>OY759215.1:47540222-48041826 GCA_963662175.1 Aradus depressus
TCGGGATAAAATAATCAGATTAGACTATAATTTGGAAAATTATAAATGTACAACTACATTTTAGTAGTTTCCGAGTGTTATTAGAATTACTAAGCAGTAAAATAAATAATACTTACAGCTAGAGGAGACAGATAGGCGAGGCCGAACGGCCCCCAACCTCTCCTTCCCAAACCAAACGTGGACTAAACATTTAACATTTTTGTTTAAACTTTTTTTGTTTTAGTTATTCATTTGTTTTCACAATAAAAATTTTTTTATTTAAAAAAATATGATTAAATATAAAAAAATAATAATTAAAGCCTTCTTTAAAAAAAATATATATATACAGACAAAAATTCCAAAAAGAAAGAAAAAAATATTAAAATCTTATACACCTAATGAAAATATTAAATGAGCGTTTTGTATACATTTACGGAATAACTCGTTAAATTTCATTTTTATATATTTTATGTTTAACGAACATGTGACTTTTTAATTATATTTTTGGTCACATGATCTTATGTAATCACTTGAAAGAGATAGGAAGAGGCAGAAGAGATCCAAGTTGTAAATAAAAAATTAATGAGGTTAGGTTAGGTTAGCTTTTATGACTCATGCCCGGGCTTTAACTACGAGGTCATATCGCCTACTACCAGAGCGCTCTATCGTCACTCTGGTGGACATGAGCCCGACTCTACTATGGGAGTCCTAAATTTTGCCTACCCTAAATTTTTATTCACCTAGGGCAGGGGTCTTTAACGAGTACCTGACATCGTACAGGCTCGGGACCATCGCTTAACGTCCCATCCGAAGGACGGCGTGCTTAAGTTTATTTTACCTCCCAGATAAAATAAACTAAGGGCCTCGGTCGGGCTACGAACCCACAACCTTGAGCTCAGAAGTCAAGCACGAAAAAATTAATGATTTAACAAAAATAAAAAATAAAATTATTAAAATTGAATTGTCATTATTCGTGAATAGGCAATTGAATGTATATTATTTATTTTTAAGTTCGAAACCCTGCCGAGGCCCTTAGGTTTTTTATCTGAGAGGTAAAACACCTTGAGCATGCCGTCCTTCGTATGGGACGTTAAGTGATGGTCCCGAGGTCAGGTACTCGTTAAAAATCCCTATTCTATGTAAATATACCAGGGTAGGCAAAATTTAGAACTCTTAATGTACAGTCGGGTTCATGTCCACCAGAGAAACGAAACAGCTCTGGTAGTAGGCGATATGTATTATTGTAGTTAATAACTATTTTTATTTTCATCTTATTAATTTTTCTTTTTTATAATAGAGAATTTAATTTCATTAAATATCTGAGCAGAAGTACTATGCATTCATTTTTAACTGATTATTTTTTAATGTATTTATGTGTATATATGGTAAAAATTGTTTTATCCAATGGAACTTGGACACCCTCCGGGAGAAGGACGCCCGGAGCCTCCCCCTTGGCTATGCCACAGTTCTCCTCACGTATAGTTCAATATGTGGACATTAAATGAATACCCTTTGTCCCCAGAAATATAATCTCTCTCTACGGTCACGTACCACTCCTCCGTATTATTTTATTTTATTTTCTATTGTATTTTTTACCAGCCAAAAAAAATGTATACTATGCTTTTATATAAGAGGAACTGATAAAGAAAATAAGAACGAAGATGTTCACTCTCAATAAAGGGGAAATACAATACAAGTTTTTAATAACTAAAACATTTCAGTAGATTCTATCTTAATGCTGGGGCGGTCGAGAGTCTGATTAACTATAACCAATGGGTTATAACTTCAATTCCTCAAAGTCAAAATAAAAAAATTATGAAATTGATATCTGTCATTCTCCTAGTTAGTTAGTTATTTATTGTGACTCATACCCGGGTTTTAACTACGAGATCATATCGCTTTCTACCAGAGCGCTCTTTCGTTGATCTGGTGCATATGAGCCCGATTTTACCAGTCCTAACTTTTAAATTTTTTTTTTAACCTAGGATAAGGGTTTTTAAAGAGTACCTAACATCGTACAGGCTCGGGACCATCGCTTAGTATCCCATCTGAGGATGGCTGGCTCAAGGTTTTTTTCACCTCCCAGAAAATTGGCCTCGGCCTGGTTTTTTCTAATGGAGATTCTAGATATTTTAGAAACTTCCAAGACTATTCAACACAAAAACTCTAACAACTGCCGATATACTGAATGTATCGACATGGAATTTCATATTTAAATTCAATACCTCATAAGGATGGCACCTATTAATTTTCAGTAAAATCGAAGGAAGGGCGGGGGGATTACAGGAGGGGGCTCGTCTCACGAGGAGATTCAGGAGGACCCTAGTCAACTATTAATTAGCCCCAATGGTTTATTGGTTTATAGGGAGAGCGAAAACTTAAATGATTTATTCGTGTAGGAACATTGCTGGTGATTCACCGAGAACTGTTTTTTTAAATACCAACTACAAAAAAAAAGAAAAAAAAAAGAAGAAAATTATCTGTTTTGATAATAAGTTCTGGAAATCGAGGTTATAATTATATTTTATTCAATTGCGGGAATGGTTTAATCTGGCGGGTGTGGTTCCTTCCAGCTTATTTGTAGAGTAGTGGTTGGTCTGATGCCAGCTGACTGGAGACTTTAACGTTCCTTCTCACTTTCTGTCCTGCATCCCTTTCTCTTTACCTTATTTAGATATGTCAACTTCTAATGGACTTACAGTGGTAGATTACCTCCGGTTTCATTATCCCCATTAGTCTGTTTAAAAAAACAGGATATTGTTGTTTCGTATACCCGGGCTTTAACTACGATATCAAATCACCTATTAACAGAGCGCTCTTTCGTCGCTGTGGTGGTCATGAGCCCAATTCTGCAGTGGAAATCCTAAATGTTGCCTACCCAGTTCTAGTTATCTACGTTAGGGGTCTTCAACGAGTACCTGACATTGCACCGGCTCGGGTCCATCTCTTAATATCCCCTCCGAAGGATTCAAGGATTCTTTATATCAAAACAAGAAAACCTAAGAGCCTCGGTCGGGTTTTGAACCCGCGATCTCGAACACAGTAGCCAAACATGCCTACTTCTGAGCTAACGCTATCCGAATCACGAGCAGTGTTTTTCTCCAGCTCGAATTTCTTGTAATCACTCAAGTTCTGTCCTTCCTTTTAAACACTACTCCTCTTCGTGCGATTATGTCTCAGGGACTTCCATTCCACATATAAAGTTACGTATCATCAATTCACTCGGCATTTACTATGGTTTTGAAGTTAAGCCCCCATATTCAGTTGGTGTCTTATTCAGGACCTTCTCAATATTCACATAAAATTTCTTATCGACAAATGTTTTACACCAGCAGTTACTAAAACTCCCCCCTTGGGCTTCTCTAACTGAAAATCAAAATATGTCGTCCTTACGGGCTTCCAGGTATTGTATCGCTATCTTCATTCTATTAGGAGTTATCTTGTTTTGTTCTATGAAAATTTAACAATGAATGTTTAACCGATTAAAGAACTTCCCCTATACTACATAAAGCTGGGGAAGTAGAAAGGATTCTCTTCGAAAGAGGAATAAAGATATAATAGGTTTGAGGTAAGAACACTGTTACTTGCTAACGATGATATTGTTTCTTCTTATTTATTATACCGTTGACGTCCAGTCACGAACTATCCTTCTCATCTGATTTAGCAGTTTCTTCTTTTTTTGACGATGTCCTTCGATAACTGATCTAACTTTGTCAATCACCATTTCCTCGTTTTCTAACTGCGATTATATAAATGTGTTTGTTGGCCTTATATAAAATTGGTAAGGTGAAACATCTTTGGGATTGGTCAGTTCCCAATAGGCGAGAGGACATTCTTTAATCTATTCCAAAAACATTGGTCGCTTTATGAAAAAAAAAAAAAATGTTATAGAAATGGTTATTATACCCTTCATTGACCTACCTTCACCTCGCCAAATGTTTCTTTTACTATGTTATGAATAATAAATATGAAATGTAACCTATGATTTGTTTTTTGCAGTCAAGAGAAGCACGGTGGACATCCGGAACCGACCCCGTATCCCGATCCCTGACGAGGACCCTTACAGCGTGGCTAGCAATGGCGGAGGTAGCAGCGGTAGTAGCGGAGGCAGTGTGCAACATGGGCCGACGAGACGGAGCGACAAACCTCCCAAGCTGCCGCCCAGGGACAACACCTACCCACATCACATACCCAAGGTAACAGCACTTCTTAACAAACCTTGATAACTGTATATCTTTCAGGATGTACGATAAGTTGATATTGGCACCTCTGTGAAAAGGACAGCTGGGATGTGTCCTCACTGGCCTGAGATGTAGTTTTAGTTTCGGAAGATTTTTCAAGACAGTTGAGTTAGCTGCTTGTTGAAGGCGCACACTGTCTGGCAGGGGTGGTGACTTCACATCTTGAGCTTTACATATGTGTTGATCATGGTCTGCACAACGCCATGCTGATGTTTTTCCTCGGCCTTGGAGCGCATGAAAACATATATTTAATATAATATTCATGGTGTTTTGAATTTCTCCTATCTACTAAAAGTAGTCGTCACAAAATAGAGTATGGTTGCCCGATATATTTGAGCATACATACTTTAATCCCAAAATACCACTAAATTCAAATAATCCGAAAAATCCTTCCTTGTACCTAATTGAATCTCTATCTAGAGAATTATTCCATTATCACATTTATTTCAGTTGCGCACTGCAATTATTTATGCATGGTGAGATCATATAATTCTATATTTTTTCACGAATAGGCAATTATTAATCACCCAAGAAAAAGAATATATATTCTTTTTTTTTCTCTCTCAAAATTATCTACCGAAGCCTAGTAGAAATAGGCTGTTTTCCTAACGTAAAATCTTAAGGACTTCATGCATTTATTATCCAGGTTTTCTGAATGAATTTTTTTTTATTCGCACGAATCAAAGGGTCTCATTTCACTCAGGGAGGAACAGCCAATCAAGAACTAACTGATTTGGTTTCTTCACGAAAACCATTTTGGAACTTACCATAACAGTGGATAAATAACTACTTTTAATAATTAAATATTAATCTCAGCTCATTTTTTTTTTTTTTTTTTTTTAGTGTAAAATGTTTCGTTTTTACTTTATTTTAGCCTGATTATGACGACATTGAGGAAGATGAAAACAGTATAGGACCTAAAGCAAATAACTTTACATCTTCCAGAGGAAAAGATAAAACAAAAGATTCAAACAAACATGGTAAGAAATGTTTAAATATTTGTAGATTTAATGTTTTTAATACATATCGGTAGCTCACAGAGAGACTGTACCAAGACTAATTCGTAAAATATTTAGTTATGATTGACTCTGAGAGACACGATTGCCTAAGTACAATATTTAGAAGTAAAAAGTTCTAATTCTTAGAAAACTCTCTGCGAGTTACAAATATCAGTCAAGTTTTTTTGAAAATGGAGTTAGCGCAATCATAGTGTCAAAAGAAGCTCGAACTATGATTCCATACCTTCAGTCATAGTATAAAGAGATGAGATAGGGTCAAGATGAGTTTTTATAATACTCCGCAGGCAATTATTCAAAGTTCTTGTAGAATGTAGGATCTACAATTTATTGTTCTAATATTCATTTATTACTATTTCTTTCAGTTAATGAATAAATAAGAAATTTTATTAATAATGATAATAACATCCCCAAAGTATCACTTTTTTTTTACACAGATCTAAGTATGAGAAACAAAAGTTAGTTTTTTAACTTTAAAAATGCGTTACATCCATTAGAAGCTTTTTTGCCTACACCCCTTTATTCTGCAATTGTATACTGAGTATATAATTGCAATGATTTTCTTAATAATAATGCTGAAACAATAAAAGCCAACGTTTATGAAATTCCTTAAAATAGAAATATTATTAACGAAATTCCCTTTAGTATTTTTCAACTATGAACATTGACAAATGTCTTATTTATAAAGAGAGGTTGCATTAAACATACGTTAATTTCAGACGATCCATACTACTGTGGACTGCGGGCTCGCGTTCCCAACTTTGTCAAGAGCAAGTCGAAAGAGGGTAAAGTAGTACCCCCTGCTGGAGGTCGCTTTGTGATGCCTCCCCCGGGCCCACCTGGCTCCCACCTCAGTCTTCATCACCTGCACCACATGCCTCAGGCCCATCCTCCCATGTGGCATGCTCGCAGCTATGACAGCGGAATGGGTAACACACAGAACACATGATAAAAATAAATTATAAAATTAATGTAGAAGTGGGCTATATTTGATTCAGAGGAGGGATTTGATAGGCAACAAAGCAAAAAAAATATTATATATATTTTTTTCAAACAAAAGCAAGATAATTTAAAAAGTAAAATTAAAAAATTCAACACATTTGCAAAATGTACTAGACTTCCTGAAAACAATAAATATCTACAGAGATATTTCGTATTAGCAACCCGTTTTCCAGATATAGAAGATATACTAAATTAATGAGATCAAAAATTGATGAATTAATACCAGAACGTAGTCAGAACGGTTGATATTTGAAAGGAGGCTGGTGTGATCACTGCTAGTCTGATGAAGTACACCAAATTCGTCCCACATCCTCCATTCCTAAATGTCAACTCGAAAGAGGAAACGCTAAACGACCGAGGCCTTTAGTTTATTCTGGAAGGTAAAATAAACTGAAGCACGCCGTCCTTCGAATGGGACGTTGAGCGATGGTCCCGAGCCTGTACGATGTCAGGTACTCGTTAATGACCCCTGCCATAGGTGAATAAAAATATAGCTTAGGCAAAATGTAGGACTCCCACAACAGAGTCGGGTTCATATCCACCAGAGTGACGAAAGAGCGCTCTGGTAGTATGCGATATGACCTCGTAGTTAAGCCCCGGCATGACTCATAATAACTAAGGACATTAAAAATAAAAGTAGAGTTCATTAATTTTAAGTTATGAGCTCATTACTTCAATCAGGATGATACAGCATTGAGAGAAAGTCTTATTTTTCCTGTAGACCTACTGACGCCAAAAGTCCCTGGCGAGTAACCCTTCCACTTTCCCATCTCGTCGGAGGTTTGTCCGCACGTTATCCTCCCACCTTGTTCGCAGTCTTCCCTTGGGCCTCACTCCACCCGATTTTTCCTTCAATGGTGTCCGCACCGTCCAATATAAGGAGAGACGAAGGAGGTGACTCAACAACATAGCCGCCAGTTTCACAAAGGAGATTCCCGTCTCCCGAAACAAAAATGTATTAGCGAATAAAAAATTGACATGTCTTTAGGAGGATATTTTATTTAATTAATTGTATTGTAACCCGCTCTAGGAGGACATGAGGGAGGTCCCAAATAATAAGACTCAATGGGTAGCAAGTATGTATTTAAGCTAAAGTCAAAAACAGAACATACAGATAACTAACTGACTGGAATGACTTAGTATAAGCAGTAACACTTACCCGGGCAGAGGGACACTATCAGAAGCAACTGCGCTGCGCCACTTTCATCTTCTGACCTGCGTTCATGACTCCCGGACTAGAACTGCCTCTTCTGCCCTCCCGAAAACCCTCCATGGATCCTCTCCCATTCTCCGGGAACCTACGTTTCCAACGAGCAAGCGCATTCCAATCCATCTTTGAAGAAGGCTTAGGTCCGTTCCTAAGTTCGTTCCCTAGCAAGCGTAGCAGGTGTCCCCGAGAGAGCTGGCACAGTCCAGTCTAACTTCTCAGAAAGTAGCTGGCCAGGAGCAGCCCAGCCGTTAAAGTACATACAATTGTTTTTAAATATTTGTGGGAGGCAAGGAAAGTCAATGAGTATGCTTTGCTTCTCATTGTTCACCAATAAGATTATTTACCTCCTTCCCATTCATCAATGAAAGTACAATCCTTCTCCACATCCACACACAAAAAAGACAAACTTCCGTCCCGCCAATCAGAAAGGCTCCCATTTCTCATTCAACTTTAACGTATGACATTTAACTTACTTAATAATTTGTGTTTCAGATTCCGAATTTATGGATTCACCCTACAACCATATTTATGGCCGACTTCCCATCCCAACACGAGGATACATACCTGCATCACCCAGAACCATGTACATAGGCGAGTGGGACTGAACGCAAACACAATAACCCGATATTCACCAATACTTTTTATTTTTATAATAGCATTTGACGTGTATATATATTATTATTATTTTCATAAATATACAACGTCCAATGAGTGGTACGGTGTTTACGTCACCGAATATTTGAATCGCGAAATCGTACTATGTATGTGTATAAATAAATAAACGATAAATTTTAAATTCAAGCGGATATTTTTTTTATTTTTGTAAATACAAGCATTTCTTGATCGAATACGTTTACAATACTCAGTCCTTCTCTAGTGCTAATTTTCAAAAAAAACTTATTACAGTACGTCTCTCTATAACTCATTGTGATTTGTACATTGTGTATTATACATATATATATATTTTATAAATTGTATTTCTTTCTTTAACGAAACTTTAACGTATTTTTCTAGGAATTATCCGACGCAATGGTCTTGGATAATTCCCTAGAAAAAAGTTAGTATGTACCTAATAAAAAATAAAAAAAAATTAGACAAAAAAAAAAAATAATAAAAATAAATAACGCGGATGTATGAGTGTGAAGTTTCGAGTTAACCAAATACCATACGAATATTACTTAAAAGTGTATTTACCACACTTGTACAGTAATTCTAGTTATGTAATATTAATTACCTATTACTATTATGCTATTGCTATTTTGTATTATGTTTAATGTTTAAGCCATACGTAAGAAAGAAATTAATTATAGACTATACACTACATTTTTGTTGTTTTTAAAACTTTTTTTTAAAATGTTTCTTAATTATTTTTATGAAAAACTTTTTTTTTAAATGTTTCTTAATTATTTTTATGAAAAACTTTTTTTTTGTTTGTTCTTTTTTGTTTGAAATCCCGTTATATATTCACTTACTTCTTTTAATTTAATTTAACAAAACTTAAAAATGTTAATTTATTCAGTTTGATGTTCTAATAATGCACATTATATAAATATCTAAACAGTATATGTATTTTATAAAGCCTATAATTCAGTATATAAAAATGTGTATTTTTTATTATTTTTTTCTCTAATATATGTAAATTTTATACTGATATTTTATAAATAAGAATAAATAAATATCATGTTAAATTATGTATGTATAAAGAGGATATAAGTCATGAAAGTTTTTTGTAAAAGCGTTTGAAATAAAAGTGGTGATGGAAAATAGAACTATATCATTTTTTTGTTCCTAAAACTTTGCCTATTCCTCGTCCCATTTGTCTATCGTATATTTCTCTTCTACGGGTTCAAAGTCTGCCTAACGTTTTGCTAAATAAGAAATATACTCATAGCATGTAAAATAGTTGATTGATTAGAATAAAATAGCTAATAAAGTTTAACCTAGTACGAACCGAATTATAACAAATCGCTGCTTTAAAAAAACTAATGAATGCAAGTAGAGTTGGATCATTTTGAATTGAGAGGTGAAGCGAAAAGTTCAAGGATGTTATACGGGGAAAAACAAGTTGAAATGGAGATCTTAATTCTGAATAAAACGTTTCCACAATAAAATATAGCAGACTAAAAAATTTTTTTTTTTTTTTTTTTTAAACGTTGCATATATATACATATGCATACATAGGAAAGTATGTTTTTAACAAAAAGTTGTAGAAAATTAAATTACCAAAAGTGTTTTTTTGGTTATTGAGAACAGAGCCTTTGATAATTTTTTAGCCCTTTTTTTTATTATTTTTTTTTTTTTACAAATAGATATTTACAAATGTATAAAAAATAAATACAACAAGCAAATGTGCTAAGAGAGAGATAATGGCAATGTCAAGAGGGAGGAAATCATCCAGTAGTGACACACCCTACTCATTGAGTTACTCTCATTTGTACCTACCTAATCACTGTCACTGCTGCTGCTAAGAAGGTCTCTAGGCCATTGACGCTTAAGCCGTCGTTGGGGAAGTGTGGCAGAATGGAGGGCACGGTTTGATAATTTAAATAAAGAAAAACGTACATTTTTAAAAATTGTCTATTTCACAATATATATAATATATTTATTATATATATCGTATAATATATGGAAATACTTTCAGTATTGCTACCATCTTCAGCTATGGCAATACCGAAAGCACTTCCATATAATATATAATATTATTATATACATTTTGTGAAATAGTCAATATTTTTAAAAACATACGTTTTTCTCTATTTTTATAGAGTGTTTACAATATCTCTGCAGAAAATGTTAAGTATCACTTTGATAATATGCCGTTGGGATCTTAGCAACTTTTTAGGTTTACCTCCCTGTTGGTTTTCTCTGTAAAACATTTTACTATTCTGGTTAAGCAAATCTTACCTTAGGAAGTTGAAAAGAAAACCGGAAGGTGAAAAGAAGTATCTTATTTTCATTATATAAAAAAAAATATATATATTTATTTAATATATATATTTTTTCTTTTAAATTAAAAAATCGCACTTTTATAAAAAAAAAAAGAAACACATCTTTGAAAATATCTTCAGTAAAAAGTAACGTAATATAGAAGAGCCATTGTTCAAAATGCCCTCGACATTTTTGGGCTCTTAATTTTTTATGGAAGAATTATCGAAACCATTGCTAAAAGAAAAAGGTATGTTTCAGAATTAAATTTCCTTTGTGGTAGCCAGAACATTGCCAATAGACAGCCACAGAGCTCTAGTTGCTTGATTCATGGTCATCTTCGTTCTTCTCCTGGTCTCTTCGAATGTTTTGGTTAAAATAAAAAGACAATTTAGTAACATTAAATACAAAATCTATAATTATTTACAGTAAAAAACCTAAGGGTAACTTATGATCTGGCTTTGACAAAGGTAGTTTCTTCGTCGCTGTCACTGCTCAGTTCCTCCTCCTCCTCTTCAATAAACGGCTTCAGGTTGATTTTCAATCGTTCCTTCGACGGAGGACTTTTCAATAATACCCTACACAATAATACATACAAAATTAATTCATCAACTTTTTCTATAATATATAACAAAAAAAGTTTGAAATTGTCAAGTTTTCCCTTGAATTATTATACCCTTGCCTTGCTCTAAATTAGGTTTTATCGCTAAGTTATTTTTTCTTAATTTATTCAAATAATTATTTCCCCAGCAATAAAGTAGGATAGAAGATATTATTATTCGGTCAGAAATTCGATATTGAGTTTTCACTATTAATAATAACGGAAATTTAAAAAAAAAAAAACAGAGGCCTATGAGTGTACGAAAAAATCGTAATATAATTAGTTATTATGATTCATACCCTGCTTTAACTACGAGGTCATATCGCCTACTACGAGAGCGCTCTTTCGTCACTCTGGTGGACATGAGCCCGACTCTACTCTGGGAGTTCTAAATTTTGCCTACCCTAAATTTTTATTCACCTAGGGTAGGGGGTCTTTAACAAGTATCCGACATTGCACAGGCTCGAGACCATCGCTTAACGTCCCATCCAAAGGACGGCATACTTAAGTTTATTTTAACTCCCAGATAAAATAAACTAAGGGCCTCGGTCGGGCTACGAACCCACAACCTTGAGCTCAGAAGTCAAGCACGCATACCACTGAGCTACCGGCGCCCTCAATATATATATAAATAACAATAATATATAATAATCTATTGAAATATATTATATTTTTTTAGATTATCATTGCTATATTATTTTTTTTTACCACAAATGTTATTTATTGTGACAAATTTAAGCTATCGAAGCATCTATATCAGAATTAGATTCATGGAATATATATTGGACCTGGGGTACAACCTAGATTTTAAGCAGTGGAGAACTACGGTAGCTACCAGGGAAATAAAAAATGAGACAAAGAAAAGAATCCAAAATGAATTTGCTACACAGGTTGGCATTAAGGTAGGCGTAGTTAAACAAGGAGCAGGAACTACCAATGATGATAACGTGGCACGGAGATTTTTCGAAGATCCTTCATTAACTGCGGAAATCACCAAAGTTGACGTTTAATTAATAGAAAGACTGGCGACGATTTTGCAAGTAATCGGTAGTAACAGTGTTATTTATTCCGTTAGATTCGGAGAGTTTGCAGAAAAGACTGCTGATCTAGCGATTAGGATGTACCCTTGGTACAACCTCCCTTCAACCTTACATAAAATGTTAATACATGGTAAAGAGATAATAGAATCTGCGGCTCTGCCGATAGGTGCTCTTTCTGAGGAAGCTCAGGAGAGTAGAAATAAAGACTATAAATTATAGATGTTTGCTAGCGACTGTAGAATTCAAAATTCTGGGGGTATTGAGGGTCAGTCAATGAAGAAAACACTATTCTACTGTACCTATATATAATTTTAATCGATCACCCATTATATTTTTCTAATCTTGATACCCCCATGTTTGTTAGGCCCTGATGATGATGATATGAAATATATCGAAACGTTGGCATTTGAATAGTGTTTTCTTCATTGACTGACCCTCAATACCCCCAGAATTTTAACTATAAATTATATAGAATCAACCATTCTCGAAAAATGTCACGTGTAGCTACTAACGAAGACATTTTTCATATGATGATGTTGTCTTCTGATCCCTTCATTTCGCACTTGAGGCCACATGTACAAAAGAAAACGCTCCCACTAAAAGAACAAGCATTATGTTTAATTAAAGAATTGTAACTACCTGAACCGTTGATTTATTCACCACATATGAAATAGACTATAAACTGTACTGGTAAAATGTGCAAATCTGTAAATAAACTGCCAAAAATGTAAATATTCAAGTACTGCCAAAAACCTATCAAAACTTGATTTGCGACCCCTTGTTTATAGGAACTTTTTTTTTCACCTTTAAATTTCATATAAGTATCCGCAGTCCAAAATAGTTGTTTCCAACAAACGTTGTTTTGGAAACACAGTGCGGCGCTCTCTTTTACCGTCTGTTCCAGGAATCTTCTAAACAATAAGTGCCTCTATTTCACCAAAGAACTCTATATATCCATAAATTCATATTCCATATTACTTCCCCAGCTATACAAAGTAGAAGAAATTGCATAATCTTCAAATTCGATGTTGAGTTTTCGCCGGAATATCATGTTTTCCGACCCTGATATTCCCTGGTTCCAAAAATAAATAAATAAATCTATGTGTCTGTGTGTGTGACTTTTACAAAAGTATTCAAAACCACATAAGGATCAATCAATACCGACGGATTTTCAGCTGGAGAAAGGCCAAAGGAAAAGAGAGAATCTAGTAACTGCCGACGTAATAAATGTAACACGAAATTTGAGTTGAGGTTTGAAAAGTCCCTGCCTCCAATTGATTTGTAGCATAATCAATCGATCGGTTGTAGAAGGTAAATAAAAACCTAGTTGATCACTATGTGCTGGAGACGTAGATAGCAGATAGCAGATAGCAGATAGCAGATAGCAGATAGCAGATAGCAGATAGCAGATAGCAGATAGCAGATAGCAGATATTACTTTTTCTTTTAGAATAGATTTTAAAAACTAATAAACTTCAGAAATTGATCCAAGAAGATTTACACCACGAAGCAGCTTATCTTAGGCCACTACTTTCAATCAACTGAATAATAAATTATATTTAATTATTGTACTGAAAACTCTCCTTAAGCTACTTTCATAAATTTTGCGTTAGGGAGCCATGGTGGCCGTGCGGGCTAGAGCGTAGGGCTTTGGTCGCATGGTTTGCGGGTTCGAATCCCGTCCGGGAGTGAGTTTTATTTCGTAGATAGACCTCCCTCCCGGGGCCATGGATGTCTTAAATAATTATACGTAACACATTGACATGGCTAATATGCACCGTTCATAAAGCCAAAAAAGAAAAAAAAAAAAAAATTTTGCGTTATATTATTAGTATTTAAAGAATGAGAATGTCCACCATAATGATTCTGTAATTTATCAATATTTTCTTCTCTATCCATTATCTGTGTTTTGTTTTTCTTCAGTCATCGTTATTCTGACAACTCTGGACCTTCTTCGTGTGACACATAATTTTAAACGTCTCTAAATATCCTTATTTTCAGACATTTTATTTTTATGTTTTAATATAAAAACAGGTAAGTTAATAAGGGTTAATTACCGTGTAATAAAAGGACCAGGTCGTTTCGGTCTTCCAGTTAGAACGTCCTCAATTAATGATCTGAAGTTGGCCTCCAAATGTTTCTTGTCCATATTCAACTAAAAATTGTGTACAATAAAAAATTTAAAAAATAAAATAGACACAAATCGAAATTCAAGTATAGCATTGAATAAAACTAAATAAAAGGTTGACTAAAATAACAAGAAGGTTTCATGTAATAATAGGAATTGGAGAGGCCAACAAAGGACTTATATATTCAGTCAATTTACTTACACAAAAATTACAAATATATATATATACATATATATATATATAAACCCCAGTAAGAATTCCGAAGATGGTGAAAATTCAAGTATTACAATGCGTCGTGTGCTCAACACCAGCATACAAATCGGTACAAATCGTGTCTGAGTTGATTTTAAGACGGTTTTCTTCGGTTCTTATATTTTTTATATTTAATTTTCGCTTTCATTTTTATTTTCTAGGCAGACTTCATCCACCAATATCCTATAATTTCTATCGTAATCACTTTTATTTACTATATATATATGAGGTTCGCACCCATAACTGTCTTTCCCCAACAGGACGACCTCCAATACGTAACCTTCTGCGACAGATAAATAAATGGATAACAGATAGGAATCTTCTTCAGACAAATTATTTTTCTTGGGACAGTTAAGCCCATTTAGAGAAGTCATCGCTTCAGGCACACATTCATCCAGCTTTTCTTTGCAGAGTATCATATTCTTGTACCTCACATTTAAGACGAAATATTGCAATATATGATGTCCTCCGGGAACACCTCAACGAGGTCAACTACGTAGATTCCTTGTGGTAGTCCTGTCTGCGACCTGTAAGTTCTGTAATCATATGGCTTACCACCCCACTCTCGTATACTAGACAGATTGGAATGTAGGTCTGTTTATATATTTTTTACTTCCATGTTTCGAAGGTGACAAGATCGAAAAATTGAGTCAGAGATAAGTTCAGATTCTGATTGGTACTTCCTTCAAAACGCAGTTTTCCGCAGAGCGCTGCGCTTATGTCTATCTGTAAAATTTTCTTTCGTTCGTGATAACTTCTGCAAAAATAAGGCCTCCAGACTTATTGATGCCAATAGACCCGTTACACGTCTAAAGCAGTCAACCTAAAGAATAAAATTCGGCCTAGATATTGCACAAATGTTCTTCAAAGAATTACAGATACTCACAGTGCCTATAGGAGCATCGATCCAGCCATAGTCAAGCTCAGCCTCGTCCCTCAGGGCCCAGTACTGGATACCAGTCCTGAAATTGTGAACCATTTCTCCAATGTTAGGACCTAGCGTACCTGAAAATGACAACCACAATTGGTAAACATCACAATATCAGTAGAGAATAGGTTTCAAATACTTCATTTATTTTCCAACAGAAATATACTATATAAGGAAGAGGGCGCCGGTAGCTCAGTGGAATGCGTGCTTGACTTCTGAGCTCAAGGTTGTGGGTTCGTAGCCCGACCGAGGCCCTTAGTTTATTTTATCTGGGAGGTAAAATAAACTTAAGCACGCCGTCCTTCGGATGGGACGTTAAGCGATGGTCCCGAGCCTGTGCGATGTCAGGTACTCGTTAAAGACCCCTACCCTAGAAGAATAAAAATTTAGGGTAGGCAAAATTTAGGACTCCCACAGTAGAGTCGGGCTCATGTCCACCAGAGTGACGAAAGAGCGCTCTGGTAGTAGGCGATATGACCTCGTAGTTAAAGCCCGGGGAGTCATAAAACCTAACCTAACCTATATAAGGAAGGCTAATTATTAAAGCAACTCGTTCATATTGTAGATTTTTTCTTTATCTCTCGACTTTAATTGGAAAAAAGTGGTGGGTAAACCACTGTCAATGTACGTCCTCAGCTTGAATAAATCTATTATGTTTTCACTCTCCCTGTAAAACCAATTTTTCATCCCTAACCATCGCTCATCTTTTAGCGAGAAGTGGTAACTCTGTAATAATGATTAATGGAGTCGACAGTATCTTTTCAATGTAGATGGAATTCGAGGTTCTGTCGTGTAAATGAAAATTCAAAATTTGGCCAACGTTTCGGAAACTATTTATTTCCTTCTATAAGGCCTTATGACTTGAATGGATGTGTGTGGTGGTGTGAGTTTGTGTCCAGTATAGTGCTATGGTGTCGTGTACGTACACGATACATACACATAGAACTATACTGGACACAAACTCACACCTTCACAAACACACATCCACTCAAGTCATTATAAGGCCTTAAAGAAGGAAATAAATAGTTTCCGAAACGTTGGCCAAATTTTGAATTTTCATTTACACGACAGAACCTCGAATTCCTTGTACATTAACTCTGTAATGTTAAGCAACACAATGACATGTCTCAAAACTGTATAAATAAGAATTACTGTATTGTATATTGGATTGTGTGTTTCAAAAATGAACTAAAATAAAAAATAAACATAATTGGGGAACCGAAGGTCCATGACAGAGCGCTCTTTCGTCACTATAGTGGACATGAGACCGACTCCCTAGAGAGAGAGCCCTAAATTTTTATTCACCAAGGGTAAGGGTCTTTAACGAGTACCTGACATCGGACAGGCTCGGACCATCGCTTAGCGAAACATCCGAAGGACGGCATGCTCAAGTTTATTTGATATCCCAAATAAAATAAACTAAGGGCCTCGGCAAGGTTTCGAAACCGCGATCTAGAGCTCAGTAAGCAAGCACGCATACCACTGAGCTCCCGGCGCCCTGCCTAAATATGTTCTATAAAATTAAAACAGTTAAAATATTAATTTTGAACGGCATTGATATCATGAAATCAAACAAAATATATACTACTATGTAAAGAAATGTTTAATAAAAAAAACGGAATTTCCGTTTGTATAACATACCCATTTTGAGGTTCGGAAATTTTCTCTTCAAAATGCCTCGAAGACATAGAATTTCTGGCAAAATGTTAGGATGTGCCAAAACAAACTGAATATCTGGTAACACTGCTTCTCCACGCTGAAAGAGACATTGATGAAACTTACATATATATATATATTATATATATATTATATTTCACTAAGATAACTGTAAATTATCCATTCTTAAATTACTTATTTCTTCTTATCTATTCTAATGTTTACCTCAAGTTTTTTGACGAAATCGACATCAGCAACAATTGTAGCACCAGCATTTTCAGCATCCATTCGGATCTCAGGTGTTTTACAGAATACTAATATAGTTCTGTCTTCTCCATGATCGAAGCCATGAGGTACTTTAGCAATTCGAGAGAACGGATCTACGTATTTATTCTAAAACATGGATAGTATTAAAATAGTATTAAAAATGTTAAAAGTGCATGATATCTCGTAAACTTAGCAGATTTCCTAATTGCGCACCATTTTATTTCTCAGGGAAAGGCTGTAGGTTGCTCTGAGGTAGCGTGCTAGCCTACTGAGGATTCGACATTCGGCCGAAGCCCTTCGATTTTTTATCTGGAAGGTGAAAAAAACTTGAGCACGCCAACCTTCAGATGGGACGTCAAAAGATGGTTCCGAGCTTGTGGGATATCAGATACTCGTTAAACCCTAGGTGAATAAACCTGGGAAGGTAAAATTTAGGACTCCCTCAGTAAAGTCAGACTCATGTCCACCAAAACGACGCAAGAGTGCTCTGGTAGTAGGCAATATGACCTATTTGTTAAAGCCCGGTCATGAGTTACAACTTAGATACAATATTCATCGCTCGAATGAGCCCGACCCTACTATGGGAGTCCTAAATTTTGCAGAGATAAGTTTATTCACCTAGAGTGGGGGTCTAACGAGTGTCTGACATCGCATAGGCTCGGGACCATCACTTAATGTCCTGTATGAAGGACGGCGTGCTCAAAGTTTTATCACCTCCCAGATAAAAATCTAAGGGCCTCAGTCGGGATTCAAACCCTCGATCTTGAGCTCAGTAGGCTAGCTCTCAAATCACCATCGTTTTCTGTATAAAAATACTACCAGAAATATGTTATATTTGAAGCATTCAACAGCAAATTTTTTAGATAGAGGAGAGGGAAAACAAACTGCATATCTCCATCTTGTTCCGTTCTTGAAATAAATACATTCTCAATTTGGATCAGACTTATTTATTTGGCCGCACGGAGAAAAATTCATATAGACCATTGAACCAGCGTCGCAACAAAAGTGTGGAATACTCAGTCTCCTATACTTATATTCCAAATTTGGTAGAAACGAGTACAGCAGTTTATTCGCAAAATCAATTCTCTTCCCATAACAGTTGGTTGTTATATTAAGAGCGCCTGTGCAGTGTTTCATCCATCCCCCAATATTATCTTTTAATGAACTCTTAAAAAATCTAATTATAATAAAAACTAATTACTTATTGTCTAGGACTTTACCCCCTCATACTCACACCCTATTTTGGACACTTACAATCAGAATCGTCTTGCAGGAACTCAATTTTTCTCATTAAAAATCTCCGAAATATACATAAAGCTCTTTCTTAGCTCACCGTTAATGCAAATCTATTGCGATTTCTTTCGTATAGATTTATAGTATGAACTATTCTATAAAGTAAATTCATTCGCCATTTCTGTAATTTAACTAACTCTTCCATGAACTCACAATATTCATAATTTTAAAAGTGCTACAACAAATTCGAAATTACCTTTTGTTGGTTTATAAAAAACACTAGGAAAAAAGCAATTTAAAAAAAAGTAAAAGATTCACGAGTTATAATTTGACAGCTTTATCGGACACTGGGTTTATGATGGAAGTTAAATATAAACATATATAATAATAAATATTGCTGGGGAAAGTGCAGTTAATAACCCTGGCCTCTATTATTCACACATAGTACACAAAATGGGACAAGAGGAACAGTAAAATCAAAATAATGCTTACTTTTTTCAGGCCGGTCATATCAAGTTCGATAAAGGCTTGAAGAGAAGATTCGGGTTTATTGTACATTTCAGGATGGTGAGTTTCCCTATGACATTCAATAGCATCATGGAAGTCATACACCTTCCATTGATAAAATTTCCCAACCCAAACATTATCGACAGGTAGGCCTTTATAGTCATCTCGTAATCTCCTTGAAACTTGAGGACCCTTCGAACTGCAAATTGAAAAAAACGAGATTAAGAACAATACGAAATAATAGGTTATAAATAAAAACATGTTTCCATTTGACCCACCCGCTTTTTTCTCTAAGTTGATGAGGAATAAAGCCAACTTTTTTTACTTCAACTTTCACCTTCTTTCTTCGTATCCTCTCTCGAGTTCCTTTCCTCGCGGCATAGTTCCTAACTTGAAGATATTGTAAGGTATTACAAGAAGAATTAATATGTCTTATAAACTTCTGAGATAGTTCGAAAATATTCATTGTTTTATTAAAACTATTGGCACAAAAATAAAGAAATTTGAGGGCATAAAAATCATAAGGAAAACCCGCGGATAATATAACCTCCTGTCCAGTGGATAACCTTCCTTCCATGAAATTTGTTATGAATCGATACTACAAGCTATAAAAATTAAACAATAAAAATTGCAATAAAAAAAAATAATAATACAAATTGCATTTGTAAATTTTGTTTGGTTTAGAAAATGTCTAGAACAAAACTATATGAGAAAATTAAAAGCCAATTTTATATGAAATACATTTTTCAATGTTGACAGGTATACGATTTATTCACAGAAATTCGTCTATGAGTGCCGATTCAAAGTTTTTATTTTAAGTGTACTTTGGTAATGGAAAGGGGGAATTCTCACTTTACAGGACCAAAAATTGCGGTTATCGTCTGAATGTTACTCCCAGGAAAAAGGGAAGAGAATGTTGAACCTGAGCATCTCGAGGGCTCCTTACCCACCACCGCCTACGCCAGGATGATGAGGGGACACTTTACATTTATGCCACCAGACATACATTTGTTATTTGGATTTAGACCTTTGTGTACATATAGAAGAATTACGCTAATCCCAGAGCTCCGACAACAAGGCTGGACCCTAGCCACAGAGCATTTCTGCTCAGAATTCAGTTACTACTGTTCATTCGTTGGGTACTCCTCACCTTTTTTTCTTGATGTCGGAAATGTAAGTTTTCATCTTAAATATTTTACAAAAATATAGATACTGGTTTATTTGATGGTGTGTGTTTTATTTTGAAAAGCCAAATAATTTTTAATATACCTTCATTTATAAATTATTTTAAATTTTTGTAAGTTTGAGACCTACTTGTATACTGTGAAAGTATATTCAGCGGTTTAAATGCATATTAATTAACTATTACACTTTTACTTATTTGTTTCATAATACTTTTTATAGAAAAACTACAATCCTGTATTTGGCGTAAAACATTTAAATGCCGCAATCATTTTATACAGCCAACCTTTAAAAATCAATCGTATATTATAGCAATATAACTTTATAATATCAACAAATTAATTTATTAACTAATTATTTATATATTATGTTTAGAAATTAATTAATTATAGTGGAGTGCAGGGGGCATAGAGAAGGGAGAGGGGGTGGGCTGAGTGTCGGAAATCATCAGTAGGAAGGCTATAATACTTTTCAAGTGTTTTTAATTTTGCAGAACCCTAATCTAACAACATTCAATCACAAAAATTCAAAATGGTTGCTTGAATATGTATTTTAAAAAAATAGTTAATATAAGTTATTATATTATATATATATATATATATATATATATATATATATATATATATATATATTATTATATATACTCCAAATCTTATTTGAAGAAAAAAACACCGTGATTGCCATTCGTTTCATGTTTAGACATGATATTGTTCATCGATATTTGCTGAAAATAATAATGAAAAAAATGTTTTCTTGTTAAATTTATTTACTTGATGCAATAATCCCCACGAAAAATCTCTGTGTACGCCACTGAAAAGCAATCTATGTCTTTATGAAAAAATAAATGAAATGAATAATTTTTTAAATGGTTCAAATTTTATAAGATAGGACATCCAATGGTGACTAAGATGTTCAAAATGAACTGGAAAACAACTTACGAGTAAATACAAAAAAAGTCATCGGGGATTCACCGGCAATCTACTTCCCCAGAACATATTGATCACTTAACTTTTCGCTCCCCCTTCAGAACCAGTTGACCGTTTGCGCTAATATTCAATAGTTGACTTACATGAGGGCTCCTAAATCCTCATACTAAATTTTGTGTGCATAGATTCATTACACCGGCAGTGGAGTTTTTGAGTTAAACCTTCCCCTAATCATCTTCTTCCCTTTGGCTGATAATCGATTGGTGTTGTCCTTATGGGGTTCAGGTCACACATATATAAAATTTCGTGTCGATATATCATTCTATCGGGAGTTATCGTATTCATTGCACAGATTTTTTTTCATATTTGTAATCTGGATGTCGAAAAATATGGAATCTGGATGCCGAATACATAATTCCCCCTATACTTCGTGTGTCTGGAAAAGTAAAAAGATAGTTTTGAGATATTACTAAATTGAGTCAGAGAAAGTAATTCCTGTATTGATATTGTATCAAAGTGGATTTGAGTCTTAAATGGTAAGTTTTTGGATTTTACATTTGAACATTATAGCAACTTTTATTATAAATGTACAATGGGATCTTGGTTCGTTTTGTCCTAACTTCGTTCTTCAAATTTTATAATCATATATTTCTTGTTATAAAGCCTAACAATTTTAAGCTATATTTGAAAATTCATTAACCTAAGGATGAAATAACAAACACGGATCAATAGGTGTCTTTAGGGTTTCTGTCTACACATAAAGTATTGTGTCGATATGATCTTCCTACGGTAGTTATCGTGTTCACAGACACAATGTACAAATTGATAGGATTGTTTTTTTTTCTTCTTAATTTAGAATCAAGATTTGGAAAATATAAAATGACAGTTAAAGTTCAACATCAAATTCAGGTAATACTGCGGAAGTAAAGAAGTGAGACAAATAGAGCCAGTTATAGGCTTACAATAAACAAAATACATTTATTAAATTAGAGATTGTACACTATGATGAGAGGGCGCGGAGTTATTAAATTGAAGGTTTCCAAGCTGTCAGCAGAAATCTCACTTCTTTTTTTTCCGGTTTTTCAATAGAATTTCAGACTTTCTCCCATTACTGTCTCTTTGTGGGTATCAATATAAACATCAGTGGCTGAATTGTGTTTACAAATATAGTATAGCACAATTTTACTTCAGCATCTATATGTTGTTTCATGTTTTCCCAACTCTTGAATCCAAAAATTAAAAAATAAATGTGTGTTTGTCCGTGAACACTATAACTTCCGATAGAATGCATTTATCAACACGAAATTTTATATTTGTAACCAGAAGCTTCTAAGAACGAAACCTATTGATATTCAGTCAAATCAGTCGAAGTGAGGGGGGGGGGGGGGGGGGGAATAGGGGAGATGCTTAACATAAAAACTCGAATAACTGCTATTGTAATTAATGTATTGACACGAAAGTTCATTTGTGAATTCAAAGTCATATAAGGATGACACATTCAATTTTAGTTGAATCAGCCATCGGAGAGAGGGTCAGTATGGGGCTCAACTCAGAAATCCCAATATACCAATGTAATAATCGTATCGACATGAAATTTTATATTTAAATTCAAAGCCTCGTAAAGATGAAATTCATTAAATTTCTGCGAAATCGATCGATAGAAAGAGGAGGATTAGAGAAAGGGAGCTCGCCTCAAATATTCTACGTAATGAAATGAAGGTTCAGAAGCCATTAAGCAAGTTAAACATTGAATTTTAGCCCAAACAGTCGAGTGGCTTTGTAGGGAGAGACAATTCGTGCTGGGGAAGGACATAGCCGGTCATTCACCAACAACTTTTTATTATTCCTATAATAACCGCTGACCACCATCCAATATCATGTGAAAATAGTTTAAGCTCCTTTGCAACTATATATACTAATGTCTAATCATAAACTTTCAGGGCAGTGAAAGCAGTTCTGGAGGACTGGAACTCTTCCGATGTCTCAGCCTCGACCAGCGTCTTCGACATCAGCCCCATCCCACAAGAGATGGAAACCTTCGTAGGGCTCATGGTAGCAGTGTCCCCGGTAAGAAGGGCCCTCGCCCACTCGGAAGAACCAGGTCTCACAGTGAAGACACCCACGGGCTCCAGGAAGTCTTTGAACATATCCAAGGACTCCAACTCTTCAACGGTCAAACGGGTCAAACCGAAAAATAACTCCAGGTCCTACTTGAATGATTCCTCGCTTAATGACACACGTCTCTCATTCGAAGGAATGAATATCAATGTAAGTCCGAATTTGAATGAGAGCATGCACGAGCGTTCCGTTGAATTGGCACAGTTTAAACCACTGAACGAGCTGATGACGAGTGGCAGTCAGACTGAATCTAACGAATCCGGTCCTCGCAACGAATCGGTCATGAGCAGTCAAAGCATATCGGAATCCAGCATTTCTTCCCAACCAGAAGCTGTCAAAAAGGCAGGAAAGAAGAAGAAAGAGGTCAACAATTTGCCTTCTGTAAATGAAGAAAAGGGTGCAAAGGCGAAAAAGACCAGAGTGAAGAAACTGCAAACTTTAAAAGAAAAAAAAGCAGGTCCTGCCAAAAAAACAAAAGGAACACAAATTGCTCCGCCAAAAGAGACGGCTAATAAAGGAAAGGCCTTGAAAAAAAGCAATACTCCGAAAGTGAATGAAACTGCCGCAAGTTTTTCATCAAGCTTAAATATTACCGACAATCTGAACAAGAAGGCATCACCAAAAAAACTTGTCAAGAATCTAGGAAATAACGAATCTTTGAAGGTAAACAAATCTCCTTCGCCAAAACCAAAAATCGGCGCAACTCGAAAAACATCACCACGTTTGAATGTGACTAATGGAAAAGGAGCTTCGACAAGTTCTTATGAAATAAACATTGTACAATCGCCAAACGATCCGACCCCCAATCGACCCATCGATATTGTATTACCACCAACCAACAAAGTCACCAAGATCTCTGTCAAGATATCTGGAAGTAAGAGGAAGTCCCTGATGCCCAACAAAGGTGTAACTGTTAAGGAGGAACCGAAGAGTCCGGAGGTGATCGATCTAACCAAGAGTGGGGAGAAGAAGGCCCCGAATGAGGCTGCAGCTCGCCCTGTCAAGCAGGAGAAGAGCCAGCCAAGCACAAGCAAGCAGCTAAAGACCCGGACGGAAGAAAGAAAGGTTAAGTCTTGCAAGAAGGAATCCTTGGCGTGTAAGTTTCCCTTTCTTCGGACGGACCTCTCATACTGACGGAGTATCTGAACAGTTGTAAGGAACTGAACGTAAAAAACAGTTGTCAGTCAATCACTAAAATTAATCGATTACGTTTTCATTCTCCTTCCAAAGCCAATCCACCGTTTGGCTTTTCTGAATATTTGACTTACATACTGGCTTTTAACATCATACTAAAGTTTGTGTCGATATATTCATTACATCGGCAGTTATTCGGATATTTGAGTCGAGCCCCCATCTCTGATCCTCCCCTTCCCTTCACCCTATTTTGCGGAAAATTGATAAGTGACAACCTTATGGGATTTTGATTTTAAATATAAAATGTCACGTCGATATATTCATTACATCGGCAATTAGTACCCCTTCATCTGATTCACCTGAAAACTGGTTGGTGTCGTCCTTGTAGGACTTTGAGTTAACATATAGAATGTCGTATCGATACATTCCTTACAATAGCAGTTATTATAGTTTATGAGTTAAACCTCCAACCTAATAACCCTTCTCTTTGGTCGATTTGGCTGAAAATCAATAGTTGTCGTCCTTAGAAAGTTCTGGATTAACATATAAAATGTCTTGCCGATACATTCATTCTACCCGGAGTTATCGTGTTTACAGACTCACACAGAAAACTTTTTTTTTGTCATTTTTGGAATCAGGAGGTCATAAAACATGAAATTCCGTTGAAAACTCACCATCGAATTTATTTTTGACCGATTACATAACTTCTTCTGTACTGCGTATAGCTGGGGAAGTAAAAAAAAATCAATATATTGACATTTTTTTTAGTTTTATTTAGTAATAAACTAAGAACTATTGTTATTTTTTAAAAATTAATTTCATGTCGTTTTTGCTCCAGGTGGATACCTGTCTTCGTCAGAAACTTCAAGCAGCTCATATGGTAAATACTTTCTACTGTCGGATAATTAGTGATTTGTTTGTTTATTAATGATTATCTGTTTTCGAAATGCTTTGTTCGGGACCATCACTTAACGTCCCAATGCTTCGTGCTCATGGTGTTTTTACCTCCCAGATAAAAAAACCTAAGGGCCTCGGCCGGGTTTCGAACCCGCGAGTAATTATTATATATAT
This sequence comes from Aradus depressus, assembly GCA_963662175.1. Classification (NCBI taxonomy): domain Eukaryota; kingdom Metazoa; phylum Arthropoda; class Insecta; order Hemiptera; family Aradidae; genus Aradus; species Aradus depressus. The sequence continues at coordinate 47,565,639 of OY759215.1, forward strand.
ATAAAACTGTATTATTTACTGTTACCCGGTGTTGACTAGTAACTTTAGCACGTTAGTAATCTTAAGGACGTTATCTGCAAGGTACGCCAAAACTCGCAACAGAGAAAAGAAAAGAAGTTGATAGAGAGAGTAACGAGCTCACCCTCTCTATCAGGCCTCGCTCCCATCAAACTGCCTGCTACATGGCCTACTGGTCGTGCCTCCCTCTGTCCCCTGATCTGGCCTCGCCGCTCGCTGGGGCCCTTATTCCTGCCTGGCTTCTCCGTCTCGCACCTCTTGGTCCCCTGGTGAAGAGCCTGACCCTGACATAAAGTCGCTGTACCGGGCACTCATGACCCTTCGCGGTTGAAATGTCCTCCAAAAAAAGTTGAAAGAGAAACTCTTCACCCTTCCCCGAGGCAAATTTAGGATGAAGTGAGATCCAATTATGGCGCTCCCTTTGCTTGCCCCTAATATATACCAGTTGTGCGTGCAAGCATGGAACTTGGAAGATCTCGACAACATCTTGTCTCTGTCTAATTTGTCGATTGAAAACAGCCATGCTCGTTGGCACTGTAGGAACAGGGGATAAGTAAGAAACCCTCTTTAGGAACAGTTGATGTAGAATGACAAACAAAGTATGTAGGAATTAAGGTATATTTATTTATCACAAAAATTACTTTTATAAAGAGATCATTCATTTGTATTATTTTACTTACTAATAAAGCAACAGATAAGGTCATTCACATACCATACTAGCCACACGCTCGCAATCAAAATATCGAAAAGCGAAAAAAATATTATTTTTCTTTACCGTGGAGGCGCCCCCTGGAACTTGGCGCCTGGAGCGGCCGCTCCGTTCGCCCTATGGTAGGGCCGGCCCTGCCTCCAATCTTTCTTTTGGATAATCTTTCATGTTCTCTATGGACCTGTCTTTATCGGAACTGTTACCAAAATATTGTGATTTTGTTATCAGCAACAGGTTACTATATTTTTTTTTAGTAGGAAGAAATCACACCTATTGTTTTGCTAATTAATAATATCTGTTTTTCAATTAATTTTAGTTTAGTCCTTATTATTCAGAAATTGTCCTATTTATGATTATGTATCGAACTACAAGCTGTAAGATAATTCTTTATGAGCAATAAAGTTATTCATTAGTTCATTAATACTTTCCTCATCTTGCGACAGGTTCAGGTCTGTTATAATTGTGTTTTGAACTTATTTTTCAGACTCGGACAGGGGGTGTCAATGTCACTGTAACTGCTCCTACTGTTGTATGACAGATGTTAGTAGCTGTTCCTGCTCTTATTGTGGTCGTAGCTGCTCCTGCTCCGATTGTTGCTCCTCGGACACTTCAGAAGAACGTGGAAGGAGGGACAGACGTCGTTAAACTACACTTTTTTTCCACCCAAACCGATTTTTTTTTTAATGGGTTGTTTGATTACGGTTGTTATTGTTATTGTTGATGTTCAATTTTATAATTGTAATTTAAAAATGTTTTATTACCTTGGAGTTACTATACTTATATAAACAGCTAAACCGTCCGTCCTTCATGTTTACACGAAAACGGGACAAGAATTAAAAAGATGGTTCTTTTTCAATATTGTTTACTTTGAAATTGCTAACTAAATTTTTGGTTTTACATTTTTCGAACAATTGTACTCTCATAAGCATAAAACTTAGGTGTCTCTTATCACAAAGAGCATGAGTCATATTATATTATAGAATTTGCTTCTATAATATAATATGGAACATTTATTTTGAAAATAACTTTTATCTGGATTATTAAATAAAAGTATTTCTTTACAGTTTAGACAAATTATTTTTGAAATATTTCTCCGTTTCGTTTGCTTTTAATGAATTATTTGGCCTTTCACACGTTTTAACTGGCACATTTACCATGTGGAGGAGCATCAAAAGAAAATGATTCTTATAAGAATTCCTAAAAACACAAAATAATTTTTTTGCGCTGAGGCATACAATTTTGAAGGATACATTTAAAAAGGATTTTATTGAAAAGGAAATGTCAAAGTGAACAATGTACAAAAAAATTCGTCTCTTCAATCTACTTCGTTTTCCGGAAAAGAGGGCACCATGATGTTAAAAAAAAAATATACATATATATATATATATTCATGTGTTAGAATAAGTTATATGCATAATTTTTTCTTTAGTTTAAAAATTGCTCATGTAAGTTTTTAGCAATTTTTTTATTTTTAGGTAAATTTAAAATATTAGCGAAAATATAAACATTATGTTTTTTCGTGTCATTTTAAATAATTTGTTACTATTAACATTCTGTTCTCGATATTTTATTTTATACGTTGATTATTGAATAATATTTATAGATTTATTTTTGTAAAGAGTTGCATTATTGAATGTGTTTTTAAAAAAATTGATTACTTGAGTTTGTGTTATATTTTACGTGTTATTATATTTTTATGAAAAATTGATTGGTGAATATCGTGTGAATATTATATTCTTATAAAGAATTGGTGAATGAATATTGTATAAATGTTTTTTTAATGAAAATTTGATAATTGAACTCACTGTGAATATATTTTTATAAAACGTTGATTGATTAATAATTAATATATTTTGTTGAAAAGAGTTCTCATCAGTGGTAAATAATTCAGTTAAAGGTCGGATATTTATTCCTGATGTAGTGTTTATAAAAGAGTTCTGTATTATGAAAAATGTAAAAGTTCATTCTAATTTAAGTGTTATGTATGAATTTTACGCTTTTAAAAATAGTTTTATGCAATAAAGTGTACTTTTATAACATTTATTTCAATCATTATTATGTTAAGTATTTCAATTTTTATTATGTTAAGTGAATAAATAAATCGGAGGAGCTTATCAGATTAAATTCAATTTAGAGGAAAAGTAAAAAAAAAAAAAAAACGCACCAAATGCAAGTCTTAAGTGCAAAAAAAAAATTAAAATAATTTTACTTCCCCAGCTATAGGGGGAAGTTTTATAATTGGTCAGAAATTCGTTGCAGATTTTTCAACGGAATTTCATGTTTCAAGCCCTCAGATTTCAAATATGAAAAAAAAAAATTCTGTGTGTGAACATGATAACTTCCGATAGAATGATAAATCGACACGAAATTTTGTATGAGGATTCAGTAGCCCCTATATAACATATCTATTGATTTATAGTCCAAGCGGTCTATTGGTTTTAGTGAGAGAGCGAACACTTAATTAATTCGTGCTAGGGAAGTACTTTGCCGGTGATTCGCCGACTTTTTTTGTTTTGTACATCATCTTGTGCGTCAAGGGAGCTCGGGATCAAGGTAGGTCATGTTGATCATTCTTGCTTTATTTTTGAACAAGAGACTGACGGACTGGGAGCGACCACCAGTCAACCAATCTGCGAGGATCGGTGTTCGTCCTTAGACCGTGTTCCACTGTTTTCTTCTTCTTCCGCCAGGAGCCGACAAATGACAATCAGCTAAACACTGAGTAACCGAACTCTGTCACCAGCTGTCGTTGGTCCAGTCCGATGCTATCTTGTCTCGCCAATTAACTCCACCCTGGCCTGGTCATAAAGCAGACATTCGAAAACTACAACACACAGGACATTATTATCGAAATAACTCTACTAGGTTAAGCAGAATGGAACTTTACAATATTTTAAAGACTTTGAGAGGACATCAGTGGATGAAAATTTTGAAAAGTTATATGAAAACAGCTATTTTCTCTATGGAGAAAGTGGCTTATCAGAAGAGTTGCACTCTTTAGAGGAGCTTTAACGTTGTGTAAAAAATAATAATAATATAATTTTTAATTGAACTATTTTGGTTTTTACCGCTCCAGTCACAAGAAGTATAGAGGAATTTACGTAAACAGAAATTCGATGTTGTCACCGGAATTTCGTACCTATTCAAAAATTGAGACGAAAAACGTTCGTCTGTGAACATAACTTCCAACAGAATGACATGGAGACAAAACTTTATATGTTGATGAGATATATAAGAATATACATAATATATATGGATATCCTATCCTCACAGTAGAACCTCGATCATCCGGGGTAATGGGGGGAAGAAGTCGCACGGATAAATGAAAATCACGGTTAATCGAGACACTTTTAATTTAACGAATTACATATGTGTGTACAATGATATATACACATGTGTGCGTACATTGTCTTGTTATGTTATCAGAGCGTGAAATATGAAGTAATCCTTCTTTGTTTTTTGCGGTTTGAAATGATTTTCCTTAAATATATAATTGACAACCTGTGATTTTCCTTACTTCAGTTCTAAGTTTGAAGAATTCATATCAAATCATTTCTAGAATATTTTATTGAAGATGCAGCTGCATTTTTTTTCTCGGAAGTACCTAGCTGAGGGTCTCTGTCTCTAAGTTTCTAGGAACCTATACTTACTGCTTACACACCACGGTTAATCGCGAACACGGATATATAAAAAATGTTGTATCCATGCCATTCTGTCGGAAGTATCTATATCTATCTATTTTCATATCTCATCCCGAATCAGCCAAAAGGAAGGGGGGAGATCAGAGGAGGGGACTTAACTCAAAAAGACTAATAACTGCCGACGTACAGAATGTATCGATAGTAATTAGTTTTTTTGAAAATATGTACACAAACATTTGTCAGGATGTCTTATTCCATTATGAAAGTAGAAAAAAAAACAAAATACATAAATTGTTTAAATAGTTTATTTCAATGTATTAGCAATAAACAATTAAAATTAAAAGTTTAAAAAATATATTCAGAAGTGCTAAAAATCATCGTACACGATATATACAATTTACAATTTAAAATTTCTAAAATCCTTAATTAAGAAAAAAAAAAAGAGCGAAAACAGGATTAGTCCAAAAACATCACAATTGTAGATAAGTCCTAAGATTCTTTACAACTAGTCTGTCTATTGGTAGAAATATTTTTACAAATTTCCACAGTGCCTTGAAATAAGCAGAATATTCAGGAAATATATTAATCTGGTACGATTTTGGACTACATTAACATTTTTTCCGCCATCTTGAAGTGAAGCGATTAATATATTTTTGTATCGGACGGAGGGGGTAATGAAATCTCAAGATGTTAAAATAACGATAAAACCTTCACTTTTCAAGTCAAACCTCACCTCTCAAATTTTCTGAACATAAGTTGTACCTAATGAGTATTGATTTTCAAGTTTGTGGAGCAATCAGGGGTATAAGCTTATAAAAATGCAGTAAAAGCTCAAAGTGGGCAGGTTTTGTATGTTTCAAATGGCTTTAACTCGAAATATGTTACAGTATTGAGAATCGTTGTGATCTCATATTACAATTCTTGAATAGAAAGAAGAGCTTTACTATTATACAATAACATTTATTGGATTATAGTTTTTGCAAATAATTTCAAAACGTCGTTTTTTGAATAAAATCATTATCATCCCCCCCTCCTTACTCCGATTTTGAATAACTTTTTTTTCCAACCAAACAAAAAACAATATAGAAAACTAACCACCTCTGCATTTAGTTTTAAATGTTCTTATTTTATTCTAATAATTATTTGTTTATTTTTGTATGAGTGTGTTTCCTGCACAGCACATCACCTACTCAAAAATTTCTAACATAAGCCATGTACAGCAAGAACATTTTTATATATAGTAGTATTTGGATTTTTTGTTTGGCGCGCAACAGCCAGGGTCATAGCGCCAATTTTTTATATATAAAATAATTATATAATATAAAAAAATAAATCAAATTAAATATAAACACAATGAAATTTATAAATATATATATAAATTTATGGTTAAATAATTTGTACATATGTGCATAGAACATTGTCTTACAATTAATAACATGGTAAATAACATACATAAAATAAATGCTCCTTCCCTTCCTCGTTCTTACGCCTTTTGACCATTATATCAGAATTCAGGCAGGTCTCTTCCAGGTGGATGGTCGCTATCTTTTTTAAAAAGTATGTTTGAAAGTGACCTTCGAATGGTCAAAAAAAATATCAAAAACAATTTTCTCTTAGGATTTTGTTTTTAGAGCTATGGCGATACTATATTGAATTCACGGTGTGTTTTTTTTCTATATTCAGAGCTATGTTTTCATCTTCGTAAGTTCCTCATTTCCCACCATTTCAGATATCAACTTGTGTTATTAGATGAAGATTTGGAATAAATAGGCTTTATTTCAATAGAAGCCTTTATCCTAAGTTGAGCCATCCTTAAAAATACTCTGCGAGTTTCATAAATATACGACCAACCATTGAAGCGCTAGACCTCATGTTATGTTCCTCTCCCACTACTCGACGACCCGTTCAAAATATGAATATCCCACAAGACCTATACCTGAACTTAACGTACAAGGATGCTACGAGTACATATGAAATTTGATGAAAATTCGAGCTACCGCTAAAGAGCTCCTTCTATGTTCTGACCCTAAACTCTCGCCCTTCCTTTCCACATTTTGAGATGGCACATGGCCTATGTTCGAATCGGGCATATAAGGATGCGACTGGTCAAATTTAATAAAAAATCCGATCTACCATTAAAAAGTTAACACTGTTTTGGGCTTATATTCTATGTTGGACGATCCTTGAAAGACTCTGCAAATGTATATTACTTTTAATCGATAACAAATTTAATTATGAAAATTAAATAAACATACATACTGACCATGTACAGACAAACTTTTATGTATGTAGATGACGATTTTTTACTTGAAGAAGATTTACATAAACTAACGACACTTATTATGATATAAAAAACTAAAAAGATATAAAAAATGGGTTTTTTGAGAAACGTTATTTGAAAATGTTTCTACAAATTAAAAATATCGTCAAAAATTCGATTTACAAGAAAAAAAATTGTACTGTTAAAAAAAAAAAAATTGATGAGGACTAAAGCTGAAATATGCTATCCTCATAAGTCCAAAATGAAACTACCACAAAATAGATAGGTAGGTAATTTCTTAACTGCATGAGTTTTTCGAGAACTGCAAGCTCAGTAGCTCACCGTAGTACATTCTATCAAATTTGATCGAAATTCATTAGTTTCGCAGACCTGAGGAACGAGACATTATCCTGATTTCATTTTAATCACGGATTCTTAAAACATGAAAAGAACACAAATGTGAAAGTTTTCATGATTCATTGTCCTATGGGGAAATAAAGCCCATTTAATGGTCTATCGATGAGGAAAAAATCAAGTTTATATCCTGAACTAGCAGGGACTGATGAAAAGTAATTTAAAATTACCCAAATTTCGTATCGCTATAGCTCAACGCAAGAAAAAAAATCCCCATTCGAAGATCATTTTTAAACAACATTAACAACGGTGATCCAATCCAAACCTTTTGCCTATATTGAGATGGAATGGTCCAGTACATTTTTTGTATATTTTATCATAAGAATACTGGTAAACAATAGATACAACTAATAGTTAAAGTGAGGATGTGGATGTACATAATGATGGTAGGGGTAATAAGGGAAGGGCTATGGAACCGCCACTGCAGCTGAGATGGCCTTGTCGATCTCCGTCAGTTGAGTGATGAGCAACGCTGTAGCTTTGATACCACGACTGCTCCCTGACCCAGCCTGCACAACAAAAACATTATATTAACAAAAATAATCGTATTTCTTCCGAATTAAACAACCACGTTTTCACTGTCTCTCTAAAACCAACAGCTAACAATATAAAGGTATCTCAATCAGGGACTTCTGAATTGTTATATAACATTTCGTGTCAAAACATTCATTACTTCATTGGCAGTTATTATATAATGTTTAACATTTAGTTTTAACGTTTTGTAGGATGAAAGATGTCTACGAAGGCACCAGTCATCTGGTATTGCCTCACTAAAAAAATGGACGTCGTTCTTCCGAGAAACCACAGATATAGTAAAATTTAAAATGGCTGCGGCGTTTGTATATATTGTATTTGAGTTTAAATCGCAATTACAGTGGGCGGGGAATAGTGGACTGTGAGGGTTCATTTTGTAGCTTCCTTATAAACTTTACTCTATAAACATTTCAGAAAACTTCATTATTTTTTTTACTTCCCCAGCTATAATAATGCGCAGTTTATAATTTCAAGTTTTCTGACCTCCTCGATTCCAAAAACTAAAAAAAAAAATGTTGTGTCTATCTGTGAACAAGATAACTTCCAACAGAATGAATGTATCATACAATGTTATAAGTGTTGCCAGAACCCTCGGACGACATCTAATGACTTTCAGCCAAATCGGCCAAGGGAAAAGAGAGATTAGAGGGCATAACACAAAAACTCTAATAACTGCCGATGTAATGAATTTATCGACATGAAATTCTATATTTAAATTCAAAACCCCAGAAGGAAGGCACCTATTAATCTTCCGCGCAAAAGGTTGAAGGAAGGAGGCCTTAAATACCCTAATAACTGACTATGTTATGAATGTATGGACATAAAATTTAGTATGTGAATTCAGAAGACATTATGTACCTCAAATAATGAGTTTTAGCCCAAACGGTCGATTGGCTTCGGTGGGAGAGCGAAAACGTAATTGATTAATTAGTGCTGGGGAAGTACATAGCCGGTGATTCACCGAATCGGTTTTCTATTTATTATATGCCCTAAAAGAGGGGGCCGACAATTGTTTTGCACATGCCGGCAACAATAAGCCCTATATATAGGTTTTCAATTATAGACCACATATTGTCCTATGTTTCAATGCCTGTTCATGAACGCTCTTAACATGTTAGGAAGTGAAAAAAATAACGTAAAATAAGAAAATTTAATTTAACAAAGGTTTATCGTTAGCCTCATGACGAGGTAAGACTGAATATCAATACCTATTTTATTTTTTCTTTGCAAACTTTGTGACTAAAAAACCACAGTTTCGGGACGCACCACATATATTTCTTAGTTCCATTGAGAATTTATTTATTTTAAGTGGCAATTAGTGTATTAAATAGACAAGTTGTTTCTTTATTAATGTAATCCAAAAACTACTTACAGCAGAAGTTAACATCATAAAATTATAAAACTTTTGAAGAACAGACAACAGCATTTCATAATTATTGTTGGGCATATGACTCCGAACATAGCCTTCAAAAACCTGGAATAAAATGAATAAACAATATAAACACTATTTTCCATAGAATATTTACTTTTTACTTAAAATAGATTGTAAAATATTTTTCGTTATATACACTATACCTCATTATCGACTATGAGGTAGCCTAACAGTAAGGCAATATAGGCTCCTATAAGTGTATGCTCCATGTGACGTCCAGCCTTTTGTAACACTGCAATCAAAGTTTAACAGCTCATTAAAAAGTTAAATTAGGTATATAATTAAACAAAAGAACTGTAAATACGAGGGTTTTGAAGTCCTTGGATGGTTGTTTTAATTCTCATACTCATGAAATAGTTTATATTTTGTAAAGAGAAGTATAAGAAGAAGACCTAAGCTGAGATCGGCAGATGGTGTGGCAGAAGATGCCCGAAACATGTTCCGCACCAGGAACTGGATGGCAGCCGCACAGGATCGGGACAATTGGCGGCTGTTGGTGGAGGAGGTCAGGACCCGTCACCGGGTTGTAGCGCCACGATAGATAGATAGATAGAAAGAGAAGTATTGTCGGTGCGTTTTGACCTAGAAGAGCTAGGTGTTCCATGAATTTAATGTATCATAAAAATGTATTTGTAATAACATAATATATAAGTAATAGGGCGCCGGTAGTTCAGCGTGCTCAACTACTAAGCTCGAGATGTTCCCGAGCCTGTGCAAAGTCAGCTGCTCGTTAATGACCCTATCTATGTGGAAAATCTCGATAGGCAAACATTTAGGACTCCCACTGCAGTCTATGTTTGTACAGGGCTTACTTATAGAAATGAAATAAATAAATTAATAACTATCATTATAACGCAATATTACACCAGAGAAAGACAGAAAAAACAATTTAAAAAACATGTACTTTCTACACAATTTACTGCTAACTCTCCATCAGCCATTCCCAACCGGTGTGTGCCGTCGAAAATGCAGAAATTTTCTTAACATATCATCAAAAGGAATAAATCTGGAGTGTTTGGTAAATGGAGTGTAAGTCAAAAATGCAAAATTTTCAGTAGATACATTTTATTGATCCTAATTTTTTTTAACATCACTTTAATTTAACTTAATGATTATTGATTATCTGACTTATTATGATTATCAGACTTAAATTGATTGAACCAAAAAAAAGTAGATTTTTTTTTCACATGCTCGTTGACTTATCTCATTTTGAACCATTTTCGACTTATATTTACCAATAATACTCCAGAAATAAAAGGATAAAAAATAAAAGGAATTTAAAATGTATCACTCGAAAACGAACTGCAGTATTTATCAATAGGCGACGCATCTGACTTTGGTATTTGTCATATCTTACACTTAAAACGTTTTTAATGCCAACTGCTGAAATAAGGTGTATCTTTATGTATCTAGGACTGTATCTTTTATTGGCATAAATTGGACTGGAATTGATGTTATTTTAAAAACTTCTTTGAAGTAGAATAAAATTAGATTAAAATAAAAAATATGAACATTCAGAAAATCAAGACGAAATATCAGATGTGAGACGGATTTTTGCTCATCCAGTGAGATAATATACTTCAACCAAACAGTAAACATAGTATTCTCGAGGCTTTTCACATGCGATTATTCTTCAAGCTTCAGAGACAACCCCCTTGTCATTGTTAAGATAACTAGTTAGTTCTTCAGCTCTTTCGTAGTTCTGGTGGACATGAGCCCGACCCTACTATGAAAAACCTACCCTAAACTTTATTAACCTAGGATAGGGGTCTTTAACGAGTACTAGACATCAGCATAAATAAATTATGATTAATACAATTAGAAGGAGATATCCCCCCAGACACGAATGAGAAGGTTTCATCCATCTCCTCACTGAATTCCCAACTCAGAAAAATAAAAGTAAGATCTTACATAGCGCCACCGTCTCCTCGATGAACTCTTCGGCAGACTTGGGGGCATTTTTATTTTCAGTTTGTTTTTCCCCATCCAAAATTGCGTCAGTTTTCCTTTCTTCAGTTCTCGCCAACTCCTCTTGTTGAAGGAACATTACAACAAGAGCACTTACAGCACTCACGCTGCTCACTGCAAACAAAACATTTATATAATATATATATATTATTCACAGATTTATAATTCTCCCATTTATTTTTGGGAGTTTTACAAACTAGCAATTATAGACGTTTCGAGAACAATTCCCATTATCAGTATCCACCATTTAGAACCAAAGGTAAACTGATGTTTTTAACAGAGTTACAGTATTAATAAATTTTCAAGTTGAGTAACGCCGACATAATGTGGAAACGTATTAAATAAATAAAACAAAATTATGATGAAATTGGAGAGGATACCTTAATATAACGCTCTATTCAACTAATATAAAGTCATAGATTTTCCGAACATCTGAGGACTAAATATCACATGAAATTATCACACAAACTTCTTTTTGAAATATTTTTTTTATAAATATTGTGTTATTGTTCCAGAAAAATTGTATACATATATTACCTGTTGGGCATTACACCGCCAGGTTAAATGATAAACCAAGACAGTTTGATGAGTGTGAACCATTCTTATACATCAGGTAAGGAAGGGAATTGGAATGTTAACTAGGAAATCCCCATGGATAGAAAATAATAAAGTTAAGAATTTGTTTCGACTGAAATATTTTCTTCATATATCATTATTTTTTTCGTAACAGTAGTAAAACGTTTTTCATTCACAATGGCGAGACATCCCACTTAGTGAATCAAGGCCACCTCCAACAGTGACGGTCAGTTATCTCTGATCCGTAAAGTCGGTCCGACATGGTCTTCCTCGGGATCTCGTGTCTGGTCCTCAGGTGGGAATGAAATACGCCATGAAATTTCAGAAATTAAAATGAATAATTAAAAAGCAATTAAAAGAAATCGTCGGTGAATCACCGGCAATGTACTTCCATTTCTTAATCAATTACGTTTTTGCTCTAACTCAAAAAATCAATCGACTGTTTGGGCTAAAAATCAATAATTGACTTCCATAGGGGATTTTTTATACTCATACTAGATCAACTCATGGTCATCTTATGGGGCTCTTTATGCAAATGTGTGTCAATATTTCGGGAGTTATGGTGTTTAAAGACACACAAACTAAAATAACTTAAAATTCTGGTGAAAAATCATTCGAATTTCTAACCGATTATATACTTACGCGAATAATTAATATGTGCCGTCCTTATGGGTATAGACTCAGGTCTTCCCAGTCTGATGACCTTCACATCTGGCTCCTGAGTGAGGGAATATACTTCCGTAACAGAAGTAAAACTTAAATTAAAGATACAATTATCATATTAAACAAAATAAACTAAATTTACATGCGATATGCCTGAAATTATGTTTGTGCATTTAACAAAATGATTACTCATGACATGGGTATAAATTGAATTAAAATAAATTTTATTGATATTTTCATGCCATGAGTAATCATTTTTGTGTGTAAATTAGTTCAACTTGTTAGAATATAATAATTTTATGTTCAATTTTAGTTTTATCACTGTTATTGAAAAAGGAAAGAAATATATGAGACCAAACCGATTCCTAACTTTATTATTCATAGCCAAAAGGATTTCCTAGTTCAAATTCTAACCCTCTTCCTTCGTCTAGAAGAGAGGTAATGAACAGCGACATAAAGGAGGTGAAAATCTTCTCCGATAGTCAAGCAGCACTCCAAGCACTTGCCAGCGCAGAAATCAAATCAAAGCTGGTAAGAGAGTGCGCAAATCAGTTAAACATCCTAGGAAACCGCAAGAAGGTTGGACTCTACTGGGTTCCCGGACATTCGGGGATCCAGGGAAACGAAGAGGCGGACCGACTAGCCAAGGAAGGTTCAAGTAAACCTTTCATGGGGCCAGAAGGTGCTGGGAGTATCTCGGGAGACATACCGAACCCGAATCAAAGAATGGACTAAGGACCTTTTGGAGCGTACTTGGAGAGAAAAGACCACATGCAGGCAGTCGAAGATGTTCCTGGGTGGGGAGTCCAGGGTTCTGAAAGACGGGATCCTGAACCTCAAAAGGAACGAGCTCAGGCAACTGACTGGAGTTCTCACAGGACATGGTCCGTTCAATAGACATCTACACACTGTGGGAGTCAGGGACAGTCCTACCTGCGATAGATGTGGGGAAGAAGATGAAACGGCGGCACACTTCCTGGGTATCTGCTCGGGATATGCGCGAATAAGATTCCACATCTTTGGTAGAGATGCAATCGCAGAGGAAGACTTTAGAAGATTGGACTATGAGAGCATTCTTAGGTTCATTAAGGAAACTGGGAGACTGAGCACTCCATGAAGGACTTGGGTCAGGTAGTATAAGTATAGTATAAATATAGGCATATAGTCAATATAATAAGGGAGAAGCCAAGCGCTTCCAGGGAAGGGATAAAAGCACTGAATGCTTAGGTCCCTAGGTGCAATACACCAGCCCACCATATATATATATATAAACCCTCTTCCTTACCTGATATATAGAATGGTTCGCACTCAGCAATTTTCTTAGTATATATCTAAACCTGACGAAGGTGTAATGCCGAAACCGGTAGTATATGTATACAATTTTTGTGAAATAGGCAAAAATGTGTGATTTTGAAATGGGGAACCCTAAAAGTTGAATAATTACCATTGAACATGGAGTCAGCACTTGGGGGAGCTCCAGCGTTGATCAACAATTGTCGATTTTGTACACAGTGTTCAACCAAATTAATCAGAAGAATAAGTGCCTAAAAAAAATAAAAAAAGGGTAAGTTTATAAAATAATATTGAATATATTTAAAACAAGTAATAACTAAATAACTAGGAGTGCAATACATTTTGCTGTTTGCAAAAACTGAGCTGAGTCAGGCATATCTGTATAAAAAACTCAGTTAATGTTTTAATAATTATCAGTAACTTCTCACCTTGTATGTTCTTTATGAATATATTAATACTTTAAATAGATTTCAATGGATTTTTTCTAGCCTTTTTGTAGACAACAACAGCTGTTTTTGCACAAATTTCTTTTTACTGCTATGTTGAAGAATATTTTTATCGAAAAAAAGTCGAAGTTAGTACGTTAGAACACTGGAAAAAACGGCTCAAAAAAGTGGTGTCCGATGGTAAACTGAAAAGGGCTTCGCCCGGATTTTTACATTTGAAATCGAAAAATTCTATTTAGCGCGAGAATTTTGTCTCTCAATTGATTTCAATGGGGATTTCGTTTTTCGGTGATTATTCCTCCGTGGTATGTTTGATTTCAGATTTTTTTAGTAGGAGACCATCGTCACCGTGTCCACTACCATCGTGACAAATTTCAATGTGATCGGTAAAGGGGTTTAGGAGGAGTACGAGTACAACGAAATACATGAGTCGTCTAAGAAAGAGCTTCGTAAACTCATCTCAATAATTTTCAACAACATTGCTTCATATGAGCTTCTGAATCCTTATACTAAATTTTGTATCGATACATTCATTCTGTCGGAAGTTATCGTGTGCCTAGACACACACTCGTTTTTCATTTTTGGAATCAGGGGGTAAGAAGACTTCAGGGAACCGTGTGGTTTCGTTGAGGAATTTTGTACGATTACATTATTTGGTTTAGAAAGTAACAATATAAACTTACAAGTACAGTGATGTCAAATTTTTGTTCTTCAGGAACATACCGAGGTATTTCGAGAAGTATATGAAGACTAGACTCAATAACTCCCTCTCTTTGACCAGCCAATGTTGATCCAAATGCTAAAAAAAAATTAAATAACTTTCAATTTTCATATAGCTGACTTCATTCATGAAAGTGACACATGGTAATCATGACAACAAAAGCAATTCATAGTTCATTCAACATAAGCCTGGATTACACAGGGATAGTTTACTCGCTACTATTAATTAATTATTCACTAGCCGCTAGTAAAAAAGCTAAGTGTAATTGGCGTGGCTAGTAGTAAACTAGCTCGTTAATTGACTCGCTAAAATTTGGCGAGTTTGTCGCATGGATAGTAAACTCGCTCCGTGTAGTAAGGAAAAAGCTAGGCAAAAAGCAAGAGAGATAGTGTTCGTGACATGTAAACCTAGGATTTCCAGTTGAAAAATGACGGTTTTCAAAAGGCCAAAACTTCTAAATTCTTCTAATAGTTTTATCAATTCAGTATCTCTCAAATTTTTATTTAAATAATCTTTGTTTTTATAATTCTATAATACGACATAATGTTCGTATATTGACAATAATTGTGTAATTTCTTTCAATTTCCACGTGTTTGCCATTATGACACGCAAAACAATAATAATAATATAATAATTATTACTCAACTCATTGTAACTTTATTTGAATAAATCCTCGTTCATTTAACATTAATTTATAGGAAGATTCAATAAAACATTGAGACAAACTGATCACTAATTCCGCAAAATCAGGCATTACTTAGAAATATTGTTTTTATTATCTCCCCCTCCCCTCCCCCCACACAATATGTAAATTAAATTTTATTTTTTTACAGCAGATCCCTGACATTCAACTCTAGAAAACAGGTTAATGTGAACTTATCAGGAAATGATACATACATTTATTATTGAAATCGTGTGTGAGATTGATGAGAACTTTGAGATTGGCGACAAGACACTCCCGGATGACGGCTCCTACACTCTCCTTGTCCTTGAGACTCACTGTCGGATAGAGAGGTAGCTGAAGAACACAGACCCGCAACACTCGAACCACTGTGTCCACAAGAACCCCCTCATCGTAAGTCAGCAGGTAGGAGTTGTTCTCCTCATTCTGAAGTGTCACCTGCCAAAATTTACATTAACGTTAATGACAACGTCCAAGGAAATATTAACACATAAACTGCGCAACAAATGTTGAGTCTCTTATATTTGAGCTCCATATCATAGCAGCTAAACAAAAACAAAATCAGAAAATTCAAAGAATACAAAAAAAAATGTTCCTATATGTTGAAGACGAAGTGGGGGTGGTAACAGAAGACATCAGATAAGAGGTGACTATTATGAAGATCTGCCAAGCTTCCCACTCAAATCACCTGGAAGATATCTCCACCCTCTCTACCTACTACCTCTCCACTCAATCCTTGGAACATTAAAATAAGATATTTTTTTTTTGTGTGTGTGTGAATATTAAACATGTCTTCAATTTATTCGAAGGACTGAATTATTTCTAATCATTCTTTCTCACTTTACTTTCAGTTTAGTTGAACAATTGTCAATTTCTTCTCTTCTGTGTTCAGCTTCTGTTACTTTTACTTCTGTCCTCTCTCTACACTTATTTTACTTCAATTATTTTATTTTATATCACTCCACTCTCTTACTTTATTATTTAAATATTCTGCCAAGAAATTATTTTCTTTCTTTCATTGATTTTACATATTTACCATTATTATTTCATTTATTTTTTATTTTTGTATTGTACTTACTTTATGCAAGAGGGAACACCTTGCAAATATTTTATAATCAAATGGAAATAAAGTTATTATTATTATCCTAGAGGAGGTCGGGAAAAGAAATGTAAATAAATAATAAAACAAGTTTAAAAAAAAATAGATGCACACTGGTATTGAAGCATAGATTGGTAAGATGAATCAACAAAGTGGCGAAGCGGCGTTCCAGCCACCCTTACTTAAAGAAACTATTAGACTTTAAAGAATTTATTTAATAAAAAAAAATTAATACAGCTGTCCTCAACCATGTTGGTTACTGGTATCCCGGTACTTGATGTACCTTGATTTTCACAATTAGGGAAGAGAAAACTTACTGTGCCACTGTTCCGCCATGGTCCCATATGACAAAGTGCCAACTTACATTCTCTAGGACCCTGAGACAGCGGTCTGCCTTCCTGAGCCGGTCGAGGAGAGCTGGACTCCACTGGAGAATAGTGAGGTCTATAGGTCGACAGGTCTCCACCACAGTCCGAACGATGTGCTCCAGGCCCCCCAAAGTTCTCAGCTCCTCCTTGAACCATTCCCCGGCACGACGAGATGTCAGCGACAGCAGCGTCTCCATTGCCAGCTGGCCAACCTACACAAAATCATTAGATTTATAAACCGTATTATGAGGGAGAAGGTCGGTTCTATGAAAACCAAACATCTGTATTGTGAATGAAAGCGCAGCCAGTGGAAATACACACCACAAACTCGTCCTCACTGATTTCCAAAGAATCAAATACCAACAGTCTAATTCTAATACCCCTTATCTGCAAATATTTTCGTGACGAATAGTAAACAACTATCTATGATAAAAAGACTAATATGAAATGTTTTTGTTGCAGATACGAGCAAGAAGAATTAGACCCCAGTATGTACCATGTCGTTACAACTGAAGCAACAGAGATGTCTGATCATTTAGGGAGGGTTGGCACTGAATACAGGCTCCGCAAAATGAAAGTTCATCATGAGACAGGCCAGTCTCGGAAGAAGAGGAAGATATTTTTCTGTATATTCAAAAAACATACTTTGCTTTCTCTTAAAAAGAATTTTCTGGAGCTCAATGTTTTGGAGTCTCTTTAGCCTCTTTGTCCTTTTAATGGATAACTTGCATCATTTTTTTCTTTAATTAAGTAAAATGATGAGAATTACACAATTTTTTTCACATGATATCCACAAAAATAAGTGAGAAATAAACTATTAAACTCATTGATAAATGATATTCGTCAAAAAATGGTGGTCGTGACGTCATCGATGAGATCCCTCGCCCGTGACACGTTGTCAAATAATCGCAGAAAGATACCGGCAGTTTATCATTGTGGCTATTGGTAGAATGTCAGATAATCTTTTATTTCCCATTATAATACATACCATATTTGGTATATATAGGTCAATCCGTTAGGCCCCAATTCCACCGAACTGCGGCCACTAGTGGACACGGCACAGCAACTGTCCCAACCCCTGAACTGATCCAAGAAACACGTTTTACCCTATAAATATTTTCGCCATAAGTCGGACCATTGGGTGGTAGGAAGTAACCCATAGAAACCGGTTGACTGGTCAATAATAAAACAGTGGAAGACGTATTTTATTTCTAACCGGTTTTGGTCAATATTAAAACAGTGTGCAGACGTCTTTTATTTCTATGAGAAACCACATTCCCACATCTTACTATCACATAGGAAGTAACAGTTTAGAAAGAGCAAATTGGAAACGTTAAATATGATCCTATTGTTGTATCTACTCACAGTGATGTTGTCGAGGTTGAGATGCTTGGCGTGGCCCTGCTCCTGTATTTCCTGACAAAGGCTCCTCACTCGGTCCTTGGTCTTGGCCAGCTCGGCTGAAGAGAGGCCGCACCCTTCTAGGGCCGAACTATGGGAGGCATCACTCTCCAGTAGAGACAGCATCAGCTCCAGACTGTCCCGGTCTATGTCCATGTTCAGACGGTCCTGGCTCAGCACGAACATCACCGTTGCTGTGCACATCCCCAGACGCTACCCGACACAAATTAATAATATTTGAGTATTTGGAAGGAGCGCAGCTTGCCAAGGTAATTCTACATAGCAATGTGCATAGATAAATCGATTCACAAACTATTTTTTCAACCAATTTATACTTTCGATTCATTTTGTTGTCACTTAACAGTACATTAGATTAGTTCTCTAGAAACGGGTATAAGTAAGACATTACAAATTGAATATAAAATCATCTGATGAGAAATTTGTGATCTACAATTAACTTTTCACCTTTTTTTCACACATTTAGCTATCAAAGAAGAAAAAATATTAACAAGTAAATATTTACAAGATTTCTAACACGTCATCAAAATTAGCAAATTTGTACAAAACACAAAGTACTGTCGCCTTGGAAAATATTTTACACCCATCGATTCTGTAAACTTACACAAAAATTGGCGAAAACGAGCGCGCGACTAAAGTCGTAGAAAAACGGACGTATGAAATTTTGTCATATCTGTATTAAATTAGAGCAAATATCAGAAAACCATAAAATAGCCAAACCTGAAGCATCCCCGTTGGCACTATCAAGTATCGTTTTCTTGCTGCATTTTTTTCGGAAACGATTGTTTTCCTCTAATGTTAATAAAACTTTTTATTTAAGAGAATTTAATGCTGTTTAATTTTGTTAAGAATTTTTTTTTTTTCTTACGAGCAATAGATAATGAGATATTTACCAAACACTGTTGAAAATGCCTAATTTGAACATATAACTAGATATATCATGAATAGATCAAAGATCACGCAGAGTCTGGACCGACACTTAAAAACACCATTGAACATATCCAAATAAAAAAAATTAATTTTAAAAAAAAAATGTACGAAATTTTTGATGTAGGCCTTCCGCGGGCAAACTGGAGCTTTTCTTTCTGATGCTTTAAAAAAATTGAAGATTTCAGTGCATCTAAATATAGAGATATTGTGTTGGTATACGAATATTGCAATGCCTGTAGTTTCATAACTAAATTGTAGAATAGGATATTCAAATATAGGTGCATTTTACTCAAAATAACCTCTTGAGATTTAAAATTTTACATGTCGACTAGTATGACAAAAATTATAACTAATATAATAAATTCTGATTGACAAAAATTCGAAATTTTGAGGACAGGACCAAAGGAACCGTGAAATGAATGAACTGTGCTGACTCAATAAAAATTTCCCATAATATTCTACCTGGTCTCTTGTGGCGTCATGAAGTGCCCTGAAAAACTTTGTCACTGTTCCATGAGCTCTCACGTGCATTCTAAAAGCTGGCACCATACATTTTGAAGCCAGCGTTATTGCTGATAAACACCTGAAAATTAATCACTTATTTTAAACCCTTAAATAATATTTAATCAATTAAATACAGATAGATTAATTTTAGACATTTGGATATCTTTGGATAGGACGTTGATTCAAATAACAACATTATTATTTCACAAAACAAAAGGTTAATAAAGTCTTGCAAAATGTTGAATTTGGTATGAAATAACTATATGTTATAGTGAGTTATATCTTCACTAAAACTGGTATAGAAATAAATAATACTTGCCGAGTGCTGATGAGATTATTATCTTGTAAGGCATCCAAAATATATTCAACATCATCGTTGAACTCTTGAAATTCACCAGATTCTTGTATTTGATGAGCTTTTTTCACATTTCGTACGACAGTGTAAAACTAAGGGAACGAAAAACAATATCAATAATGTATAACAATTAAAATGCCTGGAACACAGTCAAAATGTATTTATAGCCTACTTTCCAAGCAAAAGTAGGGTCCGCGAGTGGAAAGCGCGGGATGAGTGAGATTTCGGTGGGTGAGGGGGTGTTCTAAGAACAAGAGGCGTGTGCAGCGACGGGTGGAGCTCCTCTGCCCCGGGGACAAGTTCATGGTTTGTCGGTTGTCCTTTTCGAATGGCAAACTCTTTTTTCATTTTTTCACTAATAGATAAACCTAGCTGAGTTCACCAGTTTTTATTTTATTAATTAATTTTTCTATTTTGTGTTGCTTGTGCTGCGGGGCATTGTAGTAGGTAATTCTTCATGGCATGGGATTCATAACTTGTACAAATTGAAATATATCTTTGTAATATGTTATGCATAATAATAATTAATAACTATCACATAAAACTAAACAATATATGGATACAACTAATTGCTTAATTTAATATCTTAATTTTACAAATTACCTCTTTAGCCTTTTTGCTGCAAGTAACACTGGTTATAGGTTCATACTCTTCTGAAGTAGTTTCTTGTTTTGTTGAATAGTTGGTAACTCTTGTTAATGTTTCAGAATCAAATTCTGCAGCCAAATCGCTGGACAACTTGTGTTCACTTGAACTCTCCTGAGTTCTCGTATCTGGAAACAAAAGTCCATTTTTATTAATTACATCCCCATCATTAGTTTATAAACTATGATATAATATCATTGTTGCAATTTTGGAGAAATTGTGGGGAATTATTTTTGTTTCGCTTTTAAAAATTCAGAACAATGGTCTACAGGCATTGTTAATAATCTCATACAGCCTAACAGGAATATCTCTTGCAGATATAAGAAAACAGAGAGTAATTAAGACTTTTTCCCTGAAATTATTATTATTTTTTGAATATTCAAAATTCTATGGGAACAGAGCCACCTTAAAATATTTATGTCAGTTTATATGTTATTTTGGTATTAACGTCTTATGGCCGTCTCACGTTTTGGCCGTTTATTCGAACTAGAAAGAGTGTGGTATCCTGTTAAATCACATGTTCTTCTTTTGTTATCCGGTTGTTCGCGCCAAAATGAGTTTCCGTTATTTGACCCCTAGGCCCTTCGTTTTTTCATCTGGGAGGAGAAAAACCCTGAGCATGCCGTCCTTCGGATGGGTTGTTAAGCTATTAGATAATCGCGTTGGGTACTCATGAACCCTACTCTAAATGAAACCTGGGTAGACAAAATTTAGGATTTCCATAATATAGAGTCGGACTCATGTCCACCAGAGTGATGACAGAGCGCTTTGATGATAGGCGTATGACCCCGTAGTTAAAGCCGGTGCATAAGTCACAGTAACTAACTATATACGTTTCATATAATGTATCTGGATGTAATACTTCGGCTATATTTAGATGATACACAAACCGAAAATTAGTGTATATGAATGATGAAAACTAGAATAGAAAGGATAAGTTGTAAATTGTAATTGATGCAATAACTTGAATGAAAATTAAATAGGATTTTAGCCCGGGCCAACAAGTAACAAAGCGGCACTGTAGCCAACACTACGTAAGAAATCCATCATGTATGTATTCTAATGTCTAGAAATTACTGTAATTATACAAAGCTGGAAGAGCGGAGGACACATTAAGAGTCGAACGCATGTACAACAGAGCTCTGGTAGTATGCGATATGACCTCATAGTTATGGGAATTAGACAATATAAATGGTAAACATGTGTGCAAAACACCTTCCAAATTCTACCTAACTCAGAGCATGACTATTTTTCCCCAATTCATCTTGTGAAACTACTGATTGAACCGCTTTGCCTTCTGGTGCCCACTTCTGTCAAAATTTTTTTGAATATTCTTTTCATTGCAAATTATTTTCCAAAATTGATCATCAGGCAGAATTATTTGCAAACAACGACGCGCTACTGAGATTGAGCATTCGACAACTTATGTGGATCACGTTTTGGCCGTTTATTCACCATGCCAACGTTTGTTGCGGCTTACCACAGCATTCGAAGTCTGGAGTGTATCCGATAAATCCCGAGATGTTGCTTGCCACTTACTCGGCTGTTGCCTTTGAACGTACTCCTTTTTTCCAGTTATGTCGCAGGAACTGTACTGAAGGATGAGAAGTGAACAGAGAAAGGTACTGAATTTCATTATTGAATATAGTACTGCATGCTATGTAAGCAGCGATGTCTGCTGTGTTTACAGTAGAAAATTCGCGATTTTTACATGCAAAGGACTTTTGTAACAACCATATAATAGCACAGACGCTGATGCGACTGAACATAAAAGTACGAAGAAGGGAGGATATTTCTTTTTATCATTATTGCAATATGATAAATACGCATAATATGCAATGTTATAAGTATGCCTTTGGTCGTTGGCATTCGTATAAATGTCCCTCTAAATAAACAGGAAAAATTCAATAAACATTTGAAAATGTAGGACACAATGTTACCCGCAGAAGATCTAGAGTCACTAATGTCAACGGTAGCCAACTCCAGAGATATGACATATATATTTTATTATATAAGAATAGTGACATGTACTTACTGTCATCTTTGTTGTCGGACCACTTATGAATGTAGTGAGCGTTGCGTTTCTCGCCGGAGGAAGCCCTCGACTTGAAGATGCTGCCCTTCTTGGTGGGCCGCATGGAGGCCGGTCTTCGGAGGACCAGCGGCTCAACCCGGGGCTCGGCTCGTTCCACAGCCGGTGGAGGCTCTGGCTGCTCTGTCATTTCACCGCCAATCTTCCCATCACCACCTTCCACGCTTTCACTGTCCGAGGCCCAGTCCTCACTCCTGTAGAACTCTTGTCCAACAGCGGCACCACTGAAAGGAAAATTAAGGTTAATATCTTCTGTGAGGATAGTGAAAGCAAACCAATCTTTCTATTGATATTTTAAACAAGGTTCGAGCTTCTGTAAAGAAACTTTACTCTTTTTTCTAATAATATGAGTCATCATGAAGTGGGCACCAAGCCTTTACAAAACTGGTTCAGGAAAACACTATTCAAAACGTTTGTCAAGGGAAAAGAGTGATAAGTGTTTTGAAAGAAGCTTCAGTGTTTCTTCTTTATTACTACATTCAAACTGTAGTGCTCATAATTTGTAAACTAAATAATCTAAAATAAATTACTTTAGACAGAATAATTTTAATTCAATGGGTATCGAGAGTCAGACAAGATAAAAATGAAACAGCTACTCCATTGCCAACGTTTCGATATATTTTATATCATCATCAAGGCCATGAGAGGGACTCCAAATAGTGCTATCTTGACTGACCCTCGACATCCAAACAACTAAAACAATAGACCTTGCATTACCTGCTCATAGGCTTCTCTTCCTCACCCACATCAGGAATCTTTTCCTCCTGATTGTCAACTACGACTGGTTCTGATCCCAATGCCTCTGCTCCTTGGCTAGCTTCAACTCCCCCCTGTTCGTACTGAGGCACATCTTCCTCTTCTTCTTCTTCCTCTCCTTCTCTCTTGGTCTCTTGGAGCAGTCTTCCTGCCCGCTCAATATCCCCATCCGTCTCAGCCAGCAGGTGGGCACCTTCATCCAACAGCAGTTCGGACTCGGTCTCCTTGTCCTCCTGAGTCTCTTCTACTGCAACGGTTGCAGCCTCCGCCGCTTCCACCGTCTCTTCCTTCTTAATCTCGTACTCCTTGTACTTGTTCTTGTGTTTCTTGGGCGGGGAGGTTGAATCGCTCGAGTCACTGCCGTAGGACCTGCGGCGGCCGTCCTTCTTGGCGGGGAGGACCTCCTCCTCGGTGAGAAGCTGGGCGGTGCCCTTGAAGATTCTGAGGACGATGGGGGGATGGGAGGCTGGAGGCGGGCTGGGGGGAGGTGGAGGGGAGGGCTCCCTTAGGGTCCGCATGGGAGCCGAGAGGTTGATTGCCTCTGTCTGGAACATTTCCTCTTCTTCGTACTCCTCATTCTCCAGAGTGTCCACCAACTTCCGGGCAGCTACTATAGAAGCCAACCTACAAAAGAAACAATCACGGTTAAAAGTTGGTAAAAATTAATGTGATACAAAATAAATCAAGCAAAAATAGCAATCCCGAAATCTTAATGCGCTAACCTCTTAGCTACAATATTCTATACTTCATCAAAAAATTAAAATCACATTCACTCAAGGATTCAAATACATTTATAAGGAGTGCATGAGACGAACGAATATGCTCACACGAGTTAATATTTTTGTAAGTGAATTATATACATGAACCGAAGTAGGTGAACCTACCAAAGTAGGTAATAATAGACAAAAATATTGTATTTGTTTACTACATAAAGGACAAAACTTAGTTATATTTTATAAACCCCTCAACACTGACGTTACTCTTGCCCAAGCTATAACACATTAGGGTGCATATTTTATATCGTATCTCAGCACTCAAAACAAATACTAGTCCCACATGACCAAAAGTATAAATCTTGGCTTTTAATGGGGGAGAAAAAATAAATGTTTTGTTGTATTGAATATATATATATATTTTTTTTTTATAATCACAAATTTATGGTGTCGCTAAGTGCTGCAGAAGAAGAATGTCCTGGAGGCATGAGGGAAACCCCTCATTGATTCCCCCCAAAATTGCACGGCTAAGTTGTCGTATCCACAAACAAACTTACATTAACCTTTGTTTTTCATTTTGGATTTGGGAGCGGGAAACATGAAATTTCTGAGTCATTAACATAGAATTCTCGATCTGTAGGATAACATCCCCAATACTAGGCTTAGCTGGGGCAGTAAAACATGATTCCAGTGTCCAGGCAGAGGCCCAGTAAAATATTTCAATGAAAACTCAACATCGACTTTTGAACCGATAGCATAACTTCCCCGAAAATATAGCTAGGAAGAAAAAAATATATATAAATTATATATATATATATACCCATCTATGTTCAAAGCGTTCAGACCAAAAACCCCAGGTTAAGTGAATAACCACA
The DNA here is from genome assembly GCA_963662175.1 of Aradus depressus. Lineage (NCBI taxonomy): Eukaryota > Metazoa > Arthropoda > Insecta > Hemiptera > Aradidae > Aradus > Aradus depressus. The sequence continues at coordinate 47,590,752 of OY759215.1, forward strand.
TAAATTGAATGATTATTTTTGGGGAATAATTTTTGTTAATAGTTGGTCAACAGAAGACGGAGGTGCCGAAGGTATTGGAAGCCAAAGAAGAAAAAAGGGATGACGTCATAATTTATACGAATATGTACTAAACATGTATGAGTTTAATTGCATACATCACTTCAAACAGCTGCAGACTGCAAAAAAGTTAAATTTACATAACAATTGTACTAATCTTCTCAACAGAAATAGACACTTGGGGCAACCTAACGACCGAGAAAAACACCGAGGATAATATGAAAGTTTTTAGGATGGTAGTATTTTTTCTATGTTACACAATATCCGCGTGAAAAAGTATGATTTGACTATTACATCAATGATAGAAGGGACAAAGAGAGAGGAATACCCTGAGCAAAATTGAACTAGAATTCTGTGCGAAATCTTATTTCACATGAATGTATAATTCAAGATAAAACTATTGATTATTTCGGAAAAATGTTTTGAAATGTTTCATATATTTTGCACCAGGTTGGCCGAATAGGTTGGTTCAAAATCTGAAACGCAATACATGAGGATTTCATATGTAGAAATCTCGAAATTGACTAAAAATTACTGAATCGTATAGGCAGACTAAAAAACCTACCAACTAAAGACGTTGAAATAAGTTTATATGCCTCATATTGGTATTTTTACTTGAGCACCTATATGATATCAAGTGTTTTTATCAACATGTAAAAGATTTATCAAGCTCAAAACTGCTTTGAAACTATTTCTATTATAGAAATCTAATTAATAAACATGGTCTATTGACTTTAAAGAAAGCCGTGCAATTGATAAAACATTACACCAGCATAGCAGTTAATTTTTTATTGATAGGTATAGGTATTTAAATTAAACTTATCATTTCACAACATGTATGTTACTATTTTTTTTTAACATTCATGTCATTTCATTAATGATTATTTAAGTAATTTTCTACACTAGTACATTCTCAGGGAATATGCCAAAAAATGTATAAAACGATAAAATTACGAGCCATGACTCATCTATGGGATTTTTTTTGTTAACATTCATGTTTCAAAAAGTAAACAAATGTTTTTAAAATGTATTTTAAAATATCAAAATAATAAAAAACGTAGTTCCGATTCATAAAACTAAGAAGTTTGAACCTATTCTTTGAGTTTGTTTTGAACGTTTATTGTGATATGTTTGTCAACATTTATTAAAATTGTTTACACGAGATGATTCTATTTAAGTATTTAAAAAAATGTTGATACCATTATTTATTATCGTTTTTCACTTTTGGTTTGTCAAGGAGTCTGAATTTATATTTTCCCCAGCTTTATTCGTCTCCCGATTTCTTTTCGATCTTTACAACCTAGCAAATAACATTTTGTGTTTGAGTCTGATAGTGTTGTTCAAAAACATACCACTTTACACCAAACACACCAACTTACATCATTTTAAGGTCCTGAAGAAGAAAATAAACAGTTTCCGAAACGTTGGCCAAATATGAGTGCTCTGGATGTAAGCAGTATGACCTCGTATTTAAAGCCTGGGCATAAGTCACAATAACTAACTATTGTGGAAACTTGTAATAAATAAATAAAACAAAATTATTTTTGAAATATTGTTTATTCCACAAAAAAAAAGTATACAAAAACTACAATGGTTTCGGCATTACACCATTGTTGTTTAATTATAAATATACTAGTCTTAGATACGAAAATATTTCAAAAAAGAAGTTTGTTTTATTTATTTAAACAAATTAAAAATACTGATGATTGGAGTTCTTTCCGAAAAGTTCATTTTTAGGTTGAAAAACCCAATAAATAAATCGGAAAATATATATTATCGTTTTCAGAAAAGCAACCCGAATAGCAGTAATGTGTTTATAAAAATATAAAAACGTTTTATAAATACAATACTGCCAGACGAACTGTTTTTCTAAGAACAATAATAAATAATGTCAACATTGTGTATAATATTAGTTGTGCGGGATACGAGGTCATACCATCATAGAGTGATTTTTGTGAATGACAAGCTATGTTTATATATTTATACAGGTTTATTCACATCTCGAGGACGAAACATACCGTTAGGAATAAGTATATTTACAAAGGAGTTATAGTGATTTCAATTTTATCAACACATTAGCCTCAAGATAATCTCGTTATCTTCTTACCTGGAAAATAATTTCATTGAAAATTTTAAAAAAGAAATTAAAATGTTTACTTCAATTAACACTCAACCTTAAGTCTTTAGCACTGAGGAATTGTATTGTAACAATGGATGAACCGACATATGTAAAAAATACATGAGTTTTTGATTCATTTGATTGTTAATATTTTTTTCTATTGTAGATTTTATACGTCACAATAACTCAAAGAGTTCTTTACAAAAAGCCAGATTTTAGAACAGACCCTTTGATATGTACCTGTAGTTATTCCAACCGTGCACATAGCGAATGTTTAATTTGCAGTGTAAATAAAGAAAATGATTATTTATGGATAACTGACGTTGTGACGCAGGTTTACAATGGACCTATGTTTAATTTTTTTTTCTTCTTAATTTCAGAAAAGAACCAGGTCAAACTTTCATAGAATTATCCCGTCTGTTCTTCATGATAATTGTTATCAGACATTGTCACAGGTTGACAATACAGACACAGGTTGACAATTTAGCAAAATTGTTTATATACGCTAAAATAAGATAAGAACTTACCTTGCTGGCCTGGAAGCAGGTCTACTGTACTGCTTGGAGAGTGGAGCCGTCGGAGGAGGCGGGGGTGGAGGCTTGGGTTTCTCTTGAACTACATTTCGACTTTTGAAAAACTTTTTGGGTCTAATATCTGAAGGAGAGGGTGGCTCCACAGCACTAGCCGCCGCATGTGCCTTTGCTTCTCGGGATCTTTTAGAGGAGTGATCATCTCGTCTACCTGTACAACAAGCAAACGTTTTACACAACCATTGAATTTTGTACTATGTTTATACAACAAATCCATAGTAAAAAAAAAGTAAATAAGCTTACCACCAACAGTGAAATGAGTACTTCTTATAGAAGTAAAAGATGTAATACCCCATTTTCCAACTGTTCCAGCGGACTTTGAAGCAGATGGTTTATTACTATTTTCACAGAAGAGTTTATCAAACTGAATACTGGTATGGGTCGTAGGGCCAACTTTACGACCATACGTTTTGTAACATCCACGAGACATCTAAAAAATAATAAATAAATGATAAAAAAAACATACGAAAATAAATATAAATTCATTAATAATAATCAACAAATATCAAGAAAAATCATAATTACCATAACTCTTAATACTTACATTCTAAACCATGGGACTTTCAGTACTATAGTTTAACAATAATTAACAATTTTCATACATAAATTAAGTTTATACAGGATAATAAAATACATCTTCAACTTATCAAAACTTGGATAAAGGGTCACCAATTAATAAGATGCCTATGATAAAATACTATACAGTAAAGACGTCATTTGTACTCGTCCAAAATAAATTAAAAGGGAAACTTAAAGTAGTTAAAAAGACATAAAATTCTCGAGTTAAAACCACAGTAACCAACAACACAAAACATTAATCCGCCATATCGGCCGAAAACTGAAGACCTAGAAACTCGATTTTTGTAAACCACTCGCTCTGCCAGTTGATCGGAAAACCAGTTATCAAAGGCGGGAAACTGTGCCAGGTTCAAATTTAAATAAATCTATATAATAATATATATTCTTCATTTCGTTTTACCATTGTTTGATTTAATAATTTATATGAATTAACAAAAAGTGTAAATAATTTAAATGTTCCTTTCCTTTGTTTTATATTAATGTTATTTGTAACGACTGAGTAAAAAAAGAAAAAAATAGCGTACTTGGAAATGTAGGTTTTACTAATGGAATTTGGAACTACATAAAATCAAATTTTTAGTTCTAACAGTCAGTCAGAACGAATATTTGAGCCTATAAAAATATAACAAACACACAAAAAAAAAAATAGTATTATATATCAATAAAAATTTAGCGAGGAAAGGCTATAAAACTATTTGCTGAGGCTCCACCGAATGTTCCAAGTCTCTGCTTGGAGGACGTCCATAAATTATGTAACTCATCAAGGAAGAAGGGGTTCGAACTTTGTGAAAAGGGGGATCCTGGGAAATGTTACGTAATACCATAAAGCTATACGATTTCATAATTTCTCTTGTGCTCTCGTCAACGAAAACATTTATGAAGAGTGTGACTTTGTTAGGATAGGGGGTTGAAAATGTTCCAAAATTCCGTTTTAGAATTTATGGACGCCTATTGGACAATGAGTCAACAAGTAATACTAAGTTATTTTTTCACGAAAGTACACGAGCACTACCGTTATGCAACTTTCACCGATTCGGGCAGCTTTGACAAAGAAAATTAAAAATTCGTTGCTGTGCATTCAAAAATTCATATACAATAACGGAGAAATGCTTACTAGCCAGAGATGTGTTGAATTAGTTTCTTTTCATTGTGTTTTGGCAAATCCTAAGTCATTAAAATCGTTAATGAGACAGGAATAAACAAAACGTGGATGTCTTGTGTGAGAATATACAGCCAGAGCTATATTCTACAAGACTGGATCGATGTGAGAATGATATTGTAGTTAATTTGTGTTTAATTATAAGAACATACTCATTATCGGCTCCGACTGCATATTCTCAAACAAGTCCTATTTCTCTTTTTGTCTATTCTCATCCCATTAACAAATTTAATGACTGTAAGGATTTGCCAATACTCAATGAGAATGTGATACAAATATGTTGATGAGTCCATTACTTTTGCTACAGTCCTTCGGCTAGTAAAGATTTTACCGCTTTGTTTATAGATTTTTGAAAATGCAGCAGTCGAATTTTTATTTTTTTGACTTTTTTATACCTTTAGTGTAAGGATTTTTTCTCATTATCTACCTATTCATACAGTTTTGATTGCTTTTAGTCACTTCTTCAGTCCTATCGAAATAAGTTTATGGTAAACGGTTCAAGACGCTGCTCAAGTATTTGCAAATGAAGATTTAAATAATATCCATGAAGCTGGAGTGAAATACGTTCTTGCATTTTACGGCCCGCCTAAAAAAAACAGAAGATACAATATTTTTATCAAAGCTACAACTAAAAATATCTGTGTACCATTAGTGCCTATATGTGATGCAGTCTTTGAGGAAATATGATGGCGAGATGTTGAGGGCAATAACAATGAACCAGCTAGCAGCAGCCCCTCAAAGTATACTCAAAAATGATTTTCTATTCATGTAAGACAGGATGCGGAGCTACTTGTGGATGCAGAAAGCATGGATTACCTTGTACTGCAGCTTGTTCGGATTGCAATGGTGAAAGTTCTCTCAACCCTTCTCCCATTATAAAAATAGATGAAGTTGAAAATGAAGATAAATAGTGTATTTTGTTGAAGTTAATTTTATGATGTAATTTAACAACAAATTTATTTATATAGAAAAATATTTGTTTAAATCAATTTTCCCTAATTCGAAGCTTCTTGGCCGCCATTTTGTCCTACATTTTTAAATTTGTAATTATTTACCTTAAATTAGTAATCACAACCCCCAAAAACTATTAGGCTAAATTATCATGCTTATAGAACAAAAATTATTCAATCTATTGAGGATTGAGTAATTTTTTACACTTTTTCAATAAAATGAATTTTTATAAAAACGTAAATTTCTACCTGGACCTAATACCACAAGACCTCTGGTGGTTATGAGCAAGACTCCACTGTGGGATTCCTAAATTTTGCCTACCTAGGTTTATTCTCCTAGGGTAGGGATCTTTAACGAGTACATGACATGGCTTAACGTCTCATCCGAAGGACGGCCTGCTCAAGGTTTTTTTACCTCCCAGATAAAAAACTTAAGAGCCTCGGCCAGGTTTCGAACCTGCTATCTTAAACTCAGTAAGCATGCACGCATACCACTGAGCTACCAGCGCCCTCTATGCATATATTATTATACACAATGTATATATTATCCAACAATGTTAATATCGTTACGAAATTTATAGACGACACCTTTGTCTGAAAGCATTGAAGTGCCTGCTACTGCTGCATATTAAATAGTATTTGATTGTGTTTTGAAAGTACCAATATAGAGAGAAGCTGATTGAAGACAGCCTCTGTAACCATGGCCAATGAAAATAACCGAAACGTGAGAGGGGGGAAGATGGGCACATTCACTAGACGGCGATAGTTATTAAAATTTAGAAACCTCTATACTTAATATACTATTTTTAATGCACGCCGTCCATTGGATGGGACGTTAAGCGATATCAGATACTCGTTAAAGACCCCTACCCTAGGTAGGCAACATTTAGGACTCCCATAGTAGAGTGACGAAAGAGCGTTCTGGAAGTAGGCGATATGACCTCGTAGTTAAAGCCCGAGCATGAGTAATAATATCTAACTTTAATATAAGGTGTTTGGTGCGGTCTGAGGTTTGCTGCTAATGTCGGCATAAATTATTTTCTAGAATTAATTTTTTTTTTTTGTTGAAAGAACCATTTTTTCGGTACTGAATAAAGTTGTTGGGATGGTTCATTATTTCAAAGTTTTTAAACATTTAATTATTAATCAATTATTTTAGTTGTTTGACTAATTTTATTGTAATATTGTATTACTGCATTATTTAATGAAACTCATTCTGATAGACAAGGAAAAAAAAAGAACAACATCTTTATTAAAAAAATAAATATATGTTTGAAAAAAAAAGTTAACGTTGAACATCGTCTCCATAGTTTTCAGGCTCGCTTACAACCTCCTGTTCAGGTTCGGTTGCAACTTTTTCAGGCTCACCAGCAACATGTTCAGAGTTAATTGGAGCCTGTTCAGACTCACTTGCATCTTGTTCAGACTTGACTGCCAGTTCAGGCTCACTTGTAACTGGTTCAGGCTCACTTGTAACTGGTTCTGACTTGACTGCCAGTTCAGACTCACTTGTAACTGGTTCTGACTTGACTGGAGCATGTTGAAGCTCACTTGCAACAAGTTCAGACTGAAGAGCGTCAAGTTTCGCCTCGGTCGTTGACGCCTCCAACAGGTTGGTCTCCTTGTCTTCATGCTCGATGATGACCATTTCACTTTTATTGTAGTTCTCCACCCAGTCCTTGGTGGCGAGGAAGTGTTGCATGAGCCATTTGATGTTCACTTTGATCGTTTCTATGGACCTTTCACGGTAGTGCACTCCAGCACCTGCATCTGGGTACTTGTTGAAGAAGGCCATCGTCTGTAAAACACACATTTTAGTTACTATTAATGTTTGTTTGGTTTGACGTCCTCATCAAGAGGAGAAACCCTCCCCTCCCTCCACAGCTTATTCCCCTTTTCCAGCTCTCAAGTCGGCAGTTATTGCTTCAGCAGTTATAATTTATTTTTTGAAATATCTGACATTTTCGTGAACCTTCATTTTACAAAACAACTAACAATCCAGTCTCTACTTATTATTATACAGAGTGTAACCAACATAATATATATTACTGTATTCTAGAGACCAAAATAAGGAAAAAAGTTCCTATAAACATTGATCCGCAAATGCTATCTGAAAACGTTATTGTCAAAAAAACATCAAACTTTGCTCATCATGAAAATGAGACTTTCAATCCCTACTGTTAAATGTTAAACGTTTGTATCCTTTTTTTAACATCTAGTACATCGATTCTCTACACGAGACCACACAAGAAGTTTTAGTTCTTGGTGCCAAACATTCCAGAAAAAATCAAGCTATTGTTGGATATTAATGCAAGTAAGCTGTTCGTAAAGTGGTAGGTATATCAGAATCTTGGTGGTAGAGATCGGTAGTAGCTCACAGTCAAGGGTTTTTAATGTGATCACGTAAGTCAGTAAACCAAGGGAAATCTATGTTTATTAACGCATTTCAACTACTTTCGATACGGAGGTCAATGTACCATATAGATCTCATGGCGAGTTTACATACGAATTATGCTTCGCCAGAACCGGAATTTAGTCTCAGATCAGCCTAATTCCAAATATGAGTGAAAGTTCCAACGTGAGATATAAGCAACATTTCACGGTATTTTAAAACCTTCATCACTCGACGAGTCAAGTATAATTTTGTGAGAAAGCTTCCACATAAAAACGTCCAGAAGTGAACGAAAACTCGCAATTTCGTCTGGCACCCCTTCTTCTACGGCTTTTACTGCTTTGTCCTCTGTCCAAACGCATGGCTGGATTTATTGATAAAAAATCTCTTGTATAATACTTTCAGATTATATGGTTTTTAGCTCGTAATAAAATAAGTGGCTAATATAAATGAATTACATTCTTAATTAAACAATAGAGTTATTAGAAGTGTTGCTAAGGTGTGGTAATCACACAAGAATTGTGATGTGATATAATGAATGTATATTATTTCCGTTATAGCGAAAGCATACAGGTTTCTCGTTATAAACTGGACTTATTTAAGACTTAAGAGCACGCTATTCCATACTTATGAAAAATATACTTATTGCCAGTGAACCACCTCTAAAACATAACTTTCAAGATTTAGAAAAGTGACAAACGATTTTGACAACCTGTTCATTACTTACCTCTTTGAGTTTACTTTCAGTTCCAAATTGAGAACAAACTAAATAAACAATGCTGCAGAGCCCCATATTTTCCAGAGTAAACCTCTCCACAAGGTACAGCCACTCCGCTCTGAAATGAAAGCATTGCGACCTCAGAATGCAGTTTGAAAAGGGAATTAGGTATAAAGTATATAATATAACCCACTCACAGAGAAGATAAATAGTCTACCAAAAATAAAAATATAACAAATATTTAGTTCGAATACCTTTCTGCGATCTGTGTCGATATAATGGAAACAAAGAACTTGTTTAACTTCTATCAGTTTTGAACTTCGTGAATTTCCCTTTGATTTTTACCTCTCTTCCCCTAAGACAACAACGTGCCACAACTCTTCCCTTATCCATGCTAACTCCCTCTGGACTTCTGTCCCACTCCAACCAATTCGTTTAAATCCCTACATTTGTTTTGTGTCAGGAGATTCTGAATTCATATATAATATATTTACAGCATCACTTCTCCCATTTATTTGTCATAAAAAAAATAATAATAACAATTACAGAATTTTCATTGTTTCAACTCTCATCATCAGTATCTATAAGTTATCTGTTCATTATGTTAACATTCCTTCTGTCAATCAGAATCTTCCTTTTATAGAACATATTTATTGAGTCAACTTCTGTATTTAAACACCTGGCCAAAACATAGAAGTCGACTCAATAGATATGTTCTATAAAAGGAGATTCTGATTAACAGAAGGAATAGTTAACCTAAATAAGATTTGTATTATAAACTTCCAAGTTGAGGAACGCGGACATATTGTGGAATTTGTAATAAATAAATAAAACAAACTTATTTTTTGAAATATTGTCTATTCCACTAAAGATATTTATAAAAATAAAACTAATGGTTTCGGCCTCACACCATCGTCAGGTCTAGTTATGAACAAAGACTTAGTTCATAACTAGACCTGACGATGGTGTGAGGCCGAAATCGGTAGTTTTATAAATATCTTTAAGGGAATAGACAATATTTCAAAAAAAAGTTTGTTTTATTTACATGTATTAAAGACACTGATGATGGGAGTGCTTCACGAAACGTTTGTAATTGCTATTTTTTGAGAAGGTAAAAAATTAATGGAAGAAATGATGCTGTAATAATGTATTATATGTGAATTAAGAATTTCGTTATACAACCCAAAAAATAATTATTTTTAATATCGTATACAAAAATTGTTCTGAGTAAAAACGTTTTCAGTCCTAGCCAGTACATTTGTGTAAGGCTTGAATTGGTAAAAAAAGAAAAAAAAACTACATGGTTAAAACATGAAGTCTGAGAGATGTGTAAATAAAATATAACAGGGGAAAAAGACATCTATTATTCCATCTTTGAATAAATAGACTTTATTCCCATATTCCCGAAAAGCGATTCACCGTTAATACACATGGGTACAAACACATCCTCAATCTCACTAACAGCTTAAATGAAGGCTATGAAGACATGGAGAGGATGCGAAAGTATATTTAGTGCAGTAAATAGTACCATACCTGAGAAAATCCCAAACAACCTCTAATCCAATCGGATGCTTCACAACAGATCTAAGTAGAATAAAGAAGTCTTGAGATCTTAGATTATGTTCATCCTTAGCCAGCTCAATTAACCTATAACATAAATAATTAAAACAAATTTTAGTTTGTCATTTAGACAACTAGTGGGAAATAAGTAATATATTTATATATTTCAAAATTTAGCAGAAAGGTGTTTGTTATAAATGAAGACAATATCGTTTCAAATTACCTTTTAATGAGATCAACATTTTTGACACTTCCCAGTGCTTCCCATAAATTGAGCTTCTCCTTAACGTTCTCTTCCCTTAGACAAACTCTTAACACTTTTTCCCATAGTTCAACAGTCGTTTCACCAGATAAGCCTACAAGATAAATTACAATTAAAAAAACAAAAAGAGAAAACTAAAATTGTTTTCCCTTCTTATAAGTTATAATAAACACGTTATTATAAGTAATAAAAAACACGTAATTACCATAAGTGTAAATAATTGATCTTAGTTCATGATGAGGTTTTTCCAGGCCAGTTAACCATAACTGAAATTTCATTCGAACATTTCTCAGTGTGTTTTCTTCTTCTGACCAACAAGCTACTTTTATTATTTCCAATTTTAGTTTCCTTCAGGCATTTACAAAATACTGAATGAGATAAAAAATTACTTTGTTCTTCCCTTTTACGGGAAAGTTTTAAATGTCAACTTTCAAAAAAAAAAAAAATAAATAAAATAAAAAAGTAAATTTACTTCTCTAAAAAACTCATTCCTTCATTGAATTCCATGATATCCCCAGAAGTTAAATTCTTTCTTATTAGGAGATGAATAAAAGTCTGCAAAATAAATAGTTATATATTCATTAGGATGGATGACAAGTTGAATAAAAAATCATAATAGATTACAGATCTCAAGAGCAGGCGTTTGGCAATAACTCCCATGTTTAGTTTAGTTTTATAGTATCATGCTAGTTGTATAAAGTACTAGAATACGTATAAGCAAATAGGAGAATTCGATTTCCAACATGCCGAAAATTCGAGTGGGAGATACCATAATTAATTTTTAAACGAGAAGAAAATGTCATAAATACAAAAAAAATACCATAAAAGACTCTCTCAGTAAAGTCTATAAACATGTGTTCTTATGGTGAATTAAACTACTGAAAATGAACTCAGAAAGGTACCCCAAGATATACTATGAACGGCTGATAACTCGATTCCTTGATGTCCTATAAGAAGATTCCGAAGTCGCTAAAGATTTAGATTAGAGTTAGGTTAAAAAACTAATTCTCTATATATGACTGAGAATAATTTTCGTCGCATCATAATATAAATATAAATACAAACTAGAAAAAAAAAAGGTTTTTTTTTTCAACATTTTTTTTTTAACTAATTGAAAGCTTATGACCGCTTATGAGTTGTGCAGAAACATTATTAGACGTAAACTATTGGCGAACTGCTTATGTGAGAAACCAACTACTTATAATTAAAAAACATTTTTGCAAGTTTCCATTTTTGATAAAGATCTATTTTAGGTCAAAAAATGCAAGAATAATCAAAAGGAAACAAAAAAAAATTTAACTTACCCTAAATGAGTTGTAGACAGGTGTTGAAATGAAACGAGATAGTAAGTACCGAAGATATTTAGCAGCGATAGACCAGGGGAAGAAGTGTGGCTCGCTACCATATTGGATGTATCTGATGAGAGTGAGAGGAACGTAGTAGTGGAAGTGGGAGGCTCCAGCCAAGTTGAAGGAGTCGTCAATCAGACTAGCCCGGTCCTCCACGTCCAGCACCTACGTCATTATCTCATTCAGTATACTTGATACTCAACATTTTTTGCAGAGATATTGTAAAACACTTAATAAAAAATAAAGAGAAAACTTATGTTTTAAAAAAAAATATTGTCTATTTCACAAAATATATATAATATGGGAGATCCTTCGGCCCACCATCTTCAGCCACATTCTTAACAAATACATATTATATATACATATATATACTTATTAAGTATATATACTCAAGCAGAGATATTGTGAAACAATAAAAAATATAAAGAAACGAATGTTTTTTTAAAAATATTGTCCATTTCACAACATATATAAATTAAATGGGAGTACTTTCGGTATTGCTACCATCTTCAAAACACAGGACACTCCCATATAATTTATATGTATATGTTGTGAAATAGACAATATTTTTAAAAAACTTGCGTTTTTCTTTATATTTTTTGACAGTTAATTGCTGAAACTAGTTGTGGTATAAAGAAAATATATGTTGGGCTGACACCTCTTTATTACTTATTTATGTATACGTTTTTTACAACTTAAACTGACCAACATACATTTTAGTGCCTAAAAAACATACTTCTTAAAAAAATTAGGGGCGCTGATTTCAAAAATGACATAAATTTTGCTCTATCAGCTATATTTTCGGAGGAGAGGCATATTAATCAAATATGGTGTTTAAACCGGTGCTCTGTCAAAATTCGGGATCCTTATTCACCTGATCTGCTATTTTTGATAGGATTTTGAAAAATATTTATGCTATTATAATATCTGCAAAATGGTCGAATATCGACACAAAATCTGAGGTGATTGTGTCGTATCTCTGAAACTAGAGAAGATATGACCCAACCGATGCCGTTTTTGAAATCAGCGTTCCAAATATACTAAAGCTTTATAATTTTCATAGCACCAGGTCAAAAAAAATGTTTTGTCTGGCTGTGTTATTTGTAAATAAACAAGGAAACAAAGTTATTACAATAGTAGAGACCACAAGTAAAAATTAGTTCCCCTCCTATCCAACAACTAGACCCCCAAAGCGCATTGACACCCACCAACCTAGCCCAACTATCTCATTGTATTACATAGTTTGAAATAGAAATTAAAGTCTTAAAAGAACTGATAAACATCGCTAAAAATTCTAGATTAATTTCTGCCACACAATTTAAAATGTTGATATTAAACTTATCAATGAAAATGCTTGGATTTTTGTTGATCTGTAATATTATATTGGAAAAAATGTCATTTATTTTGAAAATAATATATAAGACTGAGATATAACACCTGTTACAAATGTATTGGGTCCGTGGCCAGAAGACAAAAAGGACTATTAGTAGATACCACGAATTAGACGTTCTGAGCAGTGAGGGAAAGCCACTTACCACTACCGCTTCATAATAACAAAACATCCCGCACGGTTGACATTGAAAGACTTGACAGTTTTTTTCTTTTAGCATAAGTTTATTGAATGAAGCGCTGCATTTGCTACATTGATTTTTTTCAGTTATTGTTCTGTATATTTATTATTTTCTCGTTCAATTGATATTATCGTTATTTTATTACTTATTACTCTCCTCCCCAATAATTATTACTTTTTACGACTGTTAGAGGAAATATTAACATTACGCTTCTTATAGGAAGTACAGTAGCAGCAGTGACCCTGTAGGTTAAATTGCCTGGAATTACATTTGAAAAAATGTACATAGGATGGTATTAGGGAACCATTCTGTTGAAAAAGGGACTATTTATTTTTTATTCTTCCCATTTTAACATTTTGTTGTTCTCCATCTAACAATACTTCCTACAGCACAGGTAGTAAAATATTACAAAAATGTGTTGGGTAAAACAAAGATATGGGATGGGAGGGTACCTGTTCTGGATTCTCTTCAGGGATGTCAGACAGAAGGCAAAATATCCTGAATATAGAATAGGGCATGTCCTAACCAGAGTATGTGAGGAACCCTGTCTGGTGGACGGGTGTAAAATAGGGAACAGACAACCGGAGGTTGGAGGTCCCAGGGGAGGGGATGGTGAGCTCCCGACAAACCTGAGGGATCGTCAACCTGGGAAAATATGCTCTCCAATCATTTACTATGGCCCTACGAATGGCTGAATGGGGTCCGCAGAATGATACGACCCTGTAGGTTAAAATGTCCGGAAACATATTTGAAAAAAATGTACATAACAGGATGGTTATTTACAAAAAAAAGCCAACTTACTTCGGGAGTTCTGGCCAACAGAATACTGAACTGTTCCCACTGATCAAGAGTATAATTGACACGATAAAATCCCACTTGATGCCAATTTATTTTAATCCAGTTACTATCATTGGGACACTCCAGCTGCACTGTTAATGAAGACAAAAGATAATACATATTTCTACAAAATAATACTTATAAATTATTCAAGTGTAATCCTTGCAACGTATTCTCATTTTTTCTCAATAATTAAGAGAGAGGGTAAAAGGTTTGGAAAAATATATCAGAGAGATGGGGGTTCGTCTCCCCCAAAAGTTATTCGATTGATTCGCATCTCCACTGAATATAGATGGATTTTCCAAAATGTCAAACTCGATGAGGCGCAGCTATATTTAAAAAAACCTAAGTGAACTATTTTAATTTCTGTAAAAGGATTGGAAAAATATATCAAAGAGACGGGTGTTCCTCTCCCCCAAAACGTTATTATTCGATTGATTCGCATCTCCACTGAATATAGATGGATTTTCCAAAATGTCAAACTCGATGAGGTGCAGCTATATTTAACAAAACCGAACTGAACAATTTTAATTTCTGCACGTCACCAAAACTGAAAATAAAAATAAAAAATAAAAATTGCAAAATTTAGTTCAAAATGATTTTCTTACCTGATTGTTGATCTTTCTTTAGCCAGGTAAGTTTGACATTTTTTGGATCCTCTGAGGTTACATATCTAATGGGAATGTTCCATTTATATCTGAAATAAATAGTATATAATAAAGTGTAATCTGAAATGAAAAAGTAACCCACTTCAGCCGAAAAGTAGGACTTTTTAACGCATTATCCCAAATACTCGATATATCATAGGTATACTTTTTTTTCATAATTAAGACAATTATAAATGGTAGGATTGATTTTAGTATTAATTTGTTTAGTTTGTTAAATATTATATAATAATAAAACCTTTACAGCAGGGAATTAACTGTGTTATATTACTTTACCTGAATCTGATTAAATGCGATACCTGGACAAAAAATAAAAAGATTATGCTCCCACCATCTTTCCCTTTCCGCCTCCACCATCTCACTCCCCTCTCTCTCCACCTAGCTATTCGAAATTGTTAATTATTTTAAACCATATATGCCCACAATGTTATACCAAATTCAAGATATGAAGTTAGGTTGAAATACGTTCAGCAATTGTTCTGTGAAGAATGAACAAACAGAAAGACATGAAAGCTAAAAAAGTTATAAGGTCTAACCTGAGGATAAAACCCTAAAAAACACAATGTGCAAGCCCCCCTGAAGATGGGAGATATGACATATATACTAATAGTAAATTGCGGTTTTTCTGTTTGATCTCCAATAATTACCTATGCATTAGGTTGTTGGGAGCCGAGAATTTTATTTCGTAGATAATAATTCTCTTCCATGGGCCATGGATGTTTTAAAATAACCCCGGTAGCCATCGACACCTTTCATGTACCGGCCAACTTCCCACGAGACAGATACAAGAGTTAACACAGTGTTTTCTCTCTGAAATTCAATTCCAGTAAAAGAACTTATTATTAACGTACTAACTCGAAAGGTGATCCATCAGTGTCATAGGAGGTGTACTTGTTGAGGAGGCACCGTGACTGGGAGACGAGGATTTTAGTTCCATGACAGACATCGACAGTTACCAGTGGGAATCCCATCTGCCAGGTCCAAGTGTTCATGAATTCGGAAACATCAAAGTCGGCAAACAGCTGGATTTCATCCCACAACATCTGGGTGCAGGTACTGCTCATCGCATATCTGGTAAATAAATTAATATTACACAAGCAAAATATTCAGTGACATAACGGTTTAAAGGTCTCCAGAAGTAAAGTTCAAAAATATGCTATTTATTACAGAATGCTCTTTCATCGCACTGGTGGACATGAGCCCGACACTATAGTGGGAGCCCCAAATTGTGCCTACCCAGGCTGTACCTCGGTGTATTTAATGAGTACCTGATCTCACACAGGGACCATCGATTGACGTACCATCCAAATTACGGCGTGCTCAAGGTCTTTTTCACATAATAGATTAAAAAAAACTAAAAACCTCTGCCGTGGTTCGAACCCGCAGTCTTGAGGTGGACAAGCACGCTAACTCTGAGCAACCGTCGCACTCATTAGATTAATTAACACACTGTATTATTCTAAACATTTGAAATTTCTGCATCCTATCACGTCATACCATCTCGAGGGCTCACGAATCTATGATTTACCCCCTGAGTTTATACCAGACCTTGACACGACTTTCTTTTGTATATTTACGCTTCTATTCCCATTGACGTGAGAATTTCAAGAAGTTGAACACTTTTTAAGATCCACGATGAACATAATACAAATTCTTAAAATTTTCGTTAATGAGTTTACCTGTAGAAGCTTTCCAGGAAATTAGCCCAGGATCGGTTTTATTTGCAGGCAGTTCTACGTCAGTTTCGAAAACTTTCAAATGAGAATTTTAGTCTTGAAATCGAAAGATTAAAAAAATTAAACAGGAAGTTGTCCCACACTCTCTACTTTCCAGACCTTGCTTACTCAGCTCAAGATCGTGAGTTCGAAATCCAGCCGAGGTCCTTAGATTTTGTACCTGGAAGGGGAAGAAACCTTGAGCACGCTGTCCCTCAGATGAGACGTTAAGCAACGGTCTCGAGCCTGAACAATATCAGGTACTCGTAAAACACCCCTACCCTAGGTGTATCAATCTGGGTAGGCAAAATTTAGGGCTCCCACAATCGAGTAGGGCTCATGTCCACCATAGTGCTCTTTCGCTGTAGTTAAAGCCCGGGCATGAGTCAGAAACTAAACTATTCTCCAGACATCTGCTCGTCGGAAAATCCAAAAGTCTAGGTAACGTCCTCAAAGGCAAACACTTAAAACCTGAAATAGGATTTCCGATTTCCATCAACATGCGACTCCCGGGGTAAAAAAAAACTATCATTTATGAACTTGATAAAGGTTGGTAGAAGTTAAATAATTTAACAAATGGCAATTTGATTATAAAATTATTTCCTAAGATATAGTAACCATTCCAATGTTTTATTAAAGTAATCATTCCTTGTTAAAATTCAACTATTTAATACATTGCACCCGGACTAAGAAAACCAAGTACCTTTTCAGATAATTCTTCAATGCAAAAGAAAACTTCTCCGGTAAAAGGTCTTCCAACATACGAATCAGACAACAGCCCTAGAAAAAAAAAAAAAAAATTAGAACAAAAACAAAAAAGTCGTCGGTAAATCACCGACATATTTACTACTTATATTACTTATGTATATTAACTACTTTCTACAACGTTAATGACGATATAACGTCATTGTCATTGTAGTAAGAGGCTAGCCACGAACTGCTTTATGTCTTGGACTTGCCTATAGTTTTGTGACTCCTTCAGGGAATGTCAGGTACTACAGCTAGTTCAATTTATATTTTTCGTTTCCTCAAGAATAAGGTCCTAGCATCAAAAATGAGGTAGACAAAAATTTTTTTTTACCTTTTCGTAAGATATAGAGTCGAAGACTTCCCTGATTTGTGCTGGGGTCCGTACTTCTTGGACCAAGCAGTGAGAGCCGAGAGAGGCGTCCATCTGCATGGCGGAATAGGTCTCTCGCAGCGAAACCCAATCCTATCACAGTAAATTCAATATATACACATATATTATTATTATATATATATATATATAACTATTTAACTCTTATATTGTCTAATTCCACAAAAATATATACATAAAGAGTACCGGTTTCGGCTGCACCATCGTCAGCACGAAGTTCAAAAGTGACATTAAGTTTGCAAGGTTGTCATATTCATACAATCCTCAGGTTACCTGAGATTACCTAAGACTGTACACCATGTCCCCTACGGAAGTCTCTGCAATAAGTCCTACCTTAACGTAACATATACAAATATTTGAGTTCTCAATAATATAATAAAAATAGTAATACTTAAATGTCACATTGTAAAATTTCTCCTGATGATGCGAAACTGGTACACAGTAGGTATATATTTTTATAGAATTGAACAATATTATAGTTAAACACGTTCTTTTTTTTATTTATTTTATTAGCTTTCCACCATATCTACACAAATCGCAGAAATGTATTCAGGCAGTACATTCAACTTTGCCATAAGAAATATTTGGTGTGCCAATACAAAACTTTATAAAATACAGTGAAATTTCATAAATTCGCCTCTGCCACTGCCATGATATCTCTTTAGATCTCTGGATCACAATACAAAATGTTGAATGGATTTGAACATTCCATCGGCATTATAGTTTGGGTTAATACTCTTCCCTTCTTTGTCATATTTCGTCGAAAAGCAACATTTCATAATAAGCCCTTCCTTATTTCCGTTTCGATTCAATCGTGAGAATTTAAGAATTAACACATCCCTTCTCTTTAGTAAATATGGCTTTGCGTCTAAAATTCCAGTAATGGTTTCAAAATTTAAGCTCCGAAAGTTTAAAACTCCCTTCTGGAAAATCGAGCAGCAACCATCAAATTTACAGGGATATAAAAATGAATAGAATGTAGAAATATAAGATGAAATAGGTGCATACCCCAAACCATTCTGGGTAAAGTTCTTCTCCAGAAACTGACGCCATGAAAGTCGCAAAGCCTTCTTTCAACCACAAATTGTCCCACCATTTAATAGAAACTGAAACAAAAATTAAAAAACCAAAAGTTATTAATCAGATTTATTAATAACAGAAGCAAAGTAAAAAAAAAAAAAAGTTCGGCGCCACAAGACTTTTGTAAAGATTATTTTTTTGATCCGAAGTCATTTCGGGATGATTTTTCTATGTTTTGCAATCAAAAGTAACAGAGCGATGCCTCAGACCGAATAAGCCTCTGTTCGCTGACATTATTCTTCGTTACATCGGCTGACTACCTTACTCAAGGATCTGTTTTAGGGAGAATATCTGATCTGTGGTAAATTTCTCCCTTCGAAAGTTTTGTTGTGAGTTCTGCATAAAGAAGCAGCCTACTATCAGGAGTATGTAGGATGGGACAGGACTTAGACGCATGGAAGCAAGATTCCTCTACAATTGCCGCATTCAAGTTGCCTTTCTTGCGTAGAGCAGATGTCTTGTACCAGGCCTTGGGTATGACTTCTCCAGTCCATATGTCTACTATAAGGTCCAGAGATAGCCTCACAGCGTTCTGTTTGTATAGCTAGGCAAAAGTGAAAAATTATAGCGAGAATACTTTAGTAGGTATAAAAAAAAAAAAAAAAAAATCGTAGTGAAATGATAACACTGCTTAGCTCCCCTTCGAGAGTAAAATTGTTTCGGAAGAGTAGATAAAATACAAACCAAGGTCTCCAAACCACATGTGGGATATCTCATGTCCTATGATGCTGACCACTCTGAGATATTCATCGCAGGTGCTCTCCTCTGTGAGAAGCAGACAGTCCTCCCGAAACGTGATGAGACCCCAGTTCTCCATACCTCCAATGTTGGAATCAGGTAGCGCTATCAGGTCTGAAAACCGAGGACAACAAACAGATTATAAAAGGGAAGAGTAGTAATACATTTGCATCTCAAATAAAAATAAAAGAATAGGTGATGTGCCCATAACAGCACTTTCTTACACCAACCACTTTTTTACAGATCATTTTCCCTCCTAAATTCATTTTCATACTGGCTATATAAAAGTAATGAGTTAGCATCATGCTTGCGAGGGGGGAGTGCTGAATATGATAAGGATTGTGAAACAGTGGATGGTGTATTTTCGAAGGGGTATCCACCAAAACATGACTTATAAATTCCCTGATATCTCAAATTTTTCACTTCTGGCCTGGTGCACCAAATTAATACAATAATAAATTATAACTGGGTGCCCCTTGATAAAATAGTATTAAACAAACAAAAAAAAAAAAAAAGGGATGCAACAGGACTAACTAAAACATGTTGGTCTATTGACTGTCTATCAACTCCAGAATGCTGGACTGGTCTATCTTATTAACACCACTGCTTTTCGCTTCATTAATTTTCATGAATTTCCTGTCGAATACAAATCCACCATACTACATTATTAATTAAAAAAACAAATATTAAACTTACCAAGTTTTCGGTGGGTATATGGAACCCCAAAATAAGAAGCAAAGAAGTCTACAGTTAGTACAGCGATATCTCTGGCCTTCTCCATGGAGAGGACGAGGCCGGGCCGTGAGTAAACAGTGACATCGACATTGGTCTTGGATAAGACTGGTGGTGTGTAGCGAAACTCGCCCACTATGAACGCCACCAGGTAGGTAGGCATTGGAGGAGTCATCTGGAAGTAGGTCGTCTTGGCTCCCTCCACAGGGTAATCTTCAACGTCTTTCTGACAAAGCAATAAAGACGATAAAGCGTCTGAAAACCATTCATCAGCGGCACATAAAGTGAATATTCCTGAGTACTATAGATACATCAGTTCTTTCAAGAAAGTCCCTAGAATTACAATTAGCTGCTTTTTCTCCAAAATTAGGGATAAAACCATTGTGGGCGGAGCTATAGCGTTTTGAATTTATATGGAATTAGAAAAATACAGGGGAAACAGGGAGATATACGTACGTATAGACGAAATGGCAAAATTGAGTCGAATCTAAATTCCCAGCACAAACCGCTGGAGCTATAAACTCCAAATTTGACATTTCAATTTGTGAACTTTTAGGTAAAAAAGGTCCTAAAACGAAACGTTTTGATTTTAAGTGCAATGAAAAAAATGTTGAATGCATGCGCTGCCCAGAGTAATTCGATAAAAAAAAAACTCCCTAAAGTAGTGCGGTTTTCTTCATCTGGTTGCGCTTGATGATCTTAGAAAAAAAACTCCAGGCATTCATCTCATAGAATTTCCTCATTTAATTGAAACAAGAGGTGCAGAACAATGACATGTATTCCAATGTCAAACATTATCACAAAGGCTCATTCTTCTTTAGTGTAAACATTACTAGACAAATAAATAAAGCAAACTTATCAGGAGATAACAAAAAAATAGCCCAATTACTGAAATTATGTTTTTACATCCCCGCTATAGAAGAAGTTATGTAATCGGGCAGAATCCGATGTTGAGTTTTTACCGGATCTCATGTTTTCCGTCCCCTGATTCCAAAAAATAAAAAAAAAATTGCTGTCTAAAAGTAACTTCATAGTTTCATCGCGGCTCGCACAATACGTAGAAACGTATAAGAATTTGAAATTATAACAAATAATACTGAGAAAGTTCATTTTGTCCTAATCTCACTTTGGCACATAATAAATAGTTATTTTAAATAAATGTTTTACTTCTCTGCACATATTCGACAAAGCGACTTCTCTTCCTGTTTCAGGGAAATATGCAATTCTAATGGCAAATTTTGCTCTGAATTCAGGTTCATCGAAACAAGGAAAAGCGCTTCTTGCATAAGTAGCCTCAAAGTAAGATAAAATACAAGACCTAAAACAACCAAAAATATTAATAGAAACAACTTGACAGTACCAAATAATCATTTGTAAAAACGAAACAAGTACCTGGAATCGCCAAGGGCATTTACGTAAGTCGTTTTGTACAGGCCCAATGTTCCTGAGGCAAGAGTTCCTTTATATTTCATAAAAATTTGATATTTTCCAGGATTTAATTGCTTTGACATTTCAATGACATAATATTGATTTGGCTTATAATACATTGTATTTTTAATAGGGTGAAAATGTTTTTCTCCCTCCTTCGAGTCATCAGTGGAGCTAAGAGAAACACATTCAACATCTATATTGTTTACATGAAGAAGAATATATTCTGTAGGGGCCAAAACTTTTATATTAATTTGAACGTCGCCCTGTACAGTGTTATTTTTCATATTGGGAAAAATAAAAACATAATATTTTCTTGGAACTACAGTCAAAGGAAGTCTGATCTCATACCATGGACCGCTTGATAGGTCTGATTTAAGCTCTGAACTTAAGGTCTGCAACACATATTAGTTGGTAAATACACAATTTAAAACACTTGAAAATAAAGTGATAAATCTTTAAATGGTAAAAACAAAAATAATTACCTTTTGCTGACATTCTGACATTTCAAAATATAGATATTTTAATTAATTATGACAATTTTAACCTTTTCAAGTATTTCTTGAATAATCAAAATAAAGATAGAGATAACAAACGATACGTAGTACCAACTACAGAAATTAAACACAAAAAACGAAAGATTCAAAATGAACGGGTAGACGTTTCTGTTTGGATATTGAGTTTGGAAGTATCTATCGATACAAGAACTAGTATAGGTTCAGAAGGATCGAACGAAGAAAAAAAGAATATATTAGCAAGTAAGAAAAAAATCTTTCTATACCTTCTTCATACCGGAATGCGTAGCGAAAAAAATCTGAAGGAAATTATGGGAGTCCTAAATTATGCCTACCCTAAATGTTTTGCCTCTCTGGTTTGATCAACTAGGTTAGGTACCTTTAACAAATATCTGACATCGTACAGGCTCGGAACAATCACTTAATGTCTCATGCGGACGGCGTGCTTAAGGTTTTTCACCTCCTAGACAAACGTTTCGAACCCGCGATCTTGTATCACCAGTGTCTCAAGGTATAATTAAAAATTTCAGGTGCACATTGCATAGGTTATATAACTAATCTCTTAGTATATAACGGTTATATAACTAAAATATACCTCTCTATAAAGCTACTCAATTTCTTCAAGTCACCGTTCACTAAAAAAATATATATACGAGTATAAGTGATGAGGCCATTACAGGCCTTTCTTATACCAACCACACTTACAGATCTTACTCCCTCCCCTCCCCTTCTCAAAAACATTTCATTTTGTCTCTTTGTACAGCGTAATCTTGAGATTAGACATTCTTTTACCCAGTAATGCCAGTATGAAATAATTTTGAGAAGGGGGAGAGAGACTGATCTGTAAGAGTGGTTGGTATATGAATGTCCGTTAATGGTCCCATCACTTATATTTAACCTTTTTCTTCATTTTATAATTGTTCAAAAAAACTAGCAAAACCATATTGTTGTATTGATCCTACTTAAAATCTGAGGACTTATTAGCAGTTGGAAATTTTATAAGGAACATTTTTACTAGGAATCAATTTTTCGATAGGTCTAAATGTTTTCAGGTAAATTGGGGTCAGGGAGCCATGGTGGCCGTGCGGGCTAGAGCGTAGGGCTTTGGTCGCATGGTCTCACCATGATTTGCGGGTTCGAATCCCGTCCGGGAGTGAGTTTTATTTCGTAGATAGAACTCCCTCCCGGGGCCATGGATGTCTCAAATATAACTAAATAACACATTGACATGGCTAATATGCACCGTACATAAGGCAAAAAAAAAAAAAAAAAAAGTTTTCAAGTAAATTGGGGTAGGCTTCGAACCTAAATTTCAAGACGGTTTTCGGCATGTACCTATTTCAAAAAGCTGACAACCAGCGGAATATTTTTATTTCATATAAAATATGTATTTCAATGTTGCCTACAAATATTACTTGAAAGGATTTTTGATTAGGTCATAAACATAAGCGGTATCTTGTAAAATGTACTTAGGCCCCAGAGTAAAGTGGGCTCAATCCAATCAGATCTAAGTTGGCGCATGTGACCCCTTCATTCTAAATTTCAACTTCATAGCTATAATGGTTTTTGGGGTAGAGAACTCACAACTTTCCTCCAACTTCCTCACTTACACACACACGGACACGCATACGTACAGACAGACATCATCGAGAAAATTGTCAAAACATATTCAGGAGACTTTGAAACGTGAAAATCCGTTGAAAACTCGAACTCAAATTCGCACGATTACAATATTTACAGTACTATAGGTATAATCAGTAATTAAAACAGGTATGTAATTAAAAAAATATGGTCTTCCCCCCCTCCCTTTTATTTACTTATCGAAGAAATGTAGTTTGCTAGGTCATTGGTATTCTTAAGTGTACGTATTACGCATTTTAAGAAATACTGCATTCTTATTATTATATTATTTTAGAAATGATACCCTATCTTCGAAACGCCTTTGCTTAGAATCACTACCGGTTCTGACAACACTGTTAAAGAAAATACTTCAGCAACAATCGATTGTGTAGTGAGCAGCTTTGGCTTGTCCTTACCTTTTTAGTGGTTATACTTCCAATATGGTAGCTGTGGTAAGTTATATTTTGTAAATTTTAATCGGAGTTCATCCTTTAAATTCAAATTCGTTTCATCTAAAATACAATATAAATCAAGTCATTATGTTATTTTCAAGAATATTTTAGCCACGATGTATTTAAAATTCGTGTATACTTTTTGTATACTAACCTTTAAATTATCCTGAAACACGTTGAGTGTTTAGCAGTAGTTGCTCTTTATTTATCAAGCAATATTCTGTATTTTTCTGTTTTCATTTTGAATCAAAACACTTTTTTTACTAATACATTTTGTTACTCCGGTCTAATTAAAATACTTTGTCAGGATAAGAAGAAGCCCTCGGCAACTGCTGCCACGAAAAAGACAAAAAAACCTTCCAAGCCGAAGGATAACAAGGATAAAACTAAAAATTTGATGAGAGATGTTCGGATCAGAAAACTCTGTCTTAATATCTGTGTGGGTGAATCAGGTGACAGACTTACTCGAGCTGCCAAGGTGAGTTACACTTGTCTTTAATGTTTTCAGGAAAAGGCTTTAATCTGGGCATTTATAATAACGAAGTGGTTCTCGTTATGAGTATTAAATTCACTGATACATTCGAAATTCTTTCGTTGCACAGATTAAGGTTAGTGTTTGATGTGTTGCAAAATTTACTTTACACTTGTGTTGGATCTCTGGATAAAACCTTATTGACAATGGTACATATTAAATAAAGAAATAATAATTACAGGTCCTAGTAAGGTTACAACACACTAATTATTTCACAGAGTTGAGGATTAATAAAAATGGTTTCTGTTCTAGTTGGCTTGGTTTTTACCAATCCATTATCTTTTCCCATTCACAATGCTAATATGCTTTCCTCTGAGAATGACCGCAAATATTGCAGACTCACGTGTTTTAGTCGTTTCAAGCCCAATTGTTGATAATATCAAATCTCACTATTTTTGATGCTTTTTCATTTTGGTATTTCTTTCTAATTTTATTCTATTTTGGATTATTGTTATGGTGTGTCCAGCAACCGGGAATTTCTAAGTCCATTTCGGTAAAAATCAAGGAATTTTTAAATTAGTAAAATAAAATGATTTTTTATATGAATGAATTAAGTACCACTCTGATAATTATTATTTTGTAGTAACAAAATGAATTGTCTATTGTTGGGGGGCATTTCTACTAAAAACGCATCTATTAGCAACTTGTAGGGATTTTTGGCAACGCATGTTAGATAGTTTTCGGTTCCGCTTCTTTCTCGTGTCTCGTCATCTTTTGTTTCCAGTTCCAACCACAGTAACAATAATAAGCTGTCTTTATTTATTTAAATAAAAATACAAAACAGGTTATAGATAACATTAAGACAGATATCCCTGATACATACCATCGGGGGAAGTTCAAAGCTTTCGAACTAGGGAAGTGCAACATTTTTCTTGTTCTGAATGTGTCTAACATTTGATCCCGTTACAGGTGTTGGAACAGCTGACGGGTCAGCAACCTGTCTTCTCGAAGGCACGGTACACCGTCAGGTCTTTCGGGATCAGGAGAAATGAAAAGATTGCAGTTCATTGCACTGTGAGGGGCGCCAAGGCCGAGGAGATCTTGGAAAGAGGTCTTAAGGTGAATCATTTATTACTTTTTGTATTGCAGAAAATAATGTTTTTATACTCTTCTATTGATTAATGGAAGCAGCCGGCCATGGCAGGGCCTCCAGCTCTGCTAGCCATCTAGGGGGGACATCCAAATCAAGAAAGTGAAGCGTTAGCACAATTTTGATATTGGAAATTGTGCAGGCACCAATGACGAAAGAAGTGTAGTTTATTTATGTATTGTAAAAAGGTGTGAGCCTTCGAAGCTTGAACCTTAAGGGTGCACTTGGTGCTCAGACCGCATTTCTGGAATTATCGAGATGACCCGTTGTGGATCTTTTAGTCATGAATCTCGACTACATGAAGGGTTACCTTAGGTTATATTGCATTATCTCATTTAGATTGTTACATTTAGACTACCTTCAGTCAAGTTTAATCTCATTCAGACAAATTTTCAAATTCTTGTTGAGTTGGAGTCACCATCAAGTTCTGTTCACATTTGTCAGGTCAGTCTGCGTAATGTGAAGTATGGTAATCAAATGATCAAGCTTTGCCAATAATTATATATGATATAACATCATAGTATGATAATTAAAATGAAGAAATGATACTGTTTATTTACAATCTTTTCTTATTATATCATAAAGCATAGTGTGCTTCTCACTAGTACTAATCTCTCGTCCGAACTCCACCGAAGATGTAAATAATAGTATAAGTGTGAGTAGATAATGAATTACCTCGTAAGTAGGTAAGTAACGGAGTTGAAAGAGGTTAGTTTCTCATCAGTTAAGTCTGTCTCTGAGGGTATTCCATTTGAATGAAGTAATACTGAACGACCCCTTACTACAGTAAATGGTGGATCTATAGTTTTAGTTCTGACTGACGGAACTGATTGGAGCCTGACTTGACAAGTGTGAATATACTCTGAGTTGGGGTTAACTTGATAGAGCCAGATGGTGGATGGATGTGGTTTATTTTGAAGGCTCTAGCCCTGATGACTCGAGACTACAAGACCAGCCGAGAAGACTTAAGGGGTCCAGTCTTTTACAACACTTAATTGTACTTAGTCTTGCCTGCCATAAATTCAGTTGATAGGTTGATACTTCACATTTTCTGCAGAGATATTGTGAAACACTTGATAAAAAAAAAGTATGTTTAAAAAAATATTGTCTCACAAAATATATACAATATAGGAGGTAAATTCGGTGTTGTTATCATCAGCCACGACTTAACAAATACAGACAGTATTTGTTAAGTCGTGGCTGATAATGGCAGCAATACCAAAAGTACTCTCATATATTGTATTTATTTTGTGAAATAGGCAATATTTTTCAGAAAACAGGGTTTTTCATTTTAACCACCGACGCAAAAGGGTTTTATAAGTTTTAAGCTTTTGTCTGTTGCAACATAGCTCCAAGACAGCTTAACCGATTTCAAAGCGGTTTTTTTTTTCAAAAGCTGGTATTTGCGAGATGGTTCTTAGCCTTTGGTGGAATTCGGGGATCTTCAGGTTTTATCAGAGCCTGTGTATCTCGACCTCTATTACAGCTAGAGATTTGGAGTTTGAGCTCAAATGTTCATAAGGCCAAGCAAGCCCTCCTCACCAAGGTTTTTTAAATTTAACATTTTTTAATTTTTGTTAGGTTGATAAAAAATTTCTGCTGTAATGAATCTTTGTTTATGAATTTGAAAGTTATATTACAAAGTTATCTCCATTATTGTCTACTAATTCTAATTTGTTGTGTCTAGGTGCGGGAATATGAGTTGCGAAGGGACAACTTCTCAGGCACAGGCAACTTCGGTTTCGGCATCCAAGAACACATCGATCTGGGTATCAAGTACGACCCAAGTATTGGTATCTACGGTCTGGACTTCTACGTTGTCTTGGGACGACCTGGTAACCATAACATACATTTTAGACTAATAACAGAACTTTTGAGAGTGGGATATCATTGCACGTTAATGAGACAATTCATCACCAGATTGTGATGTCATTGAAAGACTCCCGAGCTCGTCTTAATATTCTATTTTTCTCCCATATCCAGTGGGTTCATTGCTTAACATATGCAATATTTAAACGATGAATTTGATTGTGTGTCCGATGATTGATGTGGGTTGCCTAACTTCTCAGTGATGGGCATGAATACCTTTCATTCCTATTTATTAATACTATTACTATATTATTAATAAATTGTATTACTACATTTATTAATTAATTTCTTAATATCTAAAATGCATTACAACTTCTAAGTTGAGAAACGCGGACATTATGGAAACTTATAATAAGTAAATAAAACACTTCGTTTTTTGGAATATTGACTATTCTACCGGTTTCGGCATTAAGCCATCCTCAGGTTTAGTTATACACTAAGACTTAGTTACCTAGATCTGACGATGTCTTAGTGCCAACATTAAGATTTTGCCAATTCAAGAAACTAATTCTATTTGTATCTTAAATATATCATCCAAAAATGTTCAAAGCGAGTACCCAAGTGAAAACTAAATACAATTGAATGATTGTTGAAACTGCAATTTAATAACTGAATGTAACTTTTTGCAGGTTTCAATGTAGCACACAGGAGGCGTAAGACCGGAGTGGTTGGATTCCAACATCGACTCACCAAAGAGGATGCCATGAAGTGGTTCCAGCAGAAAGTAAGTTTTACATTTTCCGTGTTCCGTACCCTAACAATTTCTCCCGGACTAAGTATTTTATTTGTGTTAGAAATCAGCTGATTATTGTTCACCATATTATCAATGATTAATGATTCGAAATAAATTATTTAAGCACGGTGGAAATATTTTATCTTAGTGGAATTATTGATAATACGACACTTATAATTAATTACTTATAAAATCCGCATTTTTTTTTTTAGAAATATTGATATGCTGTGGGCATATATTACCGATCTACATGTAAAATTTTACTTCTATGGGTTAAACGATTCATGTTATAAAGCTGTGCTAGAGTGACGGACACTCTGAGCTTTCCATAGTTGTTTTTACAATTTCTGATACGGAACCCTAAAAAAAAAAAAAAAAAAAAAAAACAGCTTTCGAAAACATGCATTTATTATGAAAATAGGAAAAACGTAAACCTAATTTGAGTAATATAAATTATGCTTAGATTCGAAGGTCCTCCATCGGAGGCCTGCTCGACAGTTGAGGTTCTGCTTTTATTTGACTTCACCGGATATAAGTTTAGAGTACTAAGCAAATTAAGAGATAAAACATTTATAACGGTCTAAATTTGAAAAACTGATTTATAAAAAGTTTTTTTTTTTTTTTACAATCTGTTGTTTCTACGGTTTTTCGTGCAGAGCGTCACTCATTGTAATATATTCAAAACCATACCAGTCCAAAAAATATGGCACTTGGAATGAACAATGCTCATTTTTTCGTAATTCTTTCTTGTGTATTCCTAGTTACGATTGGTAAAGCTTGATATGGTGGGATCGGGTGAGTGACTGAAGTACCCGAAACTTGTAAAATTGTTTGTTGGAGAAATGAGACTGCTGAATTTTTAAAACATTACTCCTACATCTGTTTTTATGTTTACTTATATTTTTTTCTCTTATTTTTTCAGTACGACGGTATCATCTTACCTGGGAAGAAGTGATTTTTATTATTTTGAAATTAAATATTTTTTAACTTAACTTTTTTTTTTTTAATGAAACCTTACAACCCTCCTGGTCCTTGTAGTTAGTGTATGATATAATTTGAAAATCAAATGGCACTGGATAATTTCAGTCACGTTAATACTATATATACAGTGAAACCTGTTTAACTGGGATCTCAAGGGACCTAGGATTTTTTATCAGTTATAGAGGCTTTTCATTTACCCAGTTTTCCAAATAGGCAGGTTAAATGACAGTTGTTTTATTTATAGAGGGTCCCGCTAAGAGAGGTCGAAATGTATCGTTTCTCATTTATTGAGGTGAAAATGTTGAATGAAAAATGCATAAATTCTTGAGCTTTCTCTTTAATCATTGGGCCATTATTGGAATGTTTTTATTCCGTCAATACACTGAGAACGAATTTCCTCCTTATTTTGAATAATTCTATAAAGGGTAGACTTTGGTACATTAAACTCAGTACACAGTTCGTCACTGCTCGGAGTAGAGTCAAGAGTAGGAGGAGGGCACAAATGATAATGTGGATGTGGAGTGGCTTTAACGCAAGCTTACAAATTGACAATGACGAAAGGTAAGGAGCAGAAACAGTATTTATTACAAATAATAGACAATCGTAAAAATATAACAAACAATATACATACGATGTGTGTAGGCATACAATTCATTAAATGATTAATTTATACAGTTTAGTTTATAAATACATTCATATATATTTTTTTTGAAACAATTTTATTTAGTTAGGATCTAAGTTAACTGTTCTAATATTATTATTTTTTTTATATTAATAAATGGTGTGTAGGAGCCATGGTGGCTGTGCGGGCTAGAGCGTAGGACTTTGGTCGCATGGTCTCGTCTGGTTTGCGGGTTGGAATCACGTCCGGGAGTGAGTTTTATTTAGTAGATAGAGTATATATAGTGAGTTTTATTTAGTAGATATTGCCTTATGTACGATGCATATTAGCCATATCTCTTGTAAAGGTGTTATCTATTTATTTTACACCCCGGAAGAGAGTTCTATCTACTAAATAAAACTCACTCCCGGACGGGATTCGAACCCGCAAACCATACGACCAAAGCCCTACGCTCTAGCCCGCACGGCCATCATGGCTCCTACACACAATTTATTAATGTAAAAAAAATAATAATATTAGAACAGTTAACTTAGATCCTAAATAACTGTGTAGTGATATTGAAAAAAATATGGATTCAAAGTCCATTCCTGTAACTACTAGTTGCAGCCAAAATGATAGTTTTTAATCTGTTCCTTGCCCATTTATTTTTCCAATCCAACAACTGAAGAGTCATCTCTGCTCGTCCATATTTTTTGATTTAATTATAATTTTCATTAATTAGATTCACATTGTATGTTGAGATGAGACAAAGGCACTGGACCACAGATTGTTTATGAAATTTCGTATATTATATCAAACAGGCTGTGTATAGCATATATACAGATGTATGTAATATTGGATACATGTATATCATTTAACAGTTCACTGCCCAAGAAAACAAACATTAGAAAAACATTTCCTTCCAATTCTGAGATTTCATGATTGATCAAAATTTGATCATTTAATGTTAATATATATTTTTTCCTTGTTATTAAGTATTATAAAATTCACAGACTGTTTCGTTTCTCTAATAACGGACTATA
This sequence comes from Aradus depressus, assembly GCA_963662175.1. NCBI lineage: Eukaryota > Metazoa > Arthropoda > Insecta > Hemiptera > Aradidae > Aradus > Aradus depressus. The sequence continues at coordinate 47,621,827 of OY759215.1, forward strand.
CTTAATTCTCCAGTTTCATGTTTCGTAAATATACGAATGCTCACTGGATGGTAAAAGAAAAGTTCTAACTGAGGTCTGTTACCTTAAAATCATAAAAGCTTCCTAACTCACTGAAACCATTGTTGAACAAAGATATACTATTGTCAGAGGGCGCCGTAACATATTTCCTATATGAAGTTACACATCTGTTCATTTTGTAACCTACCATGACAAACGATCCCATGTATGTACAACTGCAAACTGATCGATGTAACTAGCAAATCTGCAAAAATAATTTAGTTTTTTAAAGATTTTCGGCACAATGAGTGGCTGAGAGTTGTGCTAGAACCTGGCAATGTCTTACGAATTTATTTTTAGTACATTTCGAGATGTACAATTGGAATATAAAATAATGAGATTGAGGCTCGATTTCACTCGAGTTGAGAAACTTTTTTTTTGCAGATTCGTTAGTTTAACATTCACTTGGCGATATGTATCCCTAAAGGCCTTGAAAAGATAACGTCGGCGGAAAGGTAGAAAGTTGTAAATATGAAAACCTGGTAAAATGTAATGCAGTTGAGTGCCAGCTGAACTGAAGTTGAAAGTGAGGAGGGTTACAACCGTTTACCTTTCCGGCGCGCCGTCGACATACAAAAGTCTGCAGGACCTCAGGCTGACAATGCCTTACGAGTTGACACTGATTTTATTTGATTCTCGACAAAACGCTGGCTCGCCGCTCGGACATTTGGAAGAGGGCTCGAATCATCTGTCGTGCCTGAAAAACGAAAATTGAGATAAGACCAAGTAATCCAGACAATTTTCCCCTACGTTAAAAAAAGCCTCGATACGTAACAACGCCCGGAGTCCGCAAATTTACTAACACTGATAATCTGAAAATTACACAATAACAATCTTTGGTTCCATGGACGCACTACGGGTGCGGGTTCGAATCTCGTCTGGGGGAGATTTGTATTTCATTGAAAACATTTACGGTAACATAACCCTCCCTGTGGTGCCAAAATAAAATGGGCTTTACCCCTCCGTCCCCTAACAATCCAAAGGGAGAAATTTCCATAAAGGTGGGCGTTTTATGTACAAAAAACTAAAAAAAAAAATGTACTCTAGAAAAAGTAAAGTATTCAATAATTTACTTCTATAAAATATATAGAATCGACAATTTAAGTCGCCGAAATTGTAAAAAAAAAAAATTAAATTATGTTAGTGAGGAAAAATAACGCACATACTAAATTATAGGTATGACTGACCTCCATCCTAACAGGGTCTTGTCATTTTAAAAATTAATAAAACACGAAAAATGAGATTATTTCACATATGCCACAAAAAAAAGTAAAGTTTGTACGGATACAAGAACGTTAAACCAAACAAAGTTCGTAATAAAATAATTTATTTAAAAACAACAGACATGTGTCATTTGTTGTTACCTGATCAGGTGTAAATTCCATAGCTAAAGGTCCCTTGCCGTCTGCCCATCGTTCGCCTATTTCTGCAAGTGAAGCGGTCAACACACGGAGAAGTTCTTTGAAGGCTGACCACCGCCTCACATGATGGTACACTTCGATTGGCTCCTAAAAAAAAAGAAAGCAATATTACTTCAAAAATCAGCTTTAATACACATGAAGTCCACTAAATCACCTGTATATTTATATTTACTAGCTGCGGTATCTGCCGTTGACCGGACGAAACCCAGACAAGCAAATGATAATACCATATATATTATTGTGTCCCCATTCATTAAGCCAGAATGACTATTAACCATTTGCGCTTCTACAAATAATCGAAGTGGAGACGTTTTTGTTACATGGCCTCTCTTCGATTCTAAAAATATCTTCGCTTTTTTTTTGAGGGGGGGGGGGGGGGATTAAAGGTTGTGACAGCCAGGAATATGAGCGGATGAAAATAAAGTCCACTTATGGGTTAAACGACATTTTGTTTAATCAAATTATACTTCAAATAAAAGTTGTAGAGAGAATCATATAATATATTTTTTTCAAAGGTTACGATTACGAGATATTTGCCAAAAACCGCCACTTAACTTGCCACTTCAAAAATCACTTTATTAGACGTTTGCTTGAGTGTTGCAATATAGATATCGAAAAACATTTCTAATAAGGTTCCCAAACTAGCGAGTTGTTCACAAATTTTGACCAACTTGAACAAACCCACAGAGTTTCAAAGAATGTACAATAAGATGTAGAAAATTGTTCAAAATATTTATTTATCTTGGCTGTACAGGTTTATACCCAAAATATTCCGAGTTCAGCACTTTAAAAAAATTATTATTGAATATTTTAAAGTATTTCCAAATGGCAGCCTCCAGAAATGAATATCTCGATTTGAATTTAGTAACAGTAAACAAGAAACATTAAAAAAAAATATATTAAAATCAACTTAATTAAAACTATTTATTAGGGTCCTAAGAGGTTTCAACCCCGATGCATAATCTGCATACACCTAGAACAATGGTCTAAGGTGGCATTTTAAATAACATACAGCAAAGAGTGTGGGGACTTCTTCTTCGACTATAGACAGGCAGGTGGCCAGTTCAGTGGCGACATTGGCTCTCATGTCTCTTGTAGAGACCACCCTGGAAATTATCTCTTCAATAAACACTCCAGACAGGTCACCTGGAAAAGGAGAATATCAAACAACTATTCTTGGTGGGGAAGAACATCACCTCACTAATGAAGTAACGTAACTGCTAAAATTATAAAATTTGAGCTATTCAGTTCATTTTCTAAGCCTTCCTGAGAATGGTCTTCTCACACAGTGCTTATCTCTCTTGATTTTTGCCGAATTCACAAACTGGCGTATCCTAATGCAACCAATTTTAACTAACATCTCAGGAAGTGGTCTAAGTGAAGATACTATACTTCATAAATACGAGGCGTAATCAAAAAATTCCAGGACTTTTTGGATTGCACGCCAACGGAGCGTCGGAGAGCGGTACGGTTGGCAGCACTAGTTGCTGTGACTCTTCCTGAGCTCAGCTGCTTTTGTAGATTCTCTAGAACCTACATTGTTGTGAAGTAACAGACGTTTTTGAGAAACACGTTTTTTGTGTTTGGCTATTTTGTGATCTTTGGTCAAATCAAAAAGAAGAGCAAGCGTTTGTGTCAAGTTTTGTGTGAAGTTGGGTAAAACGTTTACAGAAACTTTACAGATGTTGCATGAGGCTTTTGGGGATGAATGTCTGAGTTGATCATGGTGTCATGAGCGGTACAAGCTGTTCAAAGAAGGCCGGACATCGTCAGAAGACAATCCTCGTTCAGGATGCCCATCAACTTCGACTGACGACCATCATGTTGCCAGAGTGAACGTTCTCATGCGACCAAATCGTCGACTAACCATCCCCGTGAAATGGCAGAGAAATGCAACATGCTGTGAGAAGGAAGGAAATACATTTTTTTTTAAATGAGTCCTTGGACTTTTTGATCATCCCTTGTATCGTCAAGTTCAAATCCCTGAGAGAAAATAACAAAACGTTCATTGTCATTACATGAACGATTTTTAATAGCAAAAGCACAAGACCAAAAAACTTCGCAATGCTTTCATGAAAAATTACGGAAAAAGAAACACGCCAGTTTTTGAAGAAGCCGACGTATTGTCAAAAAAATTATAAAATTGGTAAACATAGATTAATTAAAGATAAACTCACCAATAACTTGAGCATATAGGTTGGCGGGAAGAACTTCCTCCCAAACAGTTTTGAGGAGAGTCAGCTGTCTTATACACTGTTTTACCGCCTTCTCCACACGATCTGAGAGCACTTCGTATTCGCTCAATGAAGATAGACCTGTTTCAAGTGAATATATCGATTAGAGAATAGAGATGACAATATCCCTCCCTGGAATACATACATCCTTCCAATCATAGTAGAAGTGGCAATATCCCTCTCTGGGACACATATATCCCTCCCATCACAATAGAGGTGACAATATCCCTCTCTGGGATACATATATCCCTCCCATCACAATAGATGTGACAATATCACTCTCTGGGATACATATATCCCTCCCATCACAATAGATGTGACAATACCCCACCCTGGGGTACATATATCCCTCCCATCACAGTATAGGTGACAATATCCCTCTCTGGGATACCTTCCATCACAATAGAGGTGACAATATCCCTCCTGCGGACACCCAACCAGAAGCCCTCAATTTAATTAGTAAGAGATTTGTTTCTACCTTTCAGAGTGTTCTCCTTTAACCAGCACATGCTATGTCTGATACACCACCTTCGGCCAGAACTTATTATCATATGGATATTTCAAAAGAAAGGAAACACAACTAACGATGTTAAATATTTCCACTAAAGTGGTTTAATTTTTACGAGACTAGTTTCCCCTCTTACCGCATTATAACAAACAGATTTTTCCTAGAGAGCACAAACAAGATCATTAACATTTATGACCATGTTTGTGCTTCCTGCATTTAGCTAACGGAAATTTTGTTCAATACACTTGATAATGCAGTAAGATGAAACTATAATCGTGTACCGTCTGACCAATATATTGTAAATATTTGACTAGTGTGTATTCTTCTGAAATTTCCTTCTGAAAGTAGATCTAGAATAGAACTGATTATTGTTGACAAAAAAGTATTGTCAAAAGAAAAGTTCCCAAGACCTACTGTTTCTATTTGTTTAGAAAGGTTGGTGTGGAATATATTAAGGTGCAGATGGTGCCTTAACTATAATATTTGTTCAGAAGAAATTTGAATATATGCTATTGTCTAAAGAAAACAGAGAATGTCAGTTTCTTTCCATGGTACTCCTTAAACATTAGATTAGTAGAAGCAAAAATGTATAATTTTATTTTTATTAACTAAGCATATTACCTGAATCTTTCAATAAGTCTAAGAGAACATTCTGTTGTCGAGAAACTTGAGCTGAGAAAACTTCGGAGGCCACATTTCTCAACGGCAACACCATATCAGCGAAACATGTGGTGGTTCGTAAGGTACCTGTTATCATACAAGAAATAGATTTGGTGTTCTTAATTATTGGGGCTATGATGTTGAGTGTTTCGCGTTACTATCCTATAGGGACTTTAGTGGTTAGAGGTACTATCCTGAGGGAGCAATTGAGGTACAAAGCGTCGAGCAAGCGGAATAGACCATATTTTTGTATAAATTAAATAATTAATTAAACAGACTGACTCTGGATTCGAACCGGGAATCTTGAGAATGAAAGCTTATACCCAAGTCTTTACCGCGATGGGAATAAAGTACACATAAAGATCTATAGTAACATCATCTTTTAAAATCTTTATCAGTTGAAGTGTAAATCTGACACAAACAGGAAAATTAGAGAATCTGTTACGTTTTTGAAAACTTGAGTGGATTTTGGAAATGCGAAAGCGGAATGAATGTCGAAGTTGTTTCATGGGTGAGCTGAATGAAGTAGAGTGAGTACGAAAAATTACAGTGCAGTGTGGGTAATTATTAATTTCTACAGAGTGGACGACAAGGAGAAAATAAATTTAAAAGGGGATAAATAAACACCAACAAAGACAAATTAGCAGGACTGTTAGAGAAAAATATAACAGACAGGGATGACCCGAGTTTGAAATGGCCATACTGTCAAAATAATTGCAGTTTGTTAATAAATAATTTCTTACCTTGCGGAACGTATGATTTCATTTCGTGTTCCATTGTCATTGAGCGATGCCCCAAATACATGAGATTGTTATGCAGAATAGCTGTGAACAAAATTCCAAAAATGATCATTCGGTATAAGCAGCAGTTTTTTTTTTAATTTTTCAACAAATCTTAACAACATTTAAAAATATTTGCCTATTCCAGAAAAATAGTACACACATACACTAACGGTTTGGGCATTCCACTACCGTCAGGTTTAGATTTCCGACAAGCGGTGTGCGAACCATTCTTATATATCAGGTAGGGAAGGGGGTTGAAATATCAATTCAAAAATCCCCTTGGTTCTACAGTAAGGAATTCGTCTGAAATAGAATATTTATTCTCTCTGTCTAATAATAGTGGTAAAACTAAAACTAAATTTATTTAAAGATAAAATTATTAAATTCTAACAAGATGAACTAATTTATACTAGAAATAGCTGGGGAAGAAGACAATTGTCTTGTTTGGGCATGGAACATCTACTTACAATAATACATTTCCAATATTCAATATTCATTCCAATGCCTGATCAATGACTTTAATACAGACAGAATTATTGTAAAAAATCGAAATACACTAACTTGACTTTGATAAAAATAAAAGATCTGGAACTAAAGTAAAATTTAGATTACCTGCGTACTGAGGAATATCTCTGAGCAATTTTGAATGGATCTCTGGAGTGATATCTTTGTACAAAAATATTATATTTCTTGCCGTCTGAAACAGCTGTACGCATGTCTTTTTGTCTGACCGGACTCCTTCAAATAATATAGACTTGACCAATTCAAGTAGTTCTACTGTAGCTGTACTAGAAATTAATAATTGGATAAATTAAAATTACAAAAATTAAGAGTGGAGTTAGTACATAAATCATTGTTACAGTAAGACAGACAAAACAAAAAATGCTCGACCATCATTTGTAGTGTCCACTTTTTAGTTGTTCGATAGTATAATTGTTGAACTTAAAGGTAAGAGATTGTGTGTGTGAGGGGGGGGACGATTCCAGTTTAACGTTCAGGTAGCACCCTAGTACATTATATTTAAATCGGGATGCTACTGTGAAATTTCTTAAACATCCGATCAACCGTTAAGAAGCACTTAAGTTTTTCTGGGAATTACTTATATCAACTATGTTGTCACTATCCCTCTGAATCCTTCTCTTCCGATCAATTTGGCTGAAAGTCAATAGGTACCTTATTCAGGGACTTGCCAATCCTCATATATATATAAATAGATAATATATAAAATGTTTAGTCAATATATACATTCTATCGACAGTTATCGTACTCTCGTAGACACAAATAAGAAATTTTCTTTTCATTTTTGTATTCGAATGTTCGGAAAATATGGAATCCCAGTGAAAACTCAACATAGAATTCATGACTGATTACGTAACTATACGTGGTATAGCTTCGAATGTAAAAAAAAATCTAATATTACCTTATTAAACACTTAGGAAATTGAAAAATGTTTAAGCTTAGTTCAGTTAAATCGATAGTCTCATCGGTTTTCATCAGAGGTGCTGTGTTGGATATGGTACGTTCATGGCTAATCGTAGCCAGTGTCTCAGTTATCTTTTCGTTACCCTAAAACATTAAAAATATATGAAAAGAATGTAAGAAGCAGCCAATCATAACCTGGATTCAGTATGTGTGGCCCCGTTTTGCCCATTGGATATTTTTCTTCTTTATTTTAGGCTAAGTAGAAACGATCTCCTTGCCATACAATAAACTTTTGATAAATAACAGTAAATATCTAACCGTAATTCCGACTTGAGTTATATCATGAAGGTCTTTCTTCATAATTGTTCTTGCCTTACCAAGATACTGTTCTACAGTTTTATTTAAAAACAAAGTTTCAACATTACCACAATATTCATCCAAATCAGTATTAGAAGCCGGAAGAAAACCTGTAAATAAAAGCACACAAATAAATAAACCTATTTTTATAAATAAAATTGCAATAGGCTGTCAGTACATTTATTTTTTTAAACTTTAGTAGAGTTTTGTAGGGTAAAAAACCAAAACATTCCGTCGTGTATCTGTCTGTGGACAGGCCACCTAGCTTCTACACAAATAAATGTGGCAACTTGAAATTTGGGAGATGTGATTTGGAAGCCTAAGCCTCCACTCAGCATTATTCTTAATTCTCCACACAACGTTATCCTGGACCCTGCGTAGAACGTTTCTTCGAATATGTCGAGGTTTTTCTGATGTCCTGGGCGTCGTCCACGTCTCTCACAAACGAACAGACATGAAAGCAAAAACTTTGTTTAACCTCACTCGGATAAACAACCAAACTAACACATATCTCAAGTGTGAAACAAAATTAGTTAAGCATGCCCAGAGACAGACGTCCGAAAACATTTATTTTTTGGATTTGACCTATAAAACTATAAAAGAGAAAAAACAAGAAATATGTTATTTATCCACACATTTCATTTTCAACAATAAATGGATAATTCATTTTTCATTATGGCTTATCAATCCCTAAAGAATGTACACTAAAATATAATATCTCACCAATTTTAATAAGAAGAGCTTGCAGTTCCTTAATTGAGCCAAGAGCGGCAGTATAATTCATCAGATCTTCTCTCTTGGTTGGGATAGCTTCAGTTAAACAATGATCGATAAACAGTGTTAAAAAGTCATTCAGAATGTACTCTCCAATGAGATTAATGAACCTGCTGTCATGGGTTTCCAGGTCTAGCAGATCATACAAATAGGTAAATACAGTCAGTAAATTTTCAACAACCGCTGCAAACACTGGAGGTGAATTCTTCGATGAACTTGTAACAATAATCCCCTCCATAGAGCTTGCAGTTTTGTGCTGTCTAATTGTCACTTCACTTTTTATCACTGGAGTTAGTATAAATTTAAGAAATTTATCACTGAACGTTGCTATTTCCCTATGAGCTGCATCATACAATTCTAAAGTTTTCAATAGACACTGAACATGTTTCTTTTTGTCTGATATATTTAATGAGGCGATTAATCTTTCATTTTTACCATCCCCTTCGATTTGAGTCCATTCGATGCACTTTCTCCATTCGTCCAACGCTTGGGCACAGTAGGTAATGTGGTAGTTGGTTAACGTTTCTGTGATGCCTTGGTAGATGTCAAGAAAGTCCAAATCATTGCACTCCTCGTTGAGAGTTTTCAGTGCAGTACAAATGTGTTGTGCGGCCGAGTAGTAGTCACCATTAAGGGCGTCTGCTTCACCGTTTTTCAAATCCTCGTCTACTTTTAGAAGCTTACCAACTTCTTCAACTATCACTGTAGACTCTATGAGGGATTCTGAGATATTCTTAAGTTCCTCAGTCAAACTGGCAATATCACCTTTAGTCTGCAAAACATAATCATTAAAAGAATATGTAGGTACTGTAAATTTGTTAGATCTAACTAGATAGAATGTAAAGTGTAACAATAAACTCAACAGTCAAACTATATTATTTTAGATTTAGCTATACACCCCGTAGTTGACATTGTTACGTTTGGAGCCAATAGGAATGTCGGTAAGCCTTGTGAAAAGATCCCTTATTTGAGCTCTTATCAATATATATTCCAGGATTGTACCACTACTACTTATAACAAAATATAAAAAACGATGACTGTCACAAGTTATATTATGTTAGTCATAATCTAAAAAGTAAATCAGTTACTTACCTTAGTTTCTAAATGATGTTGTAAATCCACAACTTCTCGAGAAAGTTTGTTTCCCATCGACAATAAGGTTTCATTGTTAACAATTATTGGCATGAATTTGACATGTCTCATTTCCATCTGTTCTTTCACATCATTTTTTAACTGAACTGAACATTCGGCAGCTTCGTTAATAAGATCTTGTAAATCGCCTATCTCAGGTTCATCTGGAGGAAAATATTAACAATTATGCCAAAAACAATGTATACAATTATCGTAACCGGCGCAAAATATATTAAAATAATATTTATAGTGTCTAGATACATAATCTATCGGTGCAGCCTTCATGTCAGAGCTTCTTGAACAATAAAATAATGTAGAATGTATTAAAATATTACTTATAGTATCTAGATACTTGTGAAAACAGATTCAAAAGCTGGTACGCAATTTCCATCTAAACGACCAAGTGAAATAAAGGAAGAAAAACTTTGCGAACCTGCAAGACGCAGAAGTTCAGAATTTATCTCCATTTTAAATTTATTTTAGATTTTCTGCAAGTGAAATAAAAGACTATTTACAAAAACAAATATCCAACGGATAAAAACCCAAGGAGAACCTTCATGTGTTATACACAAATGTGAGCTTAAAACATCGATATAAGTGTATCGATTTACCAATTTTATGTTGTAGTAGCTCGATATTTACATCTGAGTAGTTTTTTAGTTTCGGGAAAAATTGGTAAATTTTTTCTCTCACAGGGCGAAAACTGGAAATATTACATTAAATTGTTCTCATTGAGTCTCAATTTTATGGTGATAAAAAGATCCCAAACTGCAAAAATCAACAATGATGTGACAATAATAGTTTATTGTAAAAAGTTGTGGGAAAATCCTGTCTATAATTGGGTATACTGACCACAGGTTTTAAATTTGAATATATAATTTCATTACTCTTATTACATTGACAGTTATTGGGATTTTAGATCAGAACCCCCCCTCTTCCCTTTGAATCCCCATTTCCTATTCATTACAACCTTAGTTATTAGAGTGAGTTATGTTAAGTATTCTCCATAATCCCCTCTTTCCTTTTAGCCGATTTTGCTGAAAATCAATGGGTGTCGTCACTAGAGAGTTCTGAATATACATGTGAAATTTCGTGTCAGGCAGACTTTTTTTTTTCTATTTTTAGAATCAGATGTGAATACTCAACATTGAATTTCTAACTGATTGCATAAATTTCCCTATACATACTTCGTATAGCTGTGGATGCAAAATGAGAGACTCGTTTGTCCCTATGATCAATATTCCTTATCTTGAAACTTTTTTTACACCAAACAAGCCTTTGTTATACGTATATCAAAGTATCCCCTTAAAAAATCATTATTAATCATTATCAGACAAGTTTTCCATTAGAGACTGAAAGGTTCTTTTTGAGATAAAAAGAACATAGAATGAAAGTGTTCCCATTAACAGGTTATCCATTGCACAAATTGCGATCGAAGACATAGATGATTAATAATATTGGTCTTAAGAAAGAACATGTAAATATGAAAAATACATTTCACAAGATTATATCTATATCTAGCAGGTCCAAAGTAACTTTAAACAGATTAGTGTTATCTGATTAACTGTTATTAACTTGATGTTTTTAGGAATAAGTCTCCTAACTGTAAAAGAATTATCCAAATCGGCAATGTAGTCTTCGAGATTACCTCAAACACACAAACAAACTGACTCTATTTACATAGGTATTAGAATAGATAATCTAAAGTTGATCAAATTGTAAATCCAACCCACAATCCCCCAAGGAGGGTTAAAGAGATTTTAGCACAGAGAACTCCTGTAGTGAGGTGATATCATGTGGGTTCACCGCAGTTTGTTTTTCCTCTATCAGGCCTTTTCTGATGCAAATAAACTTTATTTAGAAATGGAAGAAACCATTATTTTTTTATAATCACTAGTTTATTACTTTATTAGTAAGAGTTTGGAAATTGCGATGACCAAGTGGCATTTGTGTGAAAAAAAAATGTTCTAATGTAAAATTTAGTTAAGCGAGCTTGGTCACTTTTACCTCCAACTCAAACAATTTATTTCGTGCTGGGGAATTACAATGGGGGTGACTCACCGATTTCTTCTTTTGCGAACAGACATTATACTAAGTGAATTTTAAAATTTTAGCTCGCACGTATAAGAATCTAAAATAACACGGAAAGTAGGGATAATAAAGTTTCATCATTAGTAGTAAAAAAGAAGGAAGAATTCGGATACGTTAGACAATATAAAATAGAAGAAACTGCAAAGGTAAAGAAATTAGTAAAGCTCTATCAGAATGTTGTCTTGTTTATTCTAGTTCTTCTAAGTTGAGGAACGCGGACATATTGTGGAAACTTGTAATAAATGAATAAAACAAACTTATTTTTGAAATATTGTCTATTCCACTTTAGTGGAATAGACAATATTTCAAAAATAAGTTTGTTTTATTCATTTATTCTAGTTCTGTCAGAATCTACTAGATGCCAGCCCTATTATCTCAAGTTCCGTTTCTACATTCACATTTCCCCTTTTCTTACCAGTATACTAACAATTAGACTTTTTGTAAATTTTTGTTATTTTGTTAGTCCAGAGGCTAGCTGTGCGTATCCGGTTGTTGTAGCTTAATAAATGTCTACAGAAAAATAAATAAATAAGTTTATAAAAATTTTCATATTATAAGGAGAAACATAGTTAAAATGCTTCAGTTGTGTATTTTCGTGTATAGGCTTAATAAAGTTTCGGGTATAGGCTTAATAAATAATAACAAAAAATAAATAAATATGTTTATAAGAATTTCTTATAATAAGGAGAAAAATTATTAAAGTGATTCACAGGTACACATACAATAATTTTATGAAATACTAACATCTCAGTAGAACCTAAATAAATGATAAAACTAAACAAAAAAAAAACACAATAACTTTCTTCAAGTTTTTTTTAGGAGGGGGTCGACAACCTTTTAGCACTTGCTGCCCGCAATTTGTCCTTCCTACTCAAGTGCGGGTACTTAGTTAAACTAAAATTATGTTAAATCGGCGCTAAGGTATACCTATGTAAATAGGTACTAATGTACGAATGACAAATACATTCAATAAATTATAGTAATACATTATACTATAGCGATACATTATGACAGTATATGAATAAGTATGAGAAAAATTAAAGTAGACACAGTTGTTCTTCCCAATTACCTTGATACGATGACGTGAACCAATAAATGTCATATTAAGTGTAGTTCTTTTTTACGCAAAAAGCCTACTTCTCTTTTCTATTTTGTGCATGGAAAATGAATTTCACTGCAACGGCTGAACCTACATTATTTTGCAATTCAAGGCAAGCTGATTAAATGCCGCCATTGCCACAAGAGCAGATCCCATGAGCCATTTTGGCTCTATCAACACTCGAAGTACAAATGCACCGTGGGTATGATGTTCGTGCCGTTATAGGTTTGGTTGTATGAGTTGACACAGGCAGGAGTAGAAGTCTGGAGTGTGTTGAACTCTCTACAAGCGGGTAGATGTGTTTATGACCAATATGGCTAATAATCATATTTGGGTTGTAAGGAGATTCTGAATTTATAATAATATATATTTTCTACTGCTTTATTCTTCTTCCAATTTAGTTTTTAGCCTTTACAACCTAGCAAATAGACTTTTCAGGAAGGACTCCCACCATCAGTATCTAAAAATATTACAATAAATCAATTATTATGTTTTTTTTTCTATTGATTTTAACATTTTTAGATACTGTTGGGAGCACTTCCCGAAATGTCTTTTTGCTAGGTTGTAAAGAACAAAAAATAAATTGGAAGAAGAATAAAGCTGTGGAAATATATACATTCAGAATCTCCTTAAACGACCCGAAATATAAAAAAAAAGAAGACAACAACATTCAAAAGGAAGAAAATGGTCCCATAGAATTTGACATTGTCCAGGAATGGATAGTGGAAAAATGGCTACAATGTTGGTCACGAACAGTGGTGGATTAACCAATAGGCAAACCTAGGCAGGTGCCTAGGGCCCCCGATGCTGAAGGCCCCAATGTCTAAAAAAAAAAAAAGACCTTGTCACTTTTAAATTGATTTCACACGATTTTGGGAATATTCTTGACAATGATGATAACGAATTGTTCTGCAGAACGTTCGTTTTAAGAGTTGAAACGAATCAAGGCTGGCCGAAGAGCTACTATGCAGCAAGAGCGACTAGATATGTTAAGTCTTCTTAGTATTGAATCCGACATTTTGAGAAAAATTGATTTCGATGATATGATCGATAAATTCAGCGAGTCGAAATGCAGGAGAAAGTGTGTATGAAATCAATTTTACAGCGAATTGAAAATATTATTCTTAAGAATTACAACTGTATCAATAAATTCATAAAAAAAATAGCTGAAAAGTTTTCGTTTTTTATGGGGGGGGGGGGGGGGGGGGGGTTAAAAATAGGGGGGCCCACATTTGCAATCACCTAGGGCCCCGCAGAAGCTTAATCCGCTACTGGTCACGAAGTTCGGTTGGCCGAACGACCTATGCATACTTGTCCGCATATGTCTCGACTCGACGTGGATACAGTCTGACCACTGGATGTCCCAGATATTATCAGGTCACGTAGACTTTAACTCCAAACTCTTCTTCTTTAGGAGGAAGAACAACCCAAACTGTTCATGTGAGGGCATCGCGACTGCAGAACACGTAGTCCTCGATTGCCCGCTGTATGACCAGGCCAGGGTAGAGTTGATTCGCGGGACCATAGTTGAGAAAAAAAAAATAAAAGGTACCATAGAATTAAATGAGAAATTGATATGTTATTCGTATAATATTTGACGAAAACCACACGATATTATTTTTATTGATCGTAAGAAAGTAAATACTGGTGATGGGAGTTCTTCCCGAAACATCTATCTGGTGAGTTGTAAAGACCAAAAAATAAATAAGTAGAAGTATAAAGGTGTGGAACATATGGATCATGGCTAATAATATTCTGAAATGCAGATTCCATGTGTAGAATAATATAATATAAACATAAAAACACTCCCATAAACTCAAACTAAAATCCACCAGGACAATAAAATCAGTGGTTTTTAATGAACATGACTAACTGAAAAATAGACCATTTTCAACTAATTCCATCGAAACCCTTTTTCTACAAGGAATGTTCATTTTTTTTTTTTCCTTCGTATGATTACGCATGCTGTACTGTAATGAACCGCTCCAAATTTAAGTTTACCGTAATTTTTTAACTGAAAATTGTATCATTTTATTCTTAAAAAAAAAAAAAACTCATATTGATGTTATTATTTTATTATTGTTGTTTATGATGAGTGGGAGGGGAGGAGCGTGTTCCGTCGCCATGTTTGAGTGCCATTGTCTCGATGAGCTCTGCGGAGGGTTGCTTGAGATCGTAGGCGAGGCCCCATCTTGCCGCAGTGTCTATGACCAGTGTGGTCAGATTGGTCGAGTATCCTCCTAGTTCGGCCGCTTTATAGTCCCATGGGAACACATGGTGGTAGTTGTGCCATCCCTCCCCCAGCGCCGCCACCGCCACCGCCAGGTTTTCTGATGGGTTGATTCGGCTGGCAAAATATATATATACATACTGTTATTAACAAAATATATACTGTTACAAAATTCAATATTTACTTCATTGAGTTATAAAAAATATATATATATATATATATATATATATATATATATATATATACCTACACATAGGCTTACTTACTTAACTTCTTGAAAACAAGAAAATTAAACAACAAAAATATTAAATTATATAAAGTATCAATAAATGAATTTTGATGGAATTTTTAAAAATAATTTCAGTTTGGAAATTACTTTTTTGCGTTTAAAACAAAAAAACAAAAATGGGATTTTTTAGTAAAATAGCTAGATGTGAATACATGAGGGGAGCACTGCCTAAATAATAGATAATGTAACAGATCTCTCGGCCAGCACCGCCTCAATCTTCAGGGAGGATTGTTGGGATAGAAATGGGTTTTTGTCAGAGATTGAGCAAAAGGATTTTCATGGAAGAAAAGTTTTGTATGGAAGTTACAGAAACAGGTCTTAATGAGGTCAATGACAAAGGGAATTTTGATGTAATTTAAATTAGAAATTAAGTTTAACATTTGTAGTTGTTTTTGTGACTTATGCCCGGGCTTTAACTACAATTATTATTTAGCTAATTGTTTGTACAGATACTTGTCTTGAACGTCGTCTTTCTGTACCAAGAAGTTGGAAATAATGATCCATTTGTAAATATGACGAGGTCAGGATCGCATGTTGTGTGCCATAATCTAGAACAGTTTCAAGTAGGTGGCTTACTTACTTGTCGTATGGTTTGTTTCCCCAGATGTGAGCGGCACTGTTCACGGACCAGGTGATGTTGAGATTCAGGACGTACCGGAGGAAGGAGAGCATCATGAAGGTGACAAGCCAGGCTTCTCCCCATGCCAAAGGAGGCACCACCGAGGGCAGCACGAAACATAAGAGCAGCTTCAGTGGGATGAAGTACCTGCAACAAAGTAATATTTCAAACTACGAAAATTGGATTACTATTAAACTCTCACCTGAGACGTGGCTATACTACGCACAGTTAGGTCCCTCACAAAGGTAGGTGATTAGGTATTTAACACAACACTACTTGACGATGAAAACACATCTTTTTAATGGTTCTTGTTCCGGATCCATTCTCCAGAAGGTGTGAACTGATGGAGTTGGAACAGTTTCGAAAGGATCTTGCGCTTCATGAAGAAGGCAGCTGAGTAGGTAGTTAAATACTAGAGAGGGGCTGTTATATGGGCCTTCAGACTTTGGATAACATTGGTACAAAATCAAATGAGCGTGTAGAGCACAAGACCTGGTATGAAAGGCCAACAGAGGATTGTTAGCGATGTCCGACATGTCCAACTGTCGACCCTTCTCTATCACCTCCGGATGTTTCTTCATCATGAGCCAGCCAACGTGAGAGAAGAAGAAACCTCGCTTCGCATTGTGTGGGTCTGCATCCGTCTCGGAGAACTTGTGGTGCACTCGATGATCTCGCACCCAGTCGTATATACTGTTCTGAAATAGGGGTAGATGTTAGTATTATTAAAAGTAATAAACATGAAATTTTATAAATTATAATTTTGTGTAGTAAGGGCGTGGACTTTTTTATAGGTATAATGTAGTGTATCTCAGTGTTTGTTTTTTTGGCTTTATGTTCGATGCATACTAGCCATGACTCTTTTAATGGTGTGCACCTAGTTATTTAGGACATCCATGGCCCCGGGAGAGAGTTCTATCTACGAAGTAAAACTCATTCCCGGATGGGATTCGAGCCCGCAAACCATGGTGAGACCATGCGACCAAAACCCTACACTCTAGCCCGCACAGCTACCATGTCTCCCATGGTAAGGTTGGAAACATAGAAGGGATAGTGGTGATTGTGCTGCGCATGCAAGGTTACAGGGTCTCTGGACTCAGCTAAGATTGTTTTGTTTGACTGCACCCCACAGTACAAGTCCTTAAGTCCAAGTTGGTTTTTGTCCTTTATTGTCCAGACAATGTTTTGTCCAACAGCCGAGAGATCTATTTTCCGATCATTTCTCGTCTCAGACTGGTGTATGGGTTCCAGGTCAGTCCTTTGTCAATGTACAGTCCCAGATTATGATCATCCACTAAAAAAAAAACTTGAAAAACTATGAAAATATAGAGATAGAAAAGTAAGTTATCTGGTTTTGTATTCAATTTTTTTTTTTTTTTTTTGAGACAGCACAATTTAACCTAAATGAACCAACTGTGCAAGATCAAATCTTCAGACTCATGTCGCTGCCTATACATCATAACTAAAAATGGTCACCTGTCCTGAAATGGTGTAGCAGATGAGAAGGAAGATCTGGAAAGGCCACTTTGCTTTGTATGCTCGATGTGACCAGAGGCGGTGGGCTCCTCCCGTCACTCCAAGACCCCCAGCAAGCAGGATCAGCACAACTGGAACACATATCGCAGCGTATCATACAACTAAGTAGTACATACTTTGGAACATAAAAGGATCACTAGGTGAGAAACGTTCAAGTTCACTTTTTTCTAAAATGAGTTAACTATATCAGCACCCAAGAACAGTAAACTGTGTTAAGTCCATTTTTTGTCAAATTTATGTTATCTCCTTTTTCTACTAAATATTAGTTTGTCTTTCGTTGGGATTAACTCATTCAAGTCCATAGTTGACGTAAGGTAAACAATGGTAAGTCACCAATTATTAATTATTATTTATTTTAAGCTTACAATTTTTATGTTTATCATTAAATTTCTCGTAAACTTGGTGTACAATAATAAGATAATGGTTAAAGCAATTAAAAAAAAAAAACTATCACTCAAGAAAAAATAATCCTTGGTCTATTAGCGATTATTTTATTACAAAAAAAACTTAAATTGGCTCTACTATAAAATTTGGTTTTCGTGACTTAACACAGTTTACTTCTGGGGTGCTGATATAATATTATAACGCAAGTCAATAATGTACAAGACGATCTACAGAAAACAAGTAAAAACAGATTTCTCATTGCGTAAAAAACGATGAAGTATGTACTAAAAAAAGTTAAGCTACTGAAGAACCCTAGGCAATAAAGGAGGTAAAAAGTCCTCTAAGGAACTTATTTATTTTTTATATAAGGTTCTTGCCTATTGAGCTCAAGATCGTGAGTTCGAAACCCATCGAGGCCTTTAGGTGTTTTATCTGAGAGAAGAAAAAATCCTTAAGCACGTCGTTCTTCGGATGGTAGGTTAAGCAATGACAAATTAAAAGTCATATTAAAGAGATCATGACATTTCAATCGTCATTCAAAATGCAAAAAAACATACCCCGATTCTTTTTTTTTTTTTTTTTATTCTGTACTTAATTTTTTAATTAGTTATTGTGACACATGCAAGGGGCACTTAACTACGAGTTTATACCGCATACTACAAGAGCGCTCTTTCATCGCTCTGGTAGGACATGAGCCCGACTCTATTGTGGGAGCCCTAAATTTTGCCTAAGTGGGTCTTCGGAGTACCTGACATCGTAGAAAATGTTCTGTTTTTACTCCCACCCAATGTGAATTAAATTGAATTTTGACATATTATAATAATTATCAGACATTTCTCATGGTTAGTTTAGAGAAACCTCTCTAGGTGTAGAGCATCAAAAGTTAAAACAAAATTTGGTAATTTGAAAAATATACAAATAAATTAAAATTGGGATGAAAAATGGTTTAGGAAAGATCTAATTTACGAATTTAAATCGTCAATCCAATAATATTAAAACCATTGTGTTACTGTCTGAATAGGAATCTGCTGAGTTGGCTAACAGTTCAGCAATATCAATTCGTATGACCTAGAATCTATATTTGGATAATAAATGAACAGGGCAATTTCTTTGAAAAATGAAGATATTATTTTTAAATAGAGAACTTCCCTCGAAACAACCAACCCCGAGCCAGTTAATAGAAGCAGTGGGACTGCAAAGGTAAAATTCTATTATTTCTATTATTATAGACCAGAATGCGCTGATAGTGTTCAGGACATTGACAAACAGCTCTCTGAATTTTTTGTTTTAAAAAAGTTCCATTCTTTTGATTAAGGTTTATTGTGTACTTAAAATTAAGTATTAACTATCTTCCGAGTTTGAGTGAATATCATTTATTATATTAAAGTTTTGAGATGCTACATCCAAACAAAAATTATGAGAAAAATATTTTTGTAACTTTTGTATTTTATTCTATGACTAGCAGTAATACCCGGCGTTGCCCGGGGAACTTCGTCTTTTCTCCCAATATCTCCTGTAAGGCTATTAAGTTCTTCAACAGTACATTCATGATGTTATAATTTTCAATTATTCATACGGAATAAGGCTTATAGCAACGATAGGCATCTATAGCAACGATAGTAAGTTCTTAGTATGCGCCTTTCAACGGCGGAAACCACAGCTAGTGAATACTTAGCATCACTGGACATCCTAGCCAGTGCGTACTTAAGAACGCTTGTGACCACAGCTAGTATGTGCCTTGCAACAGCGGACACCACATCTACCTAATACGTAGTTAGGAACGCTGGGCCCTACAGCTATTAAGTGCCTTGCAACAGCGGACCCTACAGCTAGTACGTAGTTAGAACCACTGGGCATCACAGCTACTATGTGTTTTGCAACGGCGGACCCCACAGCTAGTACGTAGTTAGAAACGCGGGGCATCACAGCTAGTAAGTGCCTTGCAACAGCGGACCCCACAGCTAGTACGTAATTAGGAACGCTGGGCAGCACAGCTAGTAAGTGCCTTGCAACAGCGGACCCACCCCACATCTAGTACGATATTAGGAACGCTGGGCATCACAGCTAGTAAATGCCTTGCAACAGCGGACACCACAGCGAATACATAGTTACTTCTACTACATGTCAAATTCATGACAATCCGAATACCCTTTAATCAGTCAGCATTATTTTTATGCTGAGCTTCCCCCCCCCCCCCCCCCCCCCCCGTACAAATTTTTAAGATGTCACATAGTGTATTTTTCTATATGGCGATCAAGAATACTACATGAGAAATTGCATGACAATCCGATCATCCGTTAATGACCTATCACTATCTTCAAATTTAGGCTTACCCCCACAACCCCCCTTCCGTTCTCAACTTTGTGACATCACACACCCCATTTTTCTATTTGGCCTTTATGAATACTACATGTGAAATTTCGTGACAAACCGAACCATCCGTTAATGACTTATCACTATATATATAATTAGGCCCCGATCAACCCCCCCTCCCTTTCATAATTGTGTGACGTCACACACCCCATTTTTCTATTTGGCTTTTAAGAATACTACAGGTGAAATTCCATGACAATACGACCAACCGTTAATGAGCTAGCACTATATTTATACTTAGGCCCCCCCCCCCCCCCTCCCGTACAAAATTTTGAGCCGTCACACACCCTAGTTTTCTACTTGGCCTTCAGGAATACTACATGTGAAGTTTCGAGACAATCCGGCCAACCGTTAATGAGCTAGCTCTATATTTATACTTAGGTCCCCCCACAACCCCCCCTCTCCCGTTCAAAACATTGGGACACCACACAACTTATTTTTCTATTTGGCCTTCAGGAATACTACATGGGAAATTGCATGACAAAACGACCATTAGTTAATGAGCTACCTGTATCTTTATATTTAGGCCTACCCCCCCCCCCCCCCCCCCCCATTCAAATTTTTGGGACGCCACACACTTTTTTTTTTATTTGGCCTTCAGGAATACTACATGTGAAATTTCGTGACAATCCGACCAACCGTTAAAGAGTTAGCTCTATATTTATACTTAGACCCCTCCCCCCCCCACAACCCCCCCTCCCGTTCAAAACTTAAGAACGCCACACACCTTTTTTTTCTATTTGACATTCAGGAATACTACACGTGAAACTTCGTGACAATACGACCAACCGTTAATGAGCTAGCTCTATATTTATACTTAGGCCCCCCCACAACCCCCCCTCCCGTTCAAAACTTTGGGACGCCACACACTTTATATTTCTATTTGACCTTTAGGAATACTATGTACGAAATTTCATGACAATTCGACCATTAGTTAATGAGTTAGCACTATTTATATACTTAGGCCCCCCCCACAACCCCCCCTCCCGTTCAAAACTTTGGGACGCCACATAGCCTATTATTCAATCGGGCTCAAAAGAATGCTACATGTGATGTTTCATGAAGATCCGTCCAGCGGTTTGGGCGTGATGCTGGAACAAACAAACACACAAACACACCCCGTTTCAGCTTTATTAATATAGATATGAAACGCTACTTTAATATGACATTTTTGTCGAAAAGTCGCCCCCACCTATCTATATATTTTTATTTATTTATTATTATACATATATATAAGTATATTTTTTTTTCGGAATTTTTGTATAAATAATAACAATTTTAGAGGGAAAGGAGGAAATTTGGTTGGTCATTCGAATCTCCAGATGCGATTTAAAAACCGTTCACCAAAATCTGGTTAAAGGCATAAATTCAACAAAAATACATTCTGGACCTCAAAAAAAAACAAAAAAAAAATATTTCAGTAAAATTTATTATGTAATAATAAATCCGTTGAAAATTCTATTTCCATATTTTTTTTTTTTTTTTTTTTTTTTAGGAGTGGAAGAAGGCAAAATTTAGAACTATCAAACTACTGTGGGTTCAGGGGATAAATTCAGTAGTCGATATGACCTTGTTGTTAAAGCCTGGGCTTGAGTCATAATAACTTACCAACTAGCAACTTGTTACAAGAGATATAAAAAAAGGATCAGTTAAACTTACACCAGAGGAATAGAGGGAGTGTGACCTGGGGTATGAATGTGAGGGTGTAGACTGCCATGAAGTGGACCAGGGCTAGCATAACAACATTGAACCAGATGATGTCCTGAACAACATCAGCTACAGCATCAACCTCTCTCTGCTTCCCACTTGATTTTTGTACATCTGAGAACAGAAAATATACATTGTAAATGCATTTCTTCAGCGAAAAGAGGACTTGAATAAGTTATTCCTTGTAGCAATTTCAAATGACATCAAAACATTATGAGAATTATACAGATATATTCTAAAAAAAAATGACATCATTCCTACTCATTTAGGCTTATTCTTAAAGTAATCTGGATCAGTGATATGTGAAGGTAAGATTTCTCTATAAGGCTCACGCTTTTTCGGTAAGATGTAGGGATGTTACAGGCTGCTTCTTTATGTGGGCAATAAGTAGATTGTACCTTCCTGTCGAAATCTAGTTTTATTCATGACCGGTATCGAATCGTATATATATGTTACGGGTAAAGTTAGATTAACGGTTAAACCTAGGATTACCCGGGTAAACCTAGTAGTACCCGCTGCCGCTTGGTTAAAGTTGGGTATACAAATAATGACAAGGCCGTTAGTGGACGTATGTTCCACTATAAAGATTAGGTACTTATTAATTAGCTCGACCACACCTCAATTTCCATTGTTGTAAGCTGTCTAACAGCGATAATCATTCATCTGGGTATATAAATTCCTAGAACAAACATAAATCGAAATATTACAAAATTTGGGGGCGTATTTGCCGGCGTTCCGCCGGCGGGACGATATATCTGCCCCTCCCGTCGTTCCTATATTTGCAGTAGTACAGGTTCTAGCTTTAACATATACTTTACCCGGGTAAAGCCCGAAACGTGAACTATTTCAATTATATTTCGGACTTTAACCAAGCGGCAGTGGATACTACTAGGTTTACCCGGGTAATCCTAGGTTTAACCGTTAATCTAACTTTACCCGTAGCATATATATCGCATAAATGCGACTTCAGACTGTCAATGTTGCTTTTTGTGATTTGCCTGAAACTCATGTTCTCTTCTACAAATTCACCGGACGAATGATTAGATTTTAGTCAGTAGCCATATTGTCAAGCCTGAAGATGTGTGTTTTTGCAAAAATGCGTTGTAAATAAAACAAAATTGTGAAAGGACGACATCCTTTTATTTAAAAAATAAATAAAAAATATGTTTTTTAAAAATATTGCCCGCCATAAATTAAGTTATTAGGTTGATACTTGAGAAAATATGTACAACTTATTTCTATCATGAGTAAATGACAAACATTATTATTGGCGATACTTTACATTTTCTGCAGAGATAATGTGAAACACTTGATAAAAATAAAAAATAAAAAGTAGATTTTTAAAAATATTATCTTTCACAAAATATGTACAATATATGGGAGTACATTCGGTATTGTTATATATAATCTTCAGCCACCACTTAACGAATACAGTATTTGTTAAGTCGTCGCAAAACCAAAAGTACTCCCATATTTTATATATATTGTGAAATAGACAATATTTAAAAAAAAAAAAAAACTTTTTCTTTATTTTTTATTAAGTGTTTCACAATATCTCTGCAAAAAATGTTAAGTATCTTTTTATTTACCTTATAAAGAAGCTTCCTGTAAATTCAATCATTCGCACTTCGAACATTATAGCAGAGGGCATCGCATCACAAAAAAGAAACGTTGACAAGCCTATAATATAAGATGGCTGATACAATGCGAAAACAATAGTAAATAAAGCAACATTTTAACAGGAAGACACATTTTTATTTTTATTATAAGTTTGAAGATGTTTATTATCCTGCAAATATGGTCCACCGGATCTATACAATATTAATGGAAAAATAGCGAGAGCACCAAGAAAATTTGCGGTAGATTATACGAAAATATGAGCAGATCCTGAAAAATGTTAGTTTAGAGGGTTGGGCCCCTCTGCCCGGACACCATCGAAATGAAATTTCATGGATCAGAAACGTTTAGTTACGTTATGACTAAATAATTACAATTTTTTAGTTGGGGGTGGGGAGGGGGGGGGGGGGGGGCAGTACTCAAATATTTATCAAGTCAAATACTTTGCTATTGGCCCCCCACTTTTTCTACTTAAATATCTTCCATAATAGACGGCGCCGGTAACTCAGTGGAATGTGTGCTTGACTTCTGAGCTCAAGAACGTGGGTTCGTAACCCGACCGAGGCCCTTAGTTTATTTTATCTGGGAGGTAAAATAAACTTAAGCACGCCGTCCTTCGGATGGGACGTTAAGCGATGGTCCCGAGCCTGTACGATGTCAGGTACTCGTCAAAGACCCCTACCCTAGATGAATAAAAATTTAGGGTAGGCAAAATTTAGGACTCCCACAGTAGAGTCGGGCTCATGACCACCAGAGTGACGAAAGAGCGCTCTGGTAGTAGGCGATATGACCTCGTTGTTAAAGCCCGGGCATGAGTCATAAAACCTAACCTAAGCCTGTACGATGTCAGGTACTCGTTAAAGACCCCTACCCTAGGTGAATAAAAATTTAGGGTAGGCAAAATTTAGGACTCCCACAGTAGAGTCGGGCTCATGTCCACCAGAGTGACGAAAGAGCGCTCTGGTAGTAGGCGATATGACCTCGTTGTTAAAGCCCGGGCATGAGTCATAAAACCTAACCTAAGCCTGTACGATGTCAGGTACTCGTTAAAGACCCCTACCCTAGGTGAATAAAAATTTAGGGTAGGCAAAATTTAGGACTCCCACAGTAGAGTCGGGCTCATGTCCACCAGAGTGACGAAAGAGCGCTCTGGTAGTAGGCGATATGACCTCGTTGTTAAAGCCCGGGCATGAGTCATAAAACCTAACCTAAGCCTGTACGATGTCAGGTACTCGTTAAAGACCCCTACCCTAGGTGAATAAAAATTTAGGGTAGGCAAAATTTAGGACTCCCACAGTAGAGTCGGGCTCATGTCCACCAGAGTGACGAAAGAGCGCTCTGGTAGTAGGCGATATGACCTCGTTGTTAAAGCCCGGGCATGAGTCATAAAACCTAACCTAAGCCTGCACGATGTCAGGTACTCGTTAAAGACCCCTACCCTAGGTGAATAAAAATTTAGGGTAGGCAAAATTTAGGACTCTCACAGTAGAGTCGGGCTCATGTCCACCAGAGTGACGAAAGAGAGCTCTGGTAGTAGGCGATATGACCTCGTTGTTAAAGCCCGGGCATGAGTCATAAAACCTAACCTAAGCCTGGTAGGCAAAATTTAGGACTCCCACAGTAGAGTCGGGCTCATGTCCACCAGAGTGACGAAAGAGCGCTCTGGTAGTAGGCGATATGACCTCGTTGTTAAAGCCCGGGCATGAGTCATAAAACCTAACCTAAGCCTGTACGATGTCAGGTACTCGTTAAAGACCCCTACCCTAGGTGAATAAAAATTTAGGGTAGGCAAAATTTAGGACTCCCACAGTAGAGTCGGGCTCATGTCCACCAGAGTGACGAAAGAGCGCTCTGGTAGTAGGCGATATGACCTCGTTGTTAAAGCCCGGGCATGAGTCATAAAACCTAACCTAAGCCTGTACGATGTCAGGTACTCGTTAAAGACCCCTACCCTAGGTGAATAAAAATTTAGGGTAGGCAAAATTTAGGACTCCCACAGTAGAGTCGGGCTCATGTCCACCAGAGTGACGAAAGAGCGCTCTGGTAGTAGGCGATATGACCTCGTTGTTAAAGCCCGGGCATGAGTCATAAAACCTAACCTAAGCCTGCACGATGTCAGGTACTCGTTAAAGACCCCTACCCTAGGTGAATAAAAATTTAGGGTAGGCAAAATTTAGGACTCTCACAGTAGAGTCGGGCTCATGTCCACCAGAGTGACGAAAGAGCGCTCTGGTAGTAGGCGATATGA
Source organism: Aradus depressus (assembly GCA_963662175.1). NCBI lineage: Eukaryota > Metazoa > Arthropoda > Insecta > Hemiptera > Aradidae > Aradus > Aradus depressus. The sequence continues at coordinate 47,647,366 of OY759215.1, forward strand.
CCTCGTTGTTAAAGCCCGGGCATGAGTCATAAAACCTAACCTAAGCCTGGTAGGCAAAATTTAGGACTCCCACAGTAGAGTCGGGCTCATGTCCACCAGAGTGACGAAAGAGCGCTCTGGTAGTAGGCGATATGACCTCGTTGTTAAAGCCCGGGCATGAGTCATAAAACCTAACCTAAGCCTGTACGATGTCAGGTACTCGTTAAAGACCCCTACCCTAGGTGAATAAAAATTTAGGGTAGGCAAAATTTAGGACTCTCACAGTAGAGTCGGGCTCATGTCCACCAGAGTGATGAAAGAGGGCTCTGGTAGTAGGCGATTTAACCTCGTAGTTAAAGCCCGGGCATGAGTCATAAAACCTAACCTCTTCCATAATACTTTAAATTAAGTTATAATTTATTTATACTACGAAAGTTCTGGTTTTGAGAAGTTAGTTTTTAGTTATTAGTTATTATGACTCATGCCCGGGCTTTAACTGCGAGGTCACATATCGCCTACTACCAGAGAGCTCTTTCGTCACTCTGCTGGACATGAGCCCGACTCTACTGTGGAAGTCCTAAATTTGACCTACCCTAAATTTGTATTCACCTAGGGCAGGGGTCTCTAACAAGTACCTGACATCATAAAGACTCGGGACCATCGCTTAACGTCCGATATTTTACCGCCCTGATAAAATAAACTAAGGGCCTCGGCCGGGTTTCGAACCCACGATCTTGTGCTCAGAAGGCAAGCACACATACCACTGAGCTACCGGCGCCCTCAAGAGAGATGATTCCTTTTGAGATGAGTTTACCTAATTGATTTTGTTAGATTATCGAGAAGGAAATTATCTTTTGAAAATGGGGCCCAATAACAGTTCACCAAATAAATGCGTTTATTAAAAAAAAAAAAAAAATTGAAACCAGGATTTTGTTTCCACGTAATGTAACATTTAAACCAACTTCCCCATTGCTATTTTTAAGAAGGTCCTCTGTGACTACAAGAGAACTATAATCTCCATGGAAACGAGTGATAGTCAACAAGGGATACTTGGAAATGAATTCCCGCAGAGGCCTATATTATATTCTTCTATTGCAAGCACACCAGCGAAAATGGATCGATATGAGTTAGGTCAGGATGTATTGCTTTTAAAAATTTTTTTTTCAGATTATCTGAAACGCCAGACTTCTGAAATATTCAGTTTTAATATGTTAATTTACGCATTTCTTTACGTGACGTATTTCTAGTATTCTATGGATGCAGGATTAGGAGAAAGTTGACTTACTTTCATAGGGTTGTCTCATAAATCAAGTGAAAACTATTTAAATATTTCTTTGTTTCCAGGACTTCTTCTATTTCACTCAGTCATTTTATTATTTCTTTTTGGCGAAAGCTTACAGTGATAAAACAGTCTTGAACCCATCATTAAAAATAGATAACAACAGAAATGGTTAATAGTAACAAAAACAAGAAATATTATAAACACATTATTATGAGTGATATTAGAGAAAACAGCTGAATAAAAATTAATATTATGTAAATGAACTACATCAATATAAAAATAATTTAATCGATGTTGTTTCAATGCTTTTGCATTATTCAACCTTTTATTGAGAATGATGTTACCTCCAATTAATTGTCAACGTAGGGAACCTTTATTTACAAGGTTTACTGTATCAATTATGGTTACCAAGCCATAAAATTACATTGTAATAAGCCATGAGCACGACGTCAATCAGAGGGGTTAGTTGGTCCGAGTCTATGCAAGCCTGGGACAGTGTCGAGCATGAATAACATGTTTTGATACTTCCCCAAGTCTACAAAGTATAGCCCCTATACCAAGTATAGGGAAAGTTTCAAAAATTCAACAGAATTTTATTTTTTCCGATCTCTTCATTCCAAAAATGAATAAAAAAATTTGTCTGTGAACTTGGTAACTGCCGATGTAATGAATGTATCGACATGAAATTTTACATGTGCATCCAGAACACTCCAAGGATAATACCTATAGATTTTCAGCCAAATCGGGCGAAGGGAAGGAAGGACCAGAGAAGAGGGGCTTGACTTAACTAAAAACTAATAAAAAATATATAAATACTGTATTTGTTTAATCCTGGCTGAAGATGGTAGCATTACCGAAAGTACACCCATATATTTTGAAATAGACAATATTTAAAAAAAAACAATTGTTTTTCTTTAAAAACTAAGAACAATTGTTTGATTAAAAACTAAGAACTGCCGATGTAATGAACGTAACGATACAAAATTTAGTATGAGAATTCAGAAGCCACTATGTAAGTCAAACATTGTGTTTTAGCTCAAAAGATCGATTGGTTTTGGAGGGAGAGCGAAAACGTGATTAATTCATACTGGGACAGTACATAGCCGGTGATTCACCGACCACTATTTTTTTTAAATTTTTTGAACTTTATATTAATTCTTTTTAGCACCAATACATTAATTAGTTCTGATGGATCGAAACGAAGTAATCTTGGTGTTAAGTACGTACATAAATAAATGAAGTTAAAGGAATAATGACAGAAACTGTTTATTCATTAGTCATGTCCATGAATTTCCAATCTGGTTTTCGACCCGGGTATGGTACTCAAACTGCCTTACTGAAACTAACAGAAGACTTCAGACACGCCATCGACAACAGACAACTGACCCTCCTAGTACTGTTCGACTTTTCCAAAGCCTTTGACTCCGTGGACCATTCCATCCTCCTCTCCAAGCTAGCCAGTCTCCCTCTATCCAATAGCGTCCTCCTCTGGCTCCAGTCCTATCTTGAAGACCGTTCTCAGTCCGTCAAGTTCCCCAACTCTCCACCCTCGTCCTCACTTCCTCTCCACTCAGGTGTCCCACAAGGCTCATCCCTTTCTCCGCTTCTTTTCTCTCTCTTCCTTTTGGACCTTCCTAAACACATCAGATACTGTAAATACCATCTCTACGCTGATGACCTGCAAATTTATCTATCCTTTCACCCCTCCAACTTTCCCCTTGCTTTTTCTCAGGTATCAGATGATATCAATTCGATATCATCCTGGGCCAAACAGAACAAACTCCTTCTTAATCCCGACAAGACTCAAGCAATTTTATTAGGCAACAAGAAGCTCCTCAGTAACTTACTCGACCCCCCTCACTTAAAGCTGGACGACACCGATATTAACTACTCGACGAGAGTCAAAAACCTGGGTATCATCCTAGACCAATCCCTTTCCTGGAAAGATCACGTATCCTACATTTCCCGTAAATCCTTTCAATCCCTAGCACAATTTAAACGCTCCCGTCACTCTCTATCACAAAGTTCCCGACAACTCCTCGTATCCTCCCTCATCTTTCCCCATTTCGATTACGGGTGCCTGGTCTATTATGATCTGAGCAAGGGACTTGATAACAAACTCCAACGAACCCTAAACGCTCACATCAGGTTTGTTTTCGATGTCCCTAGAGATGCTCACATCTCGCCCTGGTACTCCGAGTTGAAATGGCTCAAACCCTCCTACCGCCGTGATTACCTCCTAGGTTCCTTCCTCTTCCAAATGTTAAAATCCAAAGAACCTTACTACCTTTACCAAATGTTCCAATTCAAGTCCTCTGTCCACCAAAGACACACCAGATCCCGTCCTTCGGACCTCTTCATCCCCTCCCATCGTTCCTCTGCCTTCCACAACTCTTTCCTTGTCCAAGCCTCCTCCCTCTGGAACTCCCTGCCTCCCCTCATCCGTCACTCTCCTTCCATGGCCTCCTTCAAATCCTCCCTATTCCAATTCCTCCTCAATAAACAATCCTCTCCCTCTGATTAGCCTCTTATTCCCCTTCTTCCATACTTTCCCTCTCCTTAACATATTTTATTATTTTTTTTCATTGTCTTTGCTTATTTATTTTATTTATCTTTTCATCTTCATCCTCTTATTTTATTTTTTTATTTATTTTTTTCATAAGTTTTTCTTAAATTAATTTTATAGGAAGCCTGGGCTAGATTCCCTCCTCCACAAGCTTGTTTTTTATATACATACCTACTGTTTTTTCTCTTTATTTTATTTTATCCTCTACATATTTATTTAGACATATTTATCCTATCTTGATGTCTTCTTAATGAATCTGTAATTTAACTCATTTTTTACTATTATTTTTTAAGTTTACTTATTTATTATTTATTTTTAATTTTATCATAATTATTTATTTTATTTTTATTCAATGATTTTTTTTACTTAGTTTTATTTATTTTGCTCTTGGTTTTATCCACTGTAGCACCTTTATCCCATCACTGATATTTCACTTTATTTGTTACTCTGTCCAGTGTCTGTCATGTATTTATTCTTAGGGGACCTCGGTCCCAGAATAAAATTTATTTTCATTCATGAATGAACTGAATTTTCTTTATTTATCTTTATTTTTCCTTTAATTGAATTTATTTATTTACTTATTGAACGCCTGGATTATTTCTTTATGCATAATACCTACTTATTTATTTATTTCTACAGGCAAAGCCTATTAATATATCAAATAAAATGGTTTACAAATAACCTCATAAAATACATCGTAATAAAAAAAAATATTTTGAAATATACAAATATAACTATTATTATTAAAATTTACTCTAATTAACAAACACTTAAATATTACTACAATTTGGTTATAAAATTAACACTATATTAATAATTATGGGTACAATAAAAGAAAAACTGGTAATATCTAGAAATAATAAATAAATCCAGAATGTAAAAAAACAAAAAAATCGAGAATGTAAAAAACAAAACAACATAAATATATGAGTTGAAGACAACTATTGGATAATTTAAAAGGGACTATTATGCTTTATATATCCATTTTCAAACTATTGATTTAATAGTAATAATGTTGTCTACGAAAAAGTCAATTTTATCAGAAATATTATCAGCAAGCCTTTGAAATCGGTCTATGGGAGAATAGAACCCATAATCAGTATAATGAAAATTAGGTGAGAAGGGGAGAACTGAACGACAAGTACGTGAGGGAATATTAAAATTTACGAGTGAAAGTAGATCAGGACAGTCAATTTTATTGTTTAATAATTGAAAAAGAAGATAAATCGGCTTTGATTCGCCTTGACTCGAGAGTGTCTAATTTAAGAGAAGAGAGAACGATATTATAGTCGATATTATGTACAGATAATCCTGATTTAAATGCAACATATCGAATGAATTTGTGTTGTACTTTTTCAATAGTATGAATATAGGTAACCTTATAAGGAGACCATATAGAGGAAGCATACTCAACAAGAGAGCGGACAAATGAAGTAAAAATAATTTTAGTTGTATTAATGTAAGAGAAATGTTTACTGTTCCCAAGAATAAAACCAAGCATTCGAGTATCAAAGTAGTATACAGTATTAAAACTATAAAACTTATACAAATCTTAGATTTCAAACAAAAAATGATTGAAAGCATTAATAAATGGGAAAACCAGATTATTCATAGATTTATTCAAACCCAACCCTGAATGGGAACACTTTTAGGATTCTCACAATGGGCCATGTCTTTCAGAGCGACGTGAAGTTCTGTGATAGTAGCTAATAAGTTCGGGAATGAAACAAAAACAAACAAACAAACGATCTAATATCCCCATTCATTCGACAGTGACCATTAGGTGAATAAACCTGGGTAGGCAAAATTTAGGTCTCGCAGTAGAGTTAGGCTCCACCAGAGCGACACAGGTAGTAGGCCTACCTACCTGTTGATATTAGTTGGGAAGAGCTTGCGAGTCCCTTACTCTTGTAATTCGAGATAATATAAAACGATTTGTGCATTTAAGGCATTAATAGGTCGAGATTAGCCAGGTCAAGGTTTAAGTCACATAAAAGTGAACAATTTTAATGCATTTGAGGAATAAAGTAACCAAAAATATAAATAACTGCTTTTTTTTTTTTTGTACAGTTCTAATCTAGGACATCCATTGGATCTTGGATATCCAACGGAACCCTATTGTTCTCGTCAAATCCTATGTCACAGCTAAACATTTCCTTTAAATGCTAGTTAGTGACGTAGAATTTTACAAAGAAATCTACAAAAAAAGATAAAAAGAGATAGTAGAAAATGGAGAATACATTTGGAAACTCCAAAATAATCTACTTGAAGATGTTCCGCAGCCTGTGAGAGCAAACACAATCTATCAATATAATTCAGTCCAACCGCACTTCTCAAAAAGTTGCGCGAAATTGACTCCATGCGAATTAACGAAATTGGATAGGGCAACAAGGAATTGCAGCGTGGCCACCGAGGTCTCCAGCTCTTGCGACCATGACGTTTTTCGTACGGGGTTTCTACAAACAAAAGATAAGGAAATGGGTATACCTTGAACCGTGAGGGGCAGTTTGAGCATGCATTATAATTGACAATACATTCTGCATTTTATTCTGCATTCATGTATTATTTGAATTAATTTTACATATTATTAAAAATTGGAATAAACTGTGGACAATTTCGACTTTTCCCTTATACATTTGCCTGGCTCCCCTCTCGTAACACTTCGATTTTCAAATTTAAGTGTTGACTGTAAATTGACCTGGGAATTTGAGGGTATCGTTTTAAAGCTTATATATTGATTGGAGAAATTATTGGGAAATTTTACAAGTTGTGTATGTAAATATAGATGTGCGTTTGTGCTTTGCAATCTTTACAAAAATTTAGGTGAAGCTATTTTTTCCTACTTTCCGGATGATGGTATCAAAAGTAATTTTAGAGGGAACGGTAGCTGAGTAAAAGCGATTTAATTTCTCAGTTGAGTGAAATCTCTGCCTTTTTAAGGGTTTCTTGAGTTTCGGAAGCAGAAAAAAGTCCGCAGGGGCCAGGTTTGGTGAGTACGGGGGCTGGGGGATGAGCGTTTTTTGTGAACATTTCAGAATGAACAGGCGCGTTGTCATGGTGCAGCAGCCACTCCCCACTTCGCTACAGCTCAGGTCTCTTCTTCCTCCCAGCCTCGCGCAAATGACTCAGGGTTTCAACGTAACGAAAACTATTAATTGTCTCACCTCGTGGAAGAAATTCGTAGTAGACAACACCCTTCCAATCGAAAAAAAACAGTGAGCAGGGTACCTTGACATTTTATTTGACTTGACGAGCTTTTTTGGGTGTTGGAGAGGATTTTGTCTTCCATTGTGATGATTGGACCTTTGTTTCCACGTCTTACCCATAAACCCACGTCTCGTCTCCAGTAATGACACATTTACGTGGTTGGTATAAGAAAGTCCTGTTATGGTCACTTCATATATATTTTATTACTTTCTTATACTATTAATATAAGGAAATATCTATTGTAATTGTGCGAAAATCCGAGATCGAGGTTTCTACTGATTTTTACGTTTTAAGGTCCCCTGAATACCCTATGACAATTTTTGCGATGATGTCTGTGTGTGTGTGTATGTGATTGAAAAGTTGTGAGCTCTCTATCGTAAAAACGATTGTAGCTATGAACATTAAATTTAGATTGAAGGGGTCACATGTTCTAACTTAGGTCTGATTAGATTTTGGCCGAAATCAAACAAAAATTGAGACCACTTACTCTCGGCACCTAATTACATTTTACAAGATACAGCTTATGTTTATGACCTAATCAAACATCTTTTAAAGTAATAGTTGTAGACAATATTAAAATACATGATTTGTATGAAATAACATTTTTCACAGGACGTCCGGTTTCCGAGATATATGCCGAAAACCATCTTGAAATCTAGGTTAGAAACACATATTGTTAGACGTTTCCTAAATTTACCCAAAAACAGTTAGTTCTATCGAAAAATTGATTCTTACCAGAAATGTTCCTTATAAAATTTCCAATCGCTAATAAGTCCTCAAATTTGAGATAGGATCAATATGACAAAAGTTATAGCCCCCCGAAGAATGTAAACTAAATGTACATAAAGAATATATCTAAGTAATTTTTCAATCGTAACTCGTAGCGATAAACTTTAAAATATGGTTTTATTATTGATAGTTTTTTTGAAAAATTATAAAAATTAAGAAAAATATATGTGATGTGGCCGTTACAGGATTTTCTTATACCAACCACGCTTACAGATCACTCTCTCTCCCCCTTCTCAAAATTATTTCATAACGCTGTACAATGAGACAAAATGAAATGATTTTGAGAAGGAGATGGGGAGGACAGATCGATCTGTAAACGTTGTTAGTTAGTATACAAATGTCCTGTGATGGCGTCATTATTTTTTCTTTATTTTCATAATTTTCAATACGGATCTATCAATAATAAAAATATATTTTTAAATTTGTTGCTATGCGTTTCCATTCAGACGTATTTGCTAAAGAAATTCATTGTTCGTTCTTTGAGGCGCTGTAACTTTGTTCGCATTGGGTCTATCTCAAATTTGAGGGCATTTCGTTGGTTGGAAATTTAATGAGGAACAAATTTGTTAAAGCATCATTTCTTCGATAGGACTAACAACTAAATCAAGAAAACGTCTTCATGTTTTCCGACCTCCTGATTACAAAAATGAAAAAAAAAAAAAAAAAAAAAAAAGGCTGTTTGTCAGAGTGTGTGTCTATGAACGATAAAACGATGAAATGATGTATCCAGAACACTCTAAGGACGACACCTATTGATTTTCAGCGGCATCATCCAAAGAGGAGAGGGGGATCAGAGGAAGGGCTCAACTCAAAAGTCCCAATAACTGCCGCTGTAATGAATGTATTGACTTGGAATTTTATATTTAAATTCAAAACCCTATAACGATGACACCTATGAATTTTCAGCCAAATCTGGGGAGAGGAACAGAGAAGGGGGGCTCAAATAGCCTAATAAGTGCCGATGTAATTACTGTATCAATACACAAATTAGTATTATATTAGAATAAGAAGCCACTATGTAAGTCAAATATTGAATTTTAGCCCAAACGGTCGATTGGCTTCGGAGGGAGAGCGAAAACGTAATTGATTAATTCCTGCTGCGGAAATACGTAGCCAGTGATTCACCGACGTATTTTTTTATGCCTTTGTTTTTCGTTTTTAGAATATTTCATTCTTGTATGAAGGAATCACTGCTATTATATGGGTAGGTAATGAATGTTATCTGCTTTGTTTAATTTTAGTTTAGTCATTATTATTTAGAAATTGTGTTTATTATTAAGAATTGAACTCCCTGCAGTAAAGTAATTATTGATGAACAAAGAAGTTATTCATTCATTTTTATTTGGGAAATAAAGCTGCCCCAACAGACAGGCACAGAAGGTTTTTTTGGTGTCGTTGATCTAAAAAACTCTTAAAAATGGCCTGAGACTTACCTTTTTTGATGTCCACTTCATAGTATTTTTGATGTTCAGAATCAAAATGTTCAAATAGGTCGATCCGATGAAGGAACTGGCCGAGTAGTGTTTTCTCGAACATGGTACCCATCCTCTTTCAAACTAACTGATCCAAGTCGGCACAACTACTGTCACACTGCTCTGTCTGTCTCTAGTTATGTTCTAGTTACCACCTCCACCCACCCTCGACGTTCATGGTGACAAATTTGATGAGTCTATGCGATCTTTGTGACAAATTGATTCTGGATTGAGTACGAAGATCACTCAACATTGTGTACTTCCCCAGCTATAAATAGTATAGGGGAAGTTATATAATCATTATAAAATGTATAGGTTAGGTTAGGTTAGGTTTTATGACTCATGCCCGTGCTTTAACTACGAGGTCATATCGCCTACTACCAGAGCGCTCTTTCGTCACTCTGGTGGACATGAGCCCGACTCTACTGTGGGAGTCCTAAATTTTGCCTACCCTAAATTTTTATTTATCTAGGACAGGGGTCTATAACGAGTACCTGACATCGTACAGGCTCGGGACCATCACTTAACGTCGCATCCGAAGGACAGCCTGCTCAAGTTTATTTTACCTCCCAGATAAAAAAAACTAAGGACCTCGGTCGGGTTTCGAACCCACGATCTTGAGCTCAGAAGACAAGCACGCATACCACTGAGCTACTGGCGCCCTCTATATAAAATTTATATGTGAATGCATAAAGTCGATACCTTATTTTCACTTTCCTAGATATAGGAAGTATATATTCGGTCAGAAATTCGATATTTTTTCAAAGGAATTTCATCCCACGATTACAAAAAAGAGATAAAAAAAAGTTCTGTCTGTCTGTGTGCATTAGTGTCTGAACACTATAACTCCTAACAGAATGTATACATTAACACGAAATTTTAATTCTGTGTCCATTGATTTTCATTGACACCTATTACTTTTCTGACAAATCAGCCGAGGGAGGATTAGAGGAGACAAAACCAAAACCCTTATAACTGCCGAAGTAATGAATGTATCGACACGATATATGAAGACAATGGTTTTTGAATTGTACCCTCTTCTGTACCTCTTTTCTTTCGGCCAATTTCTCCGTTCGGTGTCGTTCTTATGAGGTTTTAAATTTAAATATGAATATTCATGTCGATACATTCATTAAATTGGTTAAAAAGTTATTAAAGTTTTTGTGTTAAGGCCCCCTCTCTAATTCATCTTTTTTATAGACCGTTTTCATTGAAAATCAATATTAGTCGTCCTTAAAAGATTCTGGATACACACATAAAATGTCTTGTCGATATATTCATTCTATCGGGTGTTATCGTGTTCACAAACCGACAAGACAAAATTTGTCATTTCTGGAATGAGGAGGTCGGAAATCATGAAATTCCAGTTAAAACTCAACATCAAATTTCTGATAGATTATATGGCTTCCCCTATACTTCGTACAGCTGGGTAACATTTCCTGTCTGTCCGTCTACTCGTATGAACACGATAACTCCCGATAGACTGAATATATCGACATTAAATCTTACACGTGAATCCAGAGCCGAATCGGCCAAAGGAAAGAAAGGATATTGGTGGAGGGGCTTAACAAAAAAATGACTGTGACAAACTCACAAGCGCTTAGCTGCACAATATAATATATATTTTGAATTACATGGATAGACTGAGAAACCAGTGTACAACACAAAGCAGGTATTTTTTTATAAATTAATGTTGACTCCCGTTTTCTGATTTTTTTTGCCTAGCAAACAAAATATAGTATAGAGTTGTGTAACTGTCCTCCACAATTGGTTGACCGTGTTAACAATAATGAGATATTTAAAGTAAAAATCTCCAGACAGGCTAAATTTTTTAATTAAATAAAAATATTTAATAATTTAGTATATATTATACTATCATTATCAGCTTTGTTGAGGTGGGACCCTGACGTAGAGGAAATTTGTGTCGCTAACCATTATTACTTTCCCAGATATACGAAGTATAGGTGAAGTTATGTAATCGGTCAGAAATTCAATGGGAAGTTTTCAACAGAATTTCATGTTTTCAGACGTCCTGATTCCAATAATGAAAAAAATATGTCGTATAGCTGGTGAAGTAAAACATGTTTGTCTTTGTTTGTTTCAGTGAACTGCCGATAGGTTAAATGTATTTATGAGAAATTTTATATGTGTATCCAGAACCCTCTAAGGACGACATCTATTAATTTTAGGCGAAATTAGAGACCAGAGATGGGGGCACAACTCAAATATTTTAATAACTGCCGCTGTAATGTATCGACACAAAAATTAGTAAGAGGATTTGGAAACTACTTGTCAAATATGGAATTTTGGCCCGGAGGTAGATTGGCTTCGGAGGGACATCAAAAACATAATTGGTTAATTCGTCCTTGGGAAATTCATAGCCGTGATTCACAGTCGACATATTTTCTGCTGATTTTTGTCTGTCTGTGTTTGTTTCTGCGAAATTGATGACTCCCGAAGGAACATGATGACAGACACTTGATAACCCCCATATCGTTCCGAAATTTTATATGCGTATCCACAATCCCATCTATTAATTTTCAGCCAAGTTGGCCGAAGGGAGAGGGGGGAGGTTTAATATAAAAACTCTAATGATTGCAGTTGTAATGAATGAATCAACACAAAATTTCATCTATTAATATTCCGCGGAGTCGGCAGAAGGAAAGGAGGGGATCAAAGAGGGGACTCAACTGAAAAAAAACAAAAAAAAAAACAACAATATATGCCGATTTATTGAAAGAATCGACACAAGTGAGGATTTAGAAATTTAGAAACCCCTATGTAAGTCAACTGTTGATTTTTAGCCGAAACGATTGAATTTGAAGGATGAAAGAAAAATTAATTTATTAATTCGTGCTGGGGAAGTGCATTGCCGGTGATTCACCGACTTATTAATTTTTTATAGTTACTCATCTAAGAGAAATACAATTAGAAAATGATAAGTGCCTGTGTAATTCCGAGATATCATTTATTCAGAGACCCCCCTCTTGTCTGAAATACAATTTTTCAAATGCTAACGAATGATTTTATCTTGGGGGAACACAAAGTACGCAATAAAAAATTGAGTAATTTTGGTACCTATCATGCAAATATTGAGTTACTTATCTAAGTACTTTCATCTCGTTTACATTTTCGAACCCTCCGTGGAACTCTCAAGTTCTAATGTATATTCTAGAGATATTTGAGACCGTATGTGATGGATCCCAGAGGGGAGGGGGTGCTCTTGGAAAATGTTTTGTAACGCAGTAAAATTATGTTTTCAATAATTGTACTCGTCTCTTAGTAAAATTCAAATTTTCGAAAATAGCTTTACATAATTCATGAACAGCATTTCTTGTTGTCCCTACTTCAAATACTTGAAGGACTTGTAAAGTCCTGGACTTCAAAAGATGAGTTTTTTATCCAGGGGCTTGCTTCTTAGGCCAACCTCACATTAGGCAATTCCGAAGCGACGCGACTGATACTCAAGTATCAGCCATTTGAGTTGCCTGTGGGTATGATACCCGTAGGCAACTTTTCTCCTCACACTGAGGATACTGTGCAGCGACTAGGATCTCTTCAGTCTCCATCTAGCCGTGGCGAGAAGCTGAGTTGTTCACCATGTCAAGTGATGAAGATGTCGTTGTGTCTTATTATTATTATTATTATAGAAAAAGGAAAATCCGAAGATTATAGCGCCATCCTTACATCGAAAGGAATGTTAACTATTTGTTGGTTCTAAAGAGCTGGAAAAGTCGGATTCCAAGTTCGTAGCATTCTACCGAATGACGAAAGAATCATTCCTACACTTGATTGGCAATGTTTCTCCACCCATAAGACAGAGGAACACACAAATGCGGGAATGTGTGAGTGCAGAAGAGTGTGTTCACTAGCCATTGCGAGGCGACGCAGGAGACTCAAGGGACGGGCGACCTTCCTAGCAGGTCGCTTGAGACTGGTAGGATACGGGTAGGATACGCGTCTCCTGGGAGTGGCGTCGTTTGTGTCTCCCCACCACTCAACGTAGGAAGTGACTTCTAAGATCAGTCGCGTCGCTTCGGAATTGCCTACTGTGAGGTTGGCCTTAGTCGTAAAGAAAACTCTCAGACCGCATTACAGCATGTTGTCTTTTGTTCCAAATTAATATAAAAAAATATAAGGTTTAACAACAGAGAGGCTTGCCAAAACAGTTAAGTACCTAGATGCCTCTGTAGATGGAGCTACCAAAAAAAAGTGCTACGTTAAAAAAAAAAAGTCCCCCCTGTTAAGAAATTAGTACGACAAAATTGTACAACATATTTTCACTTTATTTTACATTTCTAAACTGAGACTGATTTTATAACACATGTATAATATACAAATACAACCTAATAATAATAACAGATGTTTTAATAAACATCAATGTCCTAACAACTCTTCCCCGGCAGCGCTGATGACAACCGGCCTATTTGTACCTCAGGCCTGATGTATGTCAGTCTGCTAGGCGGATGCCGGACTCTGGTGCTGCACCTGGTAGCTTGCGGCGCCTCAGCCCGCTTCTCTCTGTAGGCTTCAGAAGCCACGTCTTCCTGAGCTGCTGGCTGCCCCAGAGATCCAGTCCTTGAAGTGCTCGACTCCATCAACATCTCAGGAGGTCTGCTCAGAGAGTCAGCCCTGCCTCGATCCCACTGGAGTTGGTCAGTGTGCCTCTTCCAAATGGCACCATCCACCTCCACTTCATAATGTCTTTGGCCCAATTTCCTTTTTACAACTCCTCGTTTCCTCTTGGCCGAGTCGATGTATGACCGGACCAATACTGTGTCCCCTTCTTTGAATCCCGTTTCTTTCTTCACAGCTAGTCCCACGGCCTCTTGCTTCTTACCGACTTTAGACCTCACACTCTCCCGCATGGTATCCAGCCGAGTGCGAACCAGTCGCCCCATCAGCAACTCGCTAGGAGCCTGTCCGGTAGTACTGTGAGGGGCATCGCGATAGCTCAGCAAAAATATATCTATTTTCTTTTGCAACGTGCCTCCCTGGTTCTTCATGGCCCGCAGGCTTCGTTTAAGAGTCCGCATAAATTGCTCCACTTGTCCGTTCGTCGCCGGATGATATGAAGCGGATTTGAGGTGCAAGATATTATTTCTCCTCATGAATTGTTCAAATTCGGCCCCTGCAAACTGTGGCCCGTTGTCCGTGACAACTTGTTCAGGTATTCCGAACCTTGCAAAAAGAGACCTTAGTACACTTACCGTGGAGTCGGAGGTTGAGGAACTCATCTTGAAAACTTCTGGCCACTTTGAGTAGGCATCTATTACCACTAAGAATGATGTTCCCATAAACGGCCCAGAATAATCTATATGTAGCCGCTGCCACGGTCCCTGCGGCCACTCCCATGGATGAACTGTGACTTTATCCGGCTCTCTTTGATTCAGCTGGCACCCGTCGCATGTTTTCACAGCTCCTTCTTTTAACGATGGTTTTTCTTTCAGGCCAACAACCTTACCCAAAGAAACATCAAAAACCTTTGAAAATTTCTTGATACTTAAATAGTCCCTGAAATCAATTGTGTTGATTTCGTTCCATTGTATAGGGAGCTTACGAATAAAGTCCCTTCCTAAGAGTGCTTTACTCTTGTGCGGGCAAACATAAAAATATCCACTATAAGATAGCCCCTTATAGACCAGATCTACCTTAAGTTTGCCTTCCGGTACTATAGTTTCCCCAGTGTAGGTCCTTAAAGTGACCGAGGTTGGCTTCAGTGACAGCCTTTCGACCTTCATCAGCTTCTTGGCCTCGCCTACACTCATCACACTCAAAGCCGCCCCGGTGTCCACCTCTATATCGACACGCTTCCCGTTGATGGTAACTTGCAACAACATAGGCTTGCTTTGCGATATCTTATTCAGCCGGCCACGGTTTACCTCCTGATAACACAGCTCATTATCCGTGTGGTCACTGTCACTTGACTCCTCACTTACCTCATTCACTCTAATTTTGGCTCTACAAACTTTGCGAAGATGTCCCTTACGCCCACACTTACTGCATTTACTATTTTTATATTGACAATCCATTTTGATATGTCCCTTTTTTCCGCAACAATAACAAACTAAATTAGCTTTGCTGTCCTTATATCCGCTACCTTTCTTATGTAGAGTACCTTTGCGTAATGCATGTAGTCCACTCACCTCATTGTTCTTCAACACCGAAGCTTCCTCCAGGGCGGACTCTAAGGACGTGGCTATGTCCAGAGCTTTCTGCAAGGTTAAATCGGGTTCGGTCAACAGCCTGGACTGAATGTTCACCGAATTTAACCCTATTACCAGAAGGTCCCTCAGTGTCACATCCAAATAGTCCCCGTAGTTGCAGTAACGTGCTTTACTTTTGAGTCTGTAATAAAAGGTATTAACGGACTCACCTACATCCTGCTTACACTGATGCAGTCTGAAACGCTCCGCAATTTCCACAGTTTTAGGACGAAACTGATTTATTAATAGCCTCACCAACGTGCTGTAGTCCATACTGGCAGGTTTGACAGGCTCACATGCTGCCCGCAGCCACGAATAAGTTTCTTTCCCAATGCTTCCCAGCAGAATTGGAACCATTTTTTCTTTCCGAACATCGTTCCCAACAAAAATGTTTTCTACGATTTCTAAATACTCCTCAATATCACCAGTATTTTTGTTAAATGTTTCCAATTTCCCGGCAAACATTTTAAACTTTTCCTCGTTCGCCAATTGTTAAGAAATTAGTACGACAAAATTGTACAACATATTTTCACTTTATTTTACATTTCTAAACTGAGACTGATTTTATAACACATGTATAATATACAAATACAACCTAATAATAATAACAGATGTTTTAATAAACATCAATGTCCTAACACCCCCTACGAATTAATCAACTAGTCTTCCCTCCAATAGCAATGGAGCGTTTGGCAAATTATCTATAGTTGACTTACATAGTGACTTCTGAAACCTCATACTAAATTTTATGTCGATACATTCATTACATTAGCAATAATAATTATTATTATTATAGTTTTGAGCTGAATCCCCTCCCCTGATCCCCCCCCCCCTTCCCTTCGGTCTGTTTTAAATTCAAAAGTGAAATTGTGTTTACATCACAACTCCTTTTATTAGAGTTTTTATGTTAAGGGTTCCATCCCCCCGTATCCCGCCTTCCATTCGACTGATTTGGCTGAAAATAATTAGATGACGTCCTTAGGGGGTTCTCGGAACACGTATAATATTTTGTATCGATTCATCTATCCGAGTTGCGTGATCACATCACACATGAGGTTATTACCATCGATATATACATATATCATTTGTCCGTGGACCGTAATTTGAGTTCAGTATTTTATTGCAACAAAAAATAAAATAAAATAATAGGTTTTTTTGGTCAAGCAGCTTTTTATTTCTTACTCCCAATTTTTATTTATAAAATTCTTTTATTACATCATCAAACGTTTCGGGACCATTCTTCGCATCTTCAATGACTAGAATTAACAAATTAACAAGTATAAATAGAAAACGTGCATCAAGTTTCAACAATATAAAATTAACATTATAACAATCTTTGTTATTAATTTAATGCTAAACCAACCTTAAATATTCCTGTTATTTGCCTAACATGATCAAAAACACTTTATTTGGTAAAGGGTAATATCCAAAATTTGTGATAGAACACCTCGCATGGTTAGTGCCAAGTTCTAATCTATAACCATTTTATAAAGTTGATAATTATTATTTTTTAAATATTTATTTTATTTTTTGTCTTGGACTTTTTTTTTTGATGCACGTTTTCTATTTATACTTGTTAATTTGTTAATTCTAGTCATTGAAGATGGGAAGATTGGTCCCGAAACATCTGACGATGTAATAAAAGAATTTTATAAATAAAAATTGGGAGTAAGAAATAAAAAGCTGCTTGACCAAAAAAACCTATTATCACATACATGCTCCTTACACAATATTGAAGAAATAAAATAAAATTGAAAGAAATTTAACGGTGAATGATTTTGATGAATTGAAAATTTTATATAATTTTTTTTAATCGTTAAAATTTAAAACGACTTCTTTGAATCAATACAGGTAATATCTATTCGATACCTACTTGGAAAGAGAAGTATCGATACCAAAAGTACTTGTGTCGGGTGAACATATCGATACTTTACTTGTATCGATAGATCCCTAGACACACATAGACAGGCTTATTTTACATGTTTGGAATCAGGAGGTCGGAAAAATCAACATGGATTTTCTGACCGATGACATAACTTGCTCTATACTTCGTAAAGCTGGGGAAGTAATAACTACCATATGTTAATTATTTTGAAAACAATTATGTCTTATCAATATTATTGACAATGTTTTTTATCAAAAGGCAAAATCTATAATTATAATTTTTTATAATGTTCATTTTAAGATAATTTTGTAGTAAAAAATCAAAATTAGACATTATTAAAAAAAAAATGTTTGATTTTGTCTTTTACTTTTTAGTTCTGCTCGTAAACGTTTCATCCCTCGAAAGACTTCCAAAAGAAAGCGACCCTCATTACGTGACTTACTGTAAGTGATTATTAATTATATACGTGAACTATCCGGGTACCTACCTTCCCCAGAATCAAAAATAACGACTATGGCAAAGTCTGAGATACTTGTGACTGTTTTCAACAAATAATTCAACACATTTCTTCCCCTGCTACAAGATGTATAGAGGACGTTATGTAACCAGTCAGATGTTCGATGTTGTTTTCAACGTTGTTTCATATTTTCCGACCTAAAGAGGTAATTCCAAAAGAGTTAAAATATTACTGTCTGTGAAAATCATAACTCTCGATAGAATGAATGTATCGATAAGAAATTTTATATGGGTGCCCAGAGTCTCATAAGGACGACACCTATCGATTTACAGCCAAACCGGCCAATGGGAAGAAGGAGTATAGGGGAGAGGGATTTTAACGCATAAAAGAATCTAATAACTGTCTGTGTAATAAATGCATCGACACGAAATTTTATATGTAAATTCAAAACCCCATAATGACACCTATTAACTTTCCGGGAAGTCGGCCGAAGGGAAAGGGGAGATCAGAGGAGGGGGCTCAATTCTTCTTCTTCTTCTTGCGGCGCTCCGGTCCTGAAGGAACACGGACCTCCGTCACAGTCCTCCTCCATTCGTCTCCATCCAAAACCTTCTCCCTCCATCCTCTGATGACCAACACTCGGAGGTCCGCCTCGACGTCGTCCAACCAACGGAGTCTCGGTCTTCCTCTTCTCCTGGCACCGCCTGGCCTACCATAGAGGGCCTGTTTAGGGAGTCTTCCTCCTTCCATTCTCTCTACGTGACCCAAACAACTTAATCTCGCCTGCTTGATCACTGACACCAGGTCGGAATCCCTGTAGAGGTCTCTCAATTCTCTGTTCTTCCAGATAGCCATCTGCCGTTTTCGGAAACAGGTCCATAAATCTTTCCAAGTACTTTCCGTTTCCATAGTAGCAGAGTCTCTTCATTTTCTTTTGTCAACGTCCAAGTTTCACCAGTGTAAGTTACAATTGGACGGACAATAGTTTTGTAGACAATTAGCTTGGCCCTCCACGTTAATATGCGGAACTTGAGTATTTTTTGGACAGCAAATAGACATCTGTTCCCTGCAGCAATGCGTGCTTTTATTTCAACTCAATCCCCCTAATAACTGCCGATGTAATGAATGTATATTCTCACTATAGTTTTACTGTCAAATGGACATGAGCCATACGACAGGTTTCGTGGCCTCTGAAATTATCTGAAAAACTTCACTTAACAAAGCACAGAGAAGAAATAGATGTTATAAAGGATACAAAACGAACGTAATTTATGGCAGTAACATGAAGTTTTCATAACACCCAATGTGTTCTCTGGAATTTTTGACATTTATGTGAATAACAATTTTCATGGAATTCTGTGTTCATTTTCATACGTATAGTTCAATGGAATTATTTTATGATTCTTATAAATTGAAATATTTGTATCAATATAATTATCAACACTGAAAAAAAAAAATATTAATTTCTATTCACTTTTTTTTTTAGTGCACAACTTAGCTGATTCAGATGGTCTCGAAAGGCCAAACAAATACGTCAAATGGCGAAACAGTTCCTGCCGGAGTAACAACTTTAAAATGAGACCTGAGTTCTTTGGCCAACGGAATATAGAAAACATGCAGCGTCATGAACAAAAAAATTTTGATGTCCCTTGTACCGCGTGCTTGTTTTGCGCTGAATGTATTACTATTGCCTTGAAGGTAGGTTGTATATGTCTATGAAAAATTAATTTCCCAGGCAATCTGTTCAGGATTATTATTATTTTTTTGGACGTAGAATTCGTCTTTTGTCTGCCCCTCTTGAAAATGTATCTTACTTTTCTTGTTACACTCTTCCATAGAACATACCATCCAATACAGATATTTGATACGTGAATATAGCCAAAACCAATCAAAAATAAACATGTTTCCGAAAATATGCGCAAAAATTAAATATTGGAGCCCTATATAAATTAATTATCAGTTTTAAAAATGGCGGCCGTTAATAGCAAGGCCCTAAAGTTTATTATCTGGGAAGTGGAAAAGCCTTGTACATGCAATTCTTCGGTTCACCAACTTATAAGTGGAGCTGTCCTTCTTGCAGCAAGGTCTTCAATTTATGTATGTACTTGCATTGGCCTTGCTACACTGCGCTGTAGTTCATCTCATGGCTAATCGGTAATAACAAACGCGCGTAGCAAGGCCAATGCTAGGTAATACACTTATATTGTTGGTAATATTAGTGATCTGTTAAATAAGTTGATTTGGCTGAGTGGGATTCGAACCCCTGTCGCTTGGGTTGGTAAAACTAGATGTTAAATAAGCCAACCTTGGGTTGGTAAATTGACTCTCCGCTGCTCCTGCCCGAGGCTTCGCACTTTTCAGACGTTTAAAACGTCAATTTTAAAAAATAAATTAAACTCACAACAATGAAAATTATGACAAAAAGTTTTATTTAGTGTATTGATATGATTTTAAAAGTGAACCTTTTTCAGTTTCACGAATTTTTCATTAATATTGACAAGACAAGTCGTGCAAGGGGAATACCTTCAAGAGATCTTCTACAGCCAGGTTCTCTTCTCCATAATGAGTTCTGCTCTTCAGCCTTCAAAGGGTATTGAATATTCATAGCAAAATACATTACTCATAAACTTGATATTACATTTTAAATTATCATTCTGCAATGGCAGGCTATTAAATAAAGTAAGAAAGTGTCTTGGTTTTTCTGCAATAGAGATTTCGTGATTTTGACAGCAGCCTCAGCTACACCATTAGATTGATAGTGGGGACTGCTCTAATAATTGGGAGCACATTTGTTACTGTCCGGATACATTTCTGCGTTTTGTGTCGATTTAGTGGAAGTGTACCTGTTTCGGCTTACGCCATCGTCAGCACAAAGTTCGTCAGACATTTATGTTTGCTAGATTGTCATATTTATACAATCCTCAGGTTACCTGAGATTACCTAAGGATGTGGCACCCTATCCCTTAAGGAGGTCCATGGGAGGGTTGAAAGTCCTATCTTACACAACATTTACTAATATCTGAGTTGTCAATAATATAATAAAATAAAGAAAAAACAATAAAAAAACAAAATAGAAAGACATTAAAAAAAGGGGGTTTATAGTAGAATACATAAGAATAAATATATATATATATATATATATATATATATATATATATGAGGAGTTTGGAGCCAGAGCGGACCAACTGGTTGAAACTGAATAGGAAGAAAATAGCAATTGAAAATTGAGTACATTTTGTTTATCTCCATGAATGGGCCCCAAATATTTATTTATATTTGAAATTTTAGAATAGTATTGGATGAGTGATCCCTTTTTGTGTTCTATAAAGTTTTTGAAGGCCGTATGATCCATTGTGACTTTGAAAATATATGCACAAAATACTTGTGGACTAAACTTAAAGTGCTGCTATCTATTACTGAAGTGAAGAAACTAAGTGATCCACACTGGTTTTGAAAAAGGGAACCTATGCCAACATCAGGATGGTAATAACTCATTTTCCGAAAAATTGTGGGTTGGTCCGCTCTGGCTCCAAACTCCTCATATATTCTTATATATATATATATATATAATATATATATATATATATATATATATATATATATATATATATATATATATATATATATATATATATATTCTTATGTATTCTACTATAAACTCCTATCTTCTATGTATTCTACTATGAACCCCCTTTTTTTAATTTCTTTCTATTTTGTTTTTGTTATATTTATATATATATAAGAAAAGTCTGCATCGAATTTTTGACCGATTACAAACTTCCCCTAAAGAAAGGGGAAGTAAAATAAGATAAAAGTAGTAGTAAATAACAATTATGAAATCCTATCTTGGTCTATCCTCTCATGCCACCATTTTCCTTTCTGGGTCTCTTGCTTCATAAATATAGCTTATATTATATAAATGTACTTAAGTAATTATATTAGCTCATTGATTGCAGGTACCGATTGAGAGAAGTAAATAACATAAGGTTTATTGGTCCAAAAACAATCAACTCAGATGAAATATTTCCGCAACCAGACCCACAATTAGAAAAATCGTAGGTTTTAAACTTGTTTGTTTTAACTAAATCATATACTATGAATAATTTGTTTTTATGTGGCAACTAAAATCTTGTTTCACCACTGTATCTATTTGTGTTATATATATGCTACGGCCATAGCGCAAAGTTGGCCTATTCGCGAACTGGCCGTTCAGAATGCAACCAGTTCGCAAATTGGTCAACTGACAAGGCCTGAGTCCAAAAAAAAAGTGGAAGTATAATAATATTTCGGGCTCATATACCAGAAATAATACAATCCGTCGTCCTTTTAGAGAAGCATTACATGTTCTCCTGTCCTATATTTAATATATTTCATGGGTAGTTGGAAAGAAATTTGTAGAGTGTTTCGGGTTGAAGGATCTATCCAAAGACTAAAAAGATAGTGAAATAGAATATATTTCGAGCTTTGACGAATAGAGACGGCCAAAAAGCAAACTGGCACTTCATACTTCGCCTTGACATGTACAAAGTGGAGATTCTGTGAATTTGTGTTTATCGAACTGTCTCTATGGCTGCGCTACAGGTACAGCCGGAGCTCCACCCATAGACTTGGTCTTGGATGGTGCTGTTGCCTTATATTACTGTAGACGATGAGCCCTTACGCCTAGCTCTGGAGCAGGATGTGAGCGGACAGTCCAGAACAGAGCGTTGCAAGGACATTGCCATATAGTGGGAAAATGGCAACAACATTGGTCACAAAGTTCGGCTGGCCGAACGACTTATGCATACTTTTCCGGATGTCCGGGTACGCCTCGACTCGACGTGGGTACAGCCTGGCCGCTGGATGTCCCAGATATTATCAGGTCACGGAGACTTTAACTCCAAACTCTTCTTCTTTAGGAGAAAGAACAACCGAAACTGTTCATGTGGGGGCATCGACACTGCAGAACAGTGTAGTTATTGATTGCCCGCTGTATGACCAGGCCAGGGCGGACCGGACTGAATCCGCGGCGGCTGGTGACGGAGACCAGCTTACCCGGTGTTCAGCCGGTTTTTCGGCCCCTGGCGGCAGCGAAAAAAAGTAGTGTGACGACGGGCTGGGGCGACCACCGATCGCCACACGTTGGTCGACTGGTGGTCGCCCCCGGCCACCATATCCTCACTTTAAGCACAAGTCAGTTCCCGAGCTCCCGTTACAGACACGACGGGTAAAGTTGCACCCGAAGAAATAAAGAGCAATAATAAAGGATTTGTGTGTTCGAAAATGTCGACTCCACTTCCAAATATGCTGAAATTTGGGAGGCAGGTGCAGAGGTCAACCCTTCCAGGGCAAAAAATAACTCCTGAGCAACCCACTAGATGTAACATACGTCGATCTAATAAGTCAATTATAATTTCATGTTGTAGGCTGCAAGAACACTGTCGAATTTACTGGCTTCTGTCGAATGAGTCAAAATTGTATAAAGACTGGTTCGAGAATGATTTCAACATGCCCAAGGTTCTGTGCAACAAGTAAGAAACTATTGTAACACATTTAATTAAGAGAATACAACGGTGTTTCATTAACTGAAGGCTATGTTCCAGTTCACTGCAACTGTCGACCCTCATCTAAGTTCAGTGTAGTTCTTCACATTCTGTAAAGAACAGGTGTGAATATTTAAAGATTTGAATAGCGAATTAAACCAAAAAGATAAAATATTCCTGAATAAAAAAGAACTAGTGCAGTTTCAAATAATTCTTTGTAAATAAAACTGTACGGGGGTGGCTATGTTTATATTAAGTATTTTTGAAAACTTTTTGGCTTTTATACGTTTAAGGTTAAACAAAGACCATTGATTGACTGCATATATAACACCCCCTCGATAGTATGTAACTACCTACTCTCCTAGGTCTTCAATGTAGCGCAGGATCCTTTCCAAGAAGTTGAGGAATGCCTCGAAATTTCTCTATCGGAGATTTGAGTAACCTTCACATTCGCTCAGGAAGTGTAGCGTGGTTTCCTCCATCACTTCACATGTTCTGCAGAAAGGATCAGAAATTTAAAGAGATGTTTTCTTACTGAGTAGTGTCCTACCAAATTGGAGATAAAGGTGATAACCACAAACAGAGCTAAACAAAAGTGGAGGAAACTCAATGCACTGAAAGAGAACACATACTGCACTTAAGACTGCATCGATAAACAGTAATTTTAAGGTAATTAAAGAAATGATGTAAACAAAAGGATATTAACTTTGATAACTTTTATCTCCAGACTGAAACTAATCTCTAAAACCGTCATATGATATTTGTTTTGGTTTGAAAATAGAAAATATGGATCAAGTGGTGCGTTAAGTTTTTCCAAGAGTGTATGTTCATTGGTTTCTGACTTAAATAATGGTTTAGGGGACGGACACGCTGACAGACATGGATACAAAAAGTGTTAGTTGTAACCTTAAAAGCAAAGTTGTGAAAGATATTTTGAAATCCATGAACAGATGTGAAGAACAACAGAAATTGTTTCGTTCCCCAAAATAGTCACAAAGCCTCCTTTACCTTTCCAATTCATGAGGAAGGAATGTTCTAGTTATCCAAAATGTTTTCAAATATGTACCTAATTCTATGCTTGGATAGAATTTCTTAGAATGAAGCTATGCTTTTATAAAATAATTAGAACGAAAGATTATGTAAGCAAATCTTTACAGATATCTTTTCACAATTTTTCTTTTTCTTCAAAAGTATCCATGGATAATTTTAATTTTACCATCTATCGAACCTACACCAGTGTGTTATTAGAGTATCGATACTTTATAACCCCATCTTTATCAGTAACCTCTTTGAACAATTATTTTATTTTTTCGTTGAAAATTGTGTTTGTGTTTTTCTATTTTGATTCTTTCTCTCTATATTTTTTTGAAGTGCTTTCGCCTCATTCTGTTGAGTATAGTTGGATGTACTACACGAGTTCAAAATTTCTTTCCCTGATCGCAATTATTCGTGATGGTGTCATAACTCTTATTTTACAGTTATTCTGTATTATTTAAAGTGAGGAAAAATTCAAATGCAATGTTCTGATTTGTTGTGAAACTAATGGTAGTGAGCAAAAATTAGGCTTGAAAAACCCTTGGAAATTTATGTTTTCTATATATTTTTGTTTTGGAAACTAGTTGCTTTGAATTATGTGGAATTTCTTTTCACGTGAATCTTTTCCTTACGAGATACTTGAAAAAGCGGAAGATTTCCATGGATTTTCCGTGTTCAGTTTACAACGTGGGATACGCAAGAGTAATGGAGAGGAAGTATCGATATTTACTTACACCAAAAAATCGGGAAACTCATTCTTCTTGGACGTAGCCAGGTCGGCTGTAAAAAAATTGAAAACTCTGAAACATCCAAATTTGTTGACTTTTTTGGATAGTCATGAAGATGAGCAATGTGTACATTTGGTGACCAATTATGTTGTACCATTGTTGAGCTATTTGAAGAAAACAAAGAAGTGTGAACATATTTACACATCTTGGGGTTTGGCTACCGTCGGGGAAGCAGTGGCTTTTCTCAATGATGCCAATTTGAGGCACAATAATATATTCCATGGCTCAGTTTTCGTCGACGATACTGGATGTTGGAAACTTGGCGAGATGGGTTATCTGACAAATTTAAGTGATCCTTATCCCAAGAAATGTTCAGATTACTTAGCCAAATACGATCCCCCGGAGATCAAAAAGTCTCAAAGTACAGCATTAGGAAACGTGGATGTTTGGGGTCTGGGTGTTCTCATGTGGGAAGTTTTCAATGGCGAATTAGTTAAAACAGAAATTTTCGGAAGTGCTTCATCGAAAATACCAAAAAATTTTCTTGCGCTTTTCACTGAAATGACACGTACCAGTGAAAATAAGCGTCCTACTATATCTAGGTTTACTGAAACACTTTCTAAAAATAATTTGTTGCAAGACACTCTCAATATACTGGGTGATATTCATCTAAAAGAAAAGCACTTGAAAATGAAAGGATGCAAAAGTGTTCTACTTCTACTGAATGCAGTCCCTAAAGATATTCTTGTTAAAAAAGTAATTATTTTAATCAAACAGTCTCATGAATTCGATGCAGAAAGTGGGTCGTTATTGGTTCCAGTTGTGTCCAGGATTTCTTCTCTTGCTTCTGAAGATGAATTTCATAAGTACATTGAGCCATTTGTTGTTAACTTGTTTTCATCCAATGATCGAGCCACTCGCCTCACCTTATTGTTAGAAATGAAAGACCTAGTTTCACAAATGTATGCAAAAAGTGTCAATGATGTTTTTCCATTTGTTTTAAACGGCTTTTTGGATACAAATGTTAAAATTAGGGGAGAAACTATTAAAGCCATGGTGTTTTTTGCTCCAAAGTTGTCCAGTAAAAATCTAAATGAAGAAACTTTGAGAAATTTGGTTCATCTTCAAACCAAGGATCCAGAAATATTTATTAGAACGAATTCAACAATTTGTTTGGGGAAAATTGCAATGTATATTCTACCTAGTAATCGTAAAAAAATACTTTTGACAGCATTCCTTCATGCACTAAGGGATCCAGCAAATCATGTTCGAAATGCAGGCACTCAAGCTTTTGCTGTTACGCACGTGTTTTTCACCCTGGAAGAAATAGCCAGGGGTATTCTTCCAGGGTTAATGTGTCTTACTATCGATCCTTGTGACAATGTCAGAGAGAATGCTTTTAAAACGATCAAAATATTATTAGAAAAGTTGGAAAAAGTGTCTGAAAATCCAGCTTTAAAAGAGGAAATGGAAAAACATGTACAAAGTCAATCTTTCGAACAAACAGCTACAAATTCATGGTCAGGATGGGCATTTGCAGCTATTACATCGAAATTGTTAAAAACTGGAGAACCTGTCAAGACTGCCATCACATTGGACTCGTCAGAAAAAACCATCAGTAATGTGAACACTATCCGAAAGGTATCTAAAGATGAGGATAACAGAAGCGTTGAGGAAGGAGATGATGAGTATATCTTAGGAAAGGATGATACAGAAGAGGAGGAAATACAAGAGGAACAGGAAGAGTATCATAAGTTGGAGGGTTGGGACTTGGAGGAGTGGACTGACTTCAGTGAAGTGAGCAGTTTGGGTAATAAAGGTAGTACGAAGATAACGGAGGATGTGACCATCAGAAGGGAAGATATACAGAAACAAGAGCAAACCCAGAGGAAGAAGAGCCAGACAGGACCTATGAAACTGGGAACACGGCTAAATAAAATGTAAATCCATGTGTATATATTAATGGATGTCTATATATTTGTTCATGTGTTATTATAAAATGTATATTTGTAATTAGGAGAAAGTATTATTTTATAATGGAAGTTACTTGGGCCGGGTGTAGTTCTATATGCGCCCATTTTTTCAAAACTATCCTAAGTTCTTGTATATACAATTATTGTAAACAGTTATCCATAATTTTAAAGAGGATAGACTAAAGCTATGGATATATGGGCAATATTAATATTCAGATTTCAAAATTCTAAGAATAAAATGAGAAATGTATGAAGCTGTTGACGATTCCTTCGTGAAAATTGTTAATTAGACGAACGTAAGGCAACTAGTTTTAAGTTGACAATAATAAATAAAATATTCATTTTATATCTGAGGAATGACCAAGTTTAGTGGAAATCTACTTTTTACATATTTTTGTACACTTTCCTAGGATTTTTGTTAGTGAAATATGTTTTATTTTAGAATATACTGATCAAATATATAAATATAATGAACTTTAAAGTCTTCCCTCTATACAAATAATATTCATTAATCCACCGAAATTGATTGAAAAAAATGCTTATAGATAACTTTAAAAATGGTAGTAGATATACATGGAACCTAACTGGGCCATCCCACGTCAAACCTTAAGATTTTTTTACTTCTTACATAGAGTAGGTATTCTTATCTTACCATCCGTAAGTTCTTGTATATATGATTATTGTTAACAGTTATCCATAATTTTAAAGAGGATAGACTAAAGTTATGGATATATGGGCAATATTAATATTCGCATTTTAAAATCATAAAAATTAGATGAGAAACGTGGAGGAATGTATGGAACTGTTTACGATTCCCTTCGTGAAATGGTTCATTTATCAGAATCTCACTTTCTGGTTGCCTTAGATGTTATTCGACTTAAACTATTTTTTAATTTAATTTATTGTGCATTTAAAGGTCAAACACAATTTTCAGATATTGATATGTTGCTCACTTGTCGATTCTTTTTGTATCCATACAATTGGGCAGTTTTTTTTTTTTTTTTTATATGTTTACTTGTTTACTTATTACATAGAGTATTCTGAACTGTTATTATTAATCAAAAGTTTAAAGTAGGTATTCATACTTACCACACTACATGAAATTGTTATTAAGTTGTTTTATTCATTTGCTTGGACAACAAATGTCTAGTTGTTTTGCAGACAAATAATGAAATGTTTTTAAATATTTTTCATTGTATATTGAGTCGACAAAGGCTTAAGAAACCGTTCCGCTCTACCTTCAAAAAGGAGTTCTTTAATTTATTTCGCCCTAATTTTTGCGTATTTTCACATTTAATATCCCTTATGAAACTTGCAATTTGTTAAATAGTAAATACCAGATATCGAGGTTAGACGACAAATTGTTAACAACCTTGAAATTTCGTGTTTATTACAATCTCACTTTCTGTTTGCCTTAGATGCTATTCGATTTAAACTATTTTTTAATTTAATTTATTGTGCATTTATTGGTCCAACACAATTTCAGATATTAATATGTTGCTCACTTGTTATTTCTCTTTATAACCATACAATTGGGCAGTTGTCTTTGTTTGTTAAAAAAAAAAAAAAAAAAAAAAGAAGAAAAGAAAAATACCCTAAGCCTAAAATAGGGTATTAGTTTACCGAAGTTGCGTTTCAGTACTAGAATAATTTACAGGTTAAATAAGAAATCCATATTATGCACATCTGCTTGATTTAACTTCTTTTAACAATTCATTTGAACTAATAAATGAAAAATGCATGAAATCTTAGACACCAACTTTCCACGCAAAAGTATTTTTCCCTCTCAAAACAATTGTACTTTCATTCGGTTTAACTCGAATACTTTAATGTTCTTATATGAGGCCTGTTATGGCAAACCCCGGTAAATCCAATTTTTAAACTCTTACAGGAGACCAAAAAAACCCAAAAACTTGAATTCCTAAGAAAACATGGCCTAGGGCGGCCAATGGCCAAACTAAGTAACGGGGTTTAGCATAACAGGGAAATTTGTTCGGCTTTTATAACCTCGATATAACGGGCTTTGAAACTAATCGTTTTGGATAATAATTGGATTTACCGGGTTTTGGCATAACAGGCCTCATGTAATATATGAATTCAATTTCTTCAAAACGTTATGTTTATAAGAAAGTTGCATTAAAACATCCTCCCCAGACTCATGTAATTCCAGACCTGTGAACTCCCAAGTTTGGTCCTACAAAAAAATATATATATTTAAAATCTTCCAAAAAAAATTTTATTGACTAAATAGTGTATAACTTGTATATTATTATTTGTAAACTTTTAAGTTGAATAAATATATCATATTTATAATTTTTTTTATTCGTTATTAAGTACCATCCTATATGCGGAAAACACTTTTGTTCTGGTTTTCTAGTATGACTTTTCATCTGAGTTTTTATTAAATAATGTTAAATAGTGTCACATCCTCCCCTAGCTTCTGCATTTTCTCTTCCTTATTTCATTTCATTCCTAATACATTTTTTTTTTCGAGTATGATGTTTTCCTGCGGTCCCTAGGGCTGTTAATAAACAACGTAAAATAATAGTTGTATTTTAGTTTGGTTTCATAAATTAATTGAATTTTTTTCAGTCCAAATTCCACTTTTTATGGGGCTTGTAATGGTATTTTAAAAAAAGAAAGACCAAAACATTTGAGAAGAGAAGCAATTAAATCAAAAAACTGGGTTCAGCGAACTATGAAATCCATTTTTCAACACATTAATCAAGAAAAATTAAACGAAGAATACAATATACTTAGTTCATGGATAACTGCCTGCAGTTCTGCATAGAAGTATGTTTTTGGGTAAACTGATGATTGATAAGCGGAAAAATAAAAGTTATCAATTATCAGTCTATCTTCATTTATTAATTATTAACTATTTTCAGTTTATTAAGTGATTGTCAATCTTACCTATATACTAAGTAAATTATTTGTAAATTAAATAAATTTTTAGCTATTGAAAACGTTTTAAAAACTTTGGAAAAAAAAAAAATTGAAGCATACAAATAAAGAAATATAAATTATTTATTTAGTGAGATATGATTTTTAAAATTTCGCGCCTTGTAGAGCATTCTGGGTAACTGAAGGAAGGCAATATCACTGCTTTCTTGAAGGTTCAAATCTTATCATCTATCTGCTGTACTAACTTTTCTATCGTACAATTTCCTTACAATGTTTAAACTTTTTTTATTGCCATTAGTATTTAAAGCAGGTAAGTCGTTCAGCAATTTCATCATATAATATATACATTTTACAATTTATTTACATTTTACCTGAATTGCTTTCTTATTGATTTCTATCCGTATCTACTAACATTGTTTTACGTATGTATGTACTTTTTTCGATTTATTATTTTGTAATTAGTATGTTTAAATAATTTAAATGTTACTTATTGTCTAATTTTTGTAGTAAATGTATAAAAAATATTTATTAGTGCAGAAAGTAAAAGGTTATAAATGTCATTAAAAAAAAAAGGACACACCCACTTTTTAGCTATGTTAAACTTTTTCAGTTTTTGGAGCTGGTGAATTGTCAATCATACAAAATCCTGATTCAATTCAATTTAAGGGTCAAGAACAGCTTGATTTAAGTTTGGTTAAAAATGTTTTCTCATCTGCCATCGGATTTACTATTCCTGAGGTGAGTTTTACATTTTTATTTTTACAATTATAAGTTCTTGTGAATATATGCCTTAAGTTTGAATTTATTATTATTGAAAAAATGTACAATCTTGTTGTATTTCTTATCGTAAATTTCATTATAACTGGGTCAGGATCTGTTAGTTCTGATTTAAGTTTGTGAATTACATTTGCGTCCAGGCGACGTCTCGGTTGTCATGCTTTCCTAAACCCAAATATGTAGAAAACTTGAAAATGTTGCTTAGACTGTGTTTATACAGTTCAAAAGCTCTGAAACCTTGAGCCGACTAGTTTTAAATTAAGATAAATCACAGCATAGCTCCATATATCTTCTGGACATGATGCTTTTTTTCTACTAAATAGTTACTCCCGGGATCGTATATTTTTTACAGTTTCTGCTTACAGCCTTCTCTGTCAATCATCTCGTATGGTTTGAATGCATTTCTATGATCTCACTTAATTTGTCAATTGTTTAACTGAGTTCGGTTAAATAAATTTAATAACTAATGGCTGTAATAGTTCAATATAGATAGTTAAAGATAGTCCTTATGTTAACATTGAAGGGGGCGTGGCACCCTAGTTGGCCTTCTTCCATGTGTTTTCATCTATTGTGGTGTTCAACAAATAAAGCTGTTTAATTTTCCAACTATATTTATTTAGGGAAATAGTTTTGGATGAATTATGTGTAACTACTGAATGTAAGAAGTAACTTCTGATTTGTGCATATTTTAAGTTGGTTCCAAGGCACTCAAATTATAATCCCGGATTAAGTTGTTTTTATTCCCTTCGGTTAAATAGATCAATAGATGTCTCACTTATATATTTCACACAATTTCGAAACTACCCATTCATCGGGCGTTGTTACGTTTTGAAGTAATCTCTCATTTATTTTGGGTAGGAGTTAAATATGTGAGATTGAAGTTGTTCCAAATTCATCTTTGACGCCTCAATTTCTGCTTTTGTTTAATTAAATTCACCACTCAAAATGTCAATTTCCGCACCTTGCGGTGTACACAGAACTCAACTAAACAGAAACAAGCTGGAACATTAATGGGATAGAGGCAGAGAACGGAAACTGAGAAGCTAGCTCGAACAAAACGCCCTTTTATTTTTATTTTTTATTTATTTATATACAGGGTAAAACCTTCAATATACATATATAACTATATATTAAAATAACTATGAACCAAAGGTATATAGGTATATATACCAAAGATATTATAGTGTAATATTCTATTTTATGACTAGTATAATTCATACCGTATCACTAATACTAGTAGTATTTATGTGGACACTAGTAATATTACTCTTTATTTTATGATGGCTCTCATTGAATCAATCTACCTCAAAATTATTTTCTTCAGTCATAAGCCTATTGATTGGGTTATTCAACAAATAGTTGGTCCTGCCAAAAGAAGGTGCAAACCTGTCTGAGTGTCTTCAATGAAATGGTGGTACATGATAATTTAGTAACTCAACAAATGATGCACAGTCAACTTCAGACTTAACAATCCTGAGATAAAAACATCTTATCAAGTAAAACCCTTCGGTTTTTAAGGGTGGAGCAACCCTAGTTCTTTTAAAATGGGCTCGTACACATGGGGCTCCCTCTATGTTGCCTTTAAATGTAGCGAATTTTAAAAACATTTTCTGTACCTACTTTTTCAATTTTATTTATATGGCAATCGTACATTGGTGACCAAACATCACTATTATTTTCTAATTTGGATCGAATGTAAGTATAGTATAAAGTTTTGTACTGTTTTCTTAAAATCGGCAGATTTCCTCATGGTATATCCCAGAAGTCTAAAACTTTCATTTTGAATTTTATTTATGAGAATCAAAAGTTAACTGAGTATCAAATAAAACACCCAAATCACACTTTTCTAGTTTAAACCATCTATAAGATAACCAAAGTTTACATTGTCATTTTTCCTACTAAATGTTAAGCTATTACATTTTGAAGGATTCAGTTTCATGTTGTTCAGTTTGCACCATTCGAATAGAGCATAATTTACTTATGAATCTGTTCTAAAAAATGTAATGTTCAGATATTTATTTGGTTGGGAGCTATATCTCTTTCAGGCAGACATTTTGTTGTTCCGAGCTACACCTAGTTCCTGAAGGGGAAGTTGTGTTGTCGACCAATAATTAGATTTTGAGTTTTACCCTTATTGGTTAATTCCGGCATTTCTTCCAGAGGTGTCTTCTTATTCTTTTTTCCGACAATATTTTGGGACTCTTACAAGTCCCGAAATATTGTCGGAAAAAAGAATAAGAAGACACCTCTGGAAGAAATGCCGGAATTAACCAATGTAACATCCCAGAGAAGTTTAAGAAACACTTTTACCCTTATTTCATGTCTTTCGGACCCCTGAATCTGGAAATAAAAACAAAACAAAATATATCCATGGGACCCAATATTAAATCTGAATAAGGAGATTTCAAGAGACTTAAAAAAGACATCAGTAGATTTTTTTTTTTTCAATCTATCCTCTGTACTGGGTGATGTTGTGCAGAGTGAGCGGTGGTCAGGGATGGTGATCCGGGACCCGTTCTCCTTCCCAGAAGGCCTGGTGGTGGTGGCAGTGCCAGGTGTGGCATCTCTTGACTCTGTCCAGGGTCGCACCTTCCCTCTCAACACCGACCAACCTCTAGATACCACCTTCCATGCTCTCTCCGCTCGCTTCGCTGATCGCTTCCCCACTGCCGACAACCTTACACTCAATTTCGTCGAAGTAGACCAACCCAAAAAAGTTGTAAGTAAAGACCTAATCCTCTTTTTTTACTTTGACTTATGGTGTTATTGACATTGTTTCTTGAAAATGATTTCAAACTTATGATCCATCATTGTTAGTATTTGTCCCAACCCAAAACTGTTTTTGAGTGTTAACTAAGCTAAAAATTATATGTGGTGCCGCAAACGACTTGAAGATTCATATTTTTGAAGACTGATCAAATTAATAGATTAGTATCAATAAATCATTTGAAGAGCTTTATTCCCACTTCGTTGGCTAATTGTTCACTGGATGTAATGAATCGAGCAAGCATTTAGGACCTTCCCAGCGTCACTTTTCGACCACCAGGTAGACCGAAAGGTTGGACAATTTTTCTTGCTCTTCTTGAAAAGTCCGTTTTCCCATTTTCTAATGATATGAGGAATTACGCTGTGGACACATGGCTAGACACTAAAGTTTTTTTTTCTTATTTAAGACTGCCTAGTTACGGCAAAATAGTAATTTTATGTGAATTTGAGAAAATAATAATAATAGATAAAAAAATATGAAAAAACATTAATTTTTTCGTGCCTAACTATAATAGGTAAATGATGGATACGATATTTGTTCACAGCCCAGAAACTTGGTATCCTCCGTTGTGGGTCTCTACTATTTACTTATTTATATATTTTTAAATTATAGCCACAACTGTACATGAAAAATAAATTCTAATTAAATGCAACTAAACTAGAATATTTCTCGCCATGAGGTGGATTTTCCGATTTAACTGGAAGTACAACATTGGTGATGTGGGTTCCGTCGATAAAGACATGATACAGAGAAGTCAAGGACTTCCACGTTGTGCGGAGTCGAGTATCGATTCCAGTGCTCGAGAACTCCAGTACTTAATAACAACTTTTCATCCCTCCCGACTTTTCATCCACCTCTTAGTAGCACTTACCACGTACCAAGTACTAGAATACCTAATATTTTGTTATTGAAAATATTCGAGGGGTCGGTATTCCAATGAGAAGTACTCGATTCTGCCGTTGATGTACCTACGTAAACATACTTTGAGTGTGCAAGGTCAATTGAATATTCTTTCTAGCTTTATGGAAAATAGCTAACAGATTAAGAAGAAGAATTGTCTTGGAAGGTTTTTGTTTTCCATAAATGTACTTGCTGAGTTTCACTTCTTTGCCAACGATATATTGAGCAGATACAGATATTTGTGTAATCATAATATACTCATTGCTAATATTATTAGCTGAGGCTAGCTTAATATGCGTTATAATAATAATATTTATTTCCGTTAAACCATAAAATGATAATAGGATATGTCATAAGAATGTATACATAAAGATAGCTTATAAATTAGATACATAAACAGATATTAACTCTTAGAGTCTGACACAAGTGATTAGAAATAACAATACTATTAAAAAATAAAAAGATATGAATAAAAAAGTACTTGAAAATATATGAGTACAACAATAATAATACAGTAGATACACTTTTTAATTAAATGAAAATTAACATAAATATTTAAGGTTGTGTCTTTCACGACGAAAGTTCAGTACGTTTTTACCTGCCTCCATCAGGTCACAATGTGTAAAAACAAAGTAACAATAAGAAATATAAAAATAAATAACAAATATGAATAAATTATATAAATTAACAATTGAGATATACTTTTATTCTAATTCTTGTTTTACTGATTTCCAGGCTGAATATTATGGAGAGCTGTCCAATAGAGACTCTCCTAGTGTTGAATACCTGAAATTGACTTCACCAGAAGATAAAGCCTTCATCGATCAGATCAACACTTTGGATGCAGTAACCTCTAAGGTAAAAACTCTTCCCTCATTCTTGTTTTATGGCTCTCTCTATAATTCTTCTGAGCTCAAAGTCTATTGAGGTGTATCCCAAATTTCAACCTGCCACGTACCTGAAGGGTTTCGTTCACTAAATAGGCACCATTCGATTATTTATAATCATTATTAATGATTTACTAAATATGATGAAGTTCAATAGTCTTCATTTTAAAAATTTCAAATCGAGAATCCCCTTGACAATTTTGAATTACAAAATGATTTAAATTTACTCTTTGATTTGTGTACACTTAACAAACTACCTCTTAACATTGTAGGGTGTCAATCTTTAACCATCTCCAGTAGGAAAAAACAATTATTAATTTCACTTATGCCATTTCAAATATGATCCAAGAAAAATCTGACAAGTATAATATTTGATAATTTATTTAAGTTTAATAAACATTTAGAAATTATTTGTGCTTCAACTTTTTCTACTCTAAGATTTCATGAAAATGTAAGGGTTTTGATGACCCTAGAACATCTTTTTCCCTGTACAATGTTTACATGAGAAACAAAGATTATTGCAGTATGATTTGGTTTCCATATTCCAATACACATATACAAATCATTGGACGAATTCAGAAAAGATTTTTATGTTTTTTTTATTTTAAAATGTATCATTGTTATCCTCATTTCACATCCTACAATTCTTCAATACTCACTCAATTGCGAAAACCGATGTGAACTGTCTTGGATGTCTTGCCTTCTTAAAGAATTTAATAATAAAATAAATTATAGCTCCATAAGGATACGTTTATAATTTAAAATTGGAAGGTTTAATGTTAGAATTAGGGACATATTCTATCTGAAAAAATACAATACAAATTATGTAAGCTACACTCCAATGAATAGATTAATGAAGCCGTGTAATCCAATCAATTCTAAAACAGATATTGACTTTTCTACAGCAAGCAAGATTGTATTAAACATGATAGAAAATCTTTTAAAAGTTAATAGTGGCACGATTTCTTTAATTTTCTGGAGTACGTCTGAGCGCATCTACAGCAACTCTTTATTTTTATTTATTTAAATTTTATATTTTAATTATAATTTCAATTGTTATCCCTCCTTACGACAGTACCCTTTCCACATATAGTTTTGCTCTGGGCATTTAGGGTTTATCATTTTCAACATTTCTTCATCATAGTTCTCTAAATATATCCTATGATTCTACTCACCGAGACAACGAACTCTATCTTTGTCTCAGTTTCTTTCAATTTGTGACTGATCTACTGACTTCGGATTAAGTTGGAACTAAACGGAAAGGGTTGAATTCCCCTATGGAGAGGGTAGAGGGTATAAACGAGAAATATCTATCGTTAATTATTGTCGAGAGTAGATACATTATTCTGGTATGTCTGTTTGTTCTCTGAGCAAGTGAAGCGAGTTCTATAGGTGATGTTGGTACTGTTTTCAGGTGGCTGAAGCAAGTCCTGCGGCGAACGGTGTGCCTGATCTCCACTGGTTCACGATCCCCGGCCTTCACTCCCTCATTGACACCTATGGCGGCTCTTCCAAACAAGTTCAGGAAGCCAAGAGGATCCTCTCATCCTCCATACTCCTCCTCTCCGAAGTTTTCACTAACGCATATGATGATAAGGTATAACAAAATCCGTATTCTACAGATTTTTGTTTGTTCTAAACATAGAACTGTAGGTTAATTTTCCGTTGATAGCTGCTACTTTTCCTTATCAAGATATACAGATGAGCCACTATCATCATCCTGCCTTTTACCCTCTTAAAGGAAGATTTTCGAAAAATCCTTTCTTTGTGGACACTTTTTTCATGTGAGGAATATCAGTTCCCGACTTCATTTGTATTTTTAGTTACAGTGATAACTATATAATATACTGTAGTACCCAGCGTTGCCAGTAGGTATAAAACTATAGGCGAAATCAAGTCGGGCAACAATTCGTGGGTCTTGCCTCTCACCATTATGTCATTATCGTTCTACAGCTGTGAAGTCACCCAGGTAACAGCTTCGTGGTAATGTTGCTATTGGCCCCCTTCCCCGTGGCATGAATGACTATAATAATGTTCTTTTATTTGGGAGGTAATAAACTTGAGCTCGTGGTCCTTCGGATGACATTTTAAGCGATGGCTCCGAGCCTGTGTTTTATCAGAAAATCGTTAAAGACCTTGGGTAAGTAAGGCGATTACAGTGTAGTCGGGCTCGTATCCAACTGTGCCAAAAGAGCGCTCTTTGATCTCGTAGTTAAAAGCCGAGGCATGAGACACAAAAACAAACAAATGAATGCAATTTTTTTGTGTCTAGAAATCTGTATGACGCACCATTTTTCATAGGCTCCAATAATATTCCTAAATTCAATGAATATATTTGTTAATTTGTGATCTGAAAACTGTAATTTCTGCCGAGGCTGCTGACTATTAATGACGACCCTTCGAATGCACCAAAATTATTAACATTTTCAGTCCGTCTCTCGTATCATCTATGTACTGTATAAGCTAAATTCTAAGACTATTCAATTATTTTTATGCCGAGAGGTCTGGGTAAATGGCACTCCAATTCAATGAATTTATGGAATCGTCTAACTTGAATATAGGTATATAGCGTTCGGAAATAGACATTTATTTCAAGGCTAAGTCCCACAACATAGTGTCACACTGTGTCAACAACCCCGTGAATTATTAAAATATTCAAAATTTCTTTAAAATTATCAAATTTAGGCCCTATGGTGTCGGAAATTTTTATTTATGCCGAGAGAGCTAGTAAATTACAGGAAACGTGCAGCCT
Source organism: Aradus depressus (assembly GCA_963662175.1). NCBI lineage: Eukaryota > Metazoa > Arthropoda > Insecta > Hemiptera > Aradidae > Aradus > Aradus depressus. The sequence goes on from OY759215.1 coordinate 47,685,454, forward strand.
AAAGTAACTAGAGGTATGTGGTGTTGTACAAATTGTCTTTTTTGTCGGGGGAAGGGAGCTGGAGAAGGGGTAAATGACTGAATGATTGTTGGTGAATACAAAAATTATTAGTTCCATTGAAAAATCTTCTAAAATAACGTTTAGTTTGCACAGTATTAACCACAGAATCAATAGTAATTATAACTAAGTTCATCATGAAATTTTTGACTAACAAAAAAATATTAATTTGGATGAACTTTAGTTAAAGGTATATATATAACGGGCAAAGCCACGTAAACTGCTAGTAAATATTAAAATTAAACCTATTAACAGAAAACAGGCACCTCCAGAGTCGTATCTCTTCAACAATTAGTATGAAGAACTGTTTTAGCAGAGACAGATCTATCTCCTCCTTGCTGTTGATGAGGAGCGACCTTGTTTTGCAACATTATTTCTGAACTCTCCATAAAGTCCATGTGTGTTTGTTCAACTACCTCCTCTCTCTCACCACATCACTGTTTGTATCCCTCAGAATCATCATTATGTTTTGCCTTCTATAAAGAGTTGTGCTTGCCCTAGGTACTGTTTTCCGTGGTGTCCAGTGATGTTGTACATACAAGACGCTATCGTCGAGATACTGCTACTCAGTCACCGCAGGTAATATGAAACTTTCATATAATTATTATAGTTTTATTTGCCCTAATTTAGTAGAATGGGAATTTCGACGCGCTATATTTCCGAAACCAAAGGTGCTATAAAGCAGAGATTTTGCACATTTCGGCCCTCCTTGGCATTCAATCTATTAAACATTGTCTATAAATACCGTTATGTCCTTTGCTTATGATATTTGAATAATTATCTAAATGTTTTCCTTTAGGGTGTCAATATTCATATTGAAACGTACCATTTTTTTTTTAATCTACAGATTTATATATAATCAGAAAATATAATATAATTAGAAAATGTGCTAATAGTAGAGTGACATATGACTTTGCCAAGAAGGGAGAAATCACCCAGTGGATCACATTTAATATTTTAAACAATTATTTTTTTCGAAATTCAACTAATTTGAATGAAGAATATTTTTGATATGATGAATTTTAATCACATTTACATTTACAAAATGTTCAAAACAACGTGGTTTTTGAGATGATTCGATTGCAACTCTTGAAAAACTTATTTGATAACCTATATTCGCATGAAGCTTTTTTCTTATTTCTAGTCCCCCTACTGAAGGATGGCCGTTTATGCCACAAACACCAGTTCTATGTATTATGTATTTTTTACTTTTTGCAGACAAAACGAAACTCTGATGCAGACGCCGATTTTCCAGCTATGTTTAACATTTTCCTCTGGTTCTCTATTGTATTCTTCTTCGTTCTTCTGGCTTGTTCAGGTATTTATATTTTTTACATTTGTTATTTGTTTATCTGTTATAAGTTTATAAGGGAATGAAGACGTGAAATCGAAGAAATATTAAGTTTCACGTACGGTCTGTTAACATTCATTAGTATTGTTATGAAAGAATGTAATTAGTCAGAAAAGTCCTTTCAAGGGATATCTAGGCAGTTATTTGTAGTAAATAAATAAAATAAACTTATTTTTTGAAATATTATCTATTCCATAAAAACATATTTACACGTAAACTACGGGTGATGAAACACCGTTTATGTACTTTTTTTTTTTTGATAGACAATATTTCATTTTATTACTATTAATCAGCTCCCACGACCTAACAAGTACTAACTGGAAGTCACAACAGGTTCAAATTCCGAACTGTCCCACCTCCAACCCCCACTTACCCGTTCTCTTAAACAGTAGTCTTAAAAAAATTGAATGTATTGAAATGTTGTAGGCCGTTAGTTGTAAAAATCGTTTTGAAATGCATATTTTTAGACGTTTCCTTGATTTATAGTCCTATCGTTTTTTATGTGTTTCTTACTAAAAATGTTTCTTTTTGTACAGGACATTTTAAATCTTCACCCAGCAAATAATCGAGCGTCAAATAGACATTCAGTTTTATTCAAGAAACTTCTCTTTAGTTGATTAGCTATTGTGACTCATGCCCGGGCTTTAACTATGAAGTCATATAGCCTCTTTTGTCCCCCTGGTGGACATGAGCCCGACTCTTCTAGGGAGTCCTACATTTTTATTCATCTAAGGTAGAGGTCTTTAACGAGTATCTAACATCGTACAGGCTCGGGACCATCCGTTGAACGTCCCATCCGAAGGAAGGCATGCACAAGGTTTTGTTCATGGGCCTCGGCCGAATTTCGAACCCGCGATCTTTGAGCTCAGTAGGCAAGCACGCTATCTCTGAGTTATCAGCGCCCTCAACTTCTCTTTATCTTCTAAATTGGTGATAAAGATGAGAAAATTTGCCAAATTTGGGACGGAGTTTATTAATAGGATGGAGCCCAAATGTCAGGTAGCAGTATGCTTGCTGTACTTCATAAAAGAAGAGCACTTTATTAGAATCATCTTTAAAAAATACTACTGAACTCTCCTCCCTACCATCTTTTTTATAATATATTTATTTTCAGTTGGGATTGCTCAAATGAACCCAGGACGAGACTCCATCATTTACCGAATGACAAGCAACAGGATGAAAAAAGATCTCTAAAATTTTTTATCTTTCTTGTTAATTTTATTTTTGTTTTATTTTCATTTTTCACACTGTCCCGAAGAAACATTTTATTTTTTGCAACATCTCCACAAAGTTTGAAGAAAATGGTTATATAGTTTTTAATTTCATTTATATGTAAAAAAATAAATTGTTTTGTGTACTTATATGTGTAAATCATGTATACGTGTAATGTATTTTTTAAAAAAAATTGTACAAATTGTACATGAATTAATTTAAAATTATAATACAATTCCATTTTAATACGTCCTTTTTATTTAATTTCACTTTGTTATTGAATATGATCACAGAAAGTAGTATACTAAAAAATTAAATAAAAAAGGATGAAAGTAGGTTGGTAGGATATTGGAGGCGTTGAGTATATGTATATGTAGAGTGCATTTTTGTATGAAATGTGTAAAATACTCAGTAATGAGATGATTTATTGTGGAGGTTGATCCATAAGTTGGTATCCTCTCACAGAGATAGTAGAGTTGTACCACCGACCGGATGTCTACTGATCCTTGAAATGTACTTCATTTAAAAAACAGTCCTTGACATCCGGACAATGTCCTTGAATGTTTTCAGAAGTCCTAGAAAATTGGTAGCTATCTGCAATAAGTATTATAAATATACGAAGGTTGTCAAAACACGTCTAGTTATGGGCCTCAAGCTCCACTTTGAGATTACCAACCTGTAGGCCACCCCTTCCGTGTAATAGAAAACGGTTACAATTGTATCCCGAATAGAGAGTTTTAATAACATTCCAGTATAACATTTAGTTGTCGAACTGATAACAGTGTCCTCTAATTATTTGGATTTTATCTCTTATACCATTACCTTGTTCATGACAACGTATGTTGCTATGAGAGGTTACTTATCCCCGGCCGCCTCCAACCGGGACAATATGGTCACCCCCACCCGATGTGTCCCTTCAGCAACCCGGTATTTGTGCTGCAAGCACTGCTTCCACTTGAATTTTTTTAATTTCCCATGCTCTAACCCAAAATTACCCACGTTGAGTGCCAACATTTCACATAGAATTACGCAAGCTCTAATCCAATATTTCCCATCGAAATTTAATATTCAAATAATTTTATAATTAATAATGAAAATTCGGCAATAATAAAAAAACAATAAATAAATGAAATAATAAATTTCAGGTCGGGAGTTTTTTTTTTTTATGTTTGGCGTTTGCGTAATTGTGCCGTAAGGTAATTGAAACTGACTGTTAAGTTGTTAAACCGAGATGGTTGTTAACAGTTAAAAATTTATTTTAAAACAGATTGAAGATGGAATACCTTGTTTTTATACAAATAATGCGACAAAAATTTAGTCATGGGAATTTTTTTCCCACGTACACCTAAATTTTCCACAAATGGGAAAAATTTGCACTATGTGGAAGCACTGGCTGCAAGGTCCTTCCAGGTCTTGCTTTGGTTCTATTATAAGTTACTTTCCAGAGTTGTATTCTGGCTAGAATATGACCCGGAGTACATTTCTGACAATATCCTTGTTACGAAAGTGTTTGTTCATATGACACTGTCCTGTAATTGATGATTTGGCTAGGTCTAATTAATATCTCACTGAATTGTTTCTTATGTGTTTTACTCAAATCAAGCAATATGTCTAAATACATGAATAATAGTATTAAATAGTTTAAAAAATATGTATCATATTTATGGCAATGAATGTGTAGTTTAAATAAACTATTTTGATTTGCATGAATAAATAAATATTTAATTATAATAATATACTTTTCACAACTATATTCTTCTCCCATTTTTTTTTTTGTTTTTACAACCTAGCAAGTATAGATATTTCGGGAAGAACTCCCATCATCAATATCTATAATTTATTTGCGGTAGCTGAGTGGTTTGCGTGCTTGGCTTCTGAGCTCAAGAACGTGGGTTCGAAACCCGACCGAGGCCCTTAGTTTATTTTATCTCGGAGGTAAAGTAAACTTAAGCACACCATCTTTCGGATGGGACAGTAAACGATGGTCCCGAGCCTGTACGATGACAGGTACTCGTTAAAGACCCCTGCCCTAGATGAATAAAAATTTAGGGTAGGCAAAATTTAGGACTCCCACAGTAGAGTCGGGCTCATGTCCACCAGAGTGACGAAAGAGCGCTCTGGTAGTAGGCGATATGACCTCGTAGTTAAAGCCCGGGCATGAGTCATAAAACCTAACCTATTATTTTTGAAGAAACATATTTTACGCGTCGATCTTTGTCTCCCTTAGTCTAGACTGACACCGAGCTATATTAATTTGAAAATCTTGAAAACATATTCTCATTGTTATATAAGAAGCCTTCAGTTCGATATCCTACTCGAATATGTAAGAGAATATTAGACGCCGCACGGCACGATAATATTTCTGGAACCGGTTACTATGCTATGTTTGTAGCTGACAAGACATAAATACATTCTGAGTTTCAAGGTGATTTTTTTGTGTGGGAACTACAATCTATTCGCAGACAAACGATCCAACTATAAGTTTGTTTTTGGTCTTCGACCTGCAAAATCCTGAAAAAGCTTCTTTTTCGTCGAACACTTACTTAGATATAATATTTTATTTAAGCTCCTTTTTTTTTTTATTAAATGAGTCAGCACTAGTATAATTTATTTTCGACATTACGGACTTAATTAATTATGAATTACAAATTGGCGAGCACGTACGTTTCCGGATCATTTAATTACTTATATGGAGCAGACATTTTATCATATTGTAGAACCATTCAAAATGACCATGGGCTTAAACCTCAATCTGAACTGACCAAAAATTGAAACCTGGAAGGGAGAATGACAGATTAGAGCGGTGCCTTCTGTTCTGGTGTAGGCTTGTACAATATCAATTGCTTCAGACAATATTAACCAAATTAAGTACAATAATTAATATTTAAATATTTTATTCACTCAACCATCTTTGTTTCTGACAATTAGTTTTTCCCAACACAAAGTGCGCTAGAGAGAACATTTATTGGTTAGGCTGGAGAGAGTACTTGTACGCATTCAATATCTGCACAGACTCATTTGTTTGAGACCATCTTCAGCTGCTTCGCACATTTGACCTTCAGAGGAGACGGGACATTCAAAACTTAAAATTCGTTGCACTTCTTTCAAATACTCTTCAACTTTTTTTAATTGCACATTAAATCTTCTTTTATTTCGTGATTTTTCAAAACTTTTAGTTGCCATTATAAAGATGGGAGCATGTAGTTCGTATAATGTTACACCTAGAAAAATAAAACTGAATTATTCCTAACGTAATTTATTTGAAGTATTCTACATTTAGAGACGAAAAAAAAGGGAGCTCGCAATCCTTCGGAGGGGACGTTAAACGGTGACCTCGGTCCTGTGCGATGGCAGGTACCCTTTCAGAGTCGAGCTCATGTCCACCAGAGCGGCGAAAAGCTACGATATAACCTAGTGTTTAGGCTCGGATATGAGTCACAAAAACAATAGAAACTTAGAGATAAATATACTTGTATATACTATAAGCGCTTACCTCGTATTCTGGACAAACCTGGTTCCAAAACGTTGAAAATAGGTAAAATCTCTTTACAAAGTTCAATTTTTCTATTCAACAGTTCTTCAGTTAAATCATTTATCATGTAGCCATCGGTTTTACCATACAATTGACTTAATTGATACTTTATATTTACATTGATGAAATGGTTCCGATGTAATAGATTTTTGTAACTTTTTAAAAAACTTTCCAAAGTCCTAATATCTTGTTGTTGTTTTAATTCTTCAGCAATAGTTAAAATGCTAAAAATAATAACAAATGATTGTACCGTAAAAAGCACTAAATTTTCTCACAAATATATCACAAATGTATTATCGACCGCTGAATATAACTCATTCTTCCGCTTTTTTCAACAATATTTAGAAAAAACCGGATTATCCAAAAAAATATAGGTATTTTTATCCTAACTTGTCTAGTCTACTCTACTATATAGTATTTTGTTTATCGATGATTAGGAAATACGAGTATTGTTCGTTTGAAAATAAAAAAAAATGGGAAAGAAAGTAGTATTGCATGTTATCAAAAATGCAAAATTTTATTAGGTAACAATAAAAAAAATCCAATATTCTTAGTATCTCTCGCTCAATTCAAGCAATTGAATATAATTAAAAAGAAGTGCAATTTATTATTATACTAGCAAGTTGCGTGGGAGCAACTGCATTTTAAGAATAAAAAGATTATTATATCTCATCCCCACAACACCCCTGGCAACTTGCGCGACTCGAAAATCTTCCTTATTGCTGTTATTTCAAACTTTAGCGAAAAATGTGTACAACAAAAAAATGTTTAAAATAAAAATGTTTTTCATTTTGATTTAGTATATTTTTCACATAGGATCAATAGTCACTGAGAAAACATTAAATAAATTCTTCTATCTTCAAGTAAACCTAAAAGTTATTCCTGAATAAGCATTATGAAGTTTAGTTGGAATAAGTTCAGCCATTTTCCTGTGAGGAGGACAAACAAAAAAACGAACCGTTTCGAAAGCTAAAACCATATAGTGGTTTTCGAAAATTCTCAACGCACATACAGCCACAGCCTTAAAGTTTTATTTATAAATTATATTCTGTAAGGAGAACTTTAAATGAACCATTTATATATATAATATCCTGGATGGGAAGGATGCTACCTGTTGATTTGTGTGAACACTTGAGACTCTGGGATGTTCTTTTTACATCGGTTACAGGTCCACATAGACACCGGCTCCATCGATACTGATGGCAGCAAATAGCCATTTTTACAGTCTGAACAGTTAACAGCACTGAAATATGTTCCAAATTCAGTTGGATCTAAACATCTTTGACAGCTGCAATTAAAGTATTTTGACTCTTTTAAATGATTCTGACGCCAAATAGTTCCCTGTTAAAACATCAAATTAAAAATATGATTGAATCGAAACGCTTATTAATTTCTTACGTTATCCTGAAGCCAAAAAAAAAAAAAAACTAAAACTTTGTTAATTCAGCAAAATTTTAGATTTTTAAAAACATTAGGAAAAGACAAGTGCCATACAACTTGGAAGTTTCTTTTTTTTTTAGTGTATGAAATCTGCCAGTAAAGCAATGCAGGAATGCTAAGCCTGGCCACATGATCGAAATGTTCTCCCACATTACTTCAACAAATGAAATGGACAGCGAACGAGCATTGTTCTTAGCATGAAGAATATTAAAATACTCTATTTGTTTTCAACCCTTTGGACAACTGAAGTTACATGCACGAATATATAGATGAATAATTTGCTTTCTCTAGCTATTTGAATTTATTTATGTTCTTAATAGATATTGTTTGGCACCTAAGGCTTGCGATAGTTCTACAGGTCCAGAAGTATTAACTGTGGCATTGAGAGCTCATATGGATTCAATTTAAGAAACCAAATTAAGAAAAATTCGATTTATTAATTAGTCAGAGCCATAGCTAGCGAATAAATTGCATTTTTATCAGACTACCGAAGGAGGAGAGATATTGTGTTTGGGTGTAATGGCAACAAATAAAATGAGTACTAGCCTTTCAACAGTTGATCCGATTTTCAGGCAATTTCACATGCAGAGTACTGATAAATACGGTCAGCGAACGTGTAAGCAACTAGGAAACTACTACTGCCGAGAGGGCTGGGAAAATGACTCATCTCGTTCAACGACCCGAATATATTAAAATTTCCAGAACGTTACTAGAATCTGGGGTGAGGGATTAGCGAACCCATTGTCTGGATGATACTACAGCGACAATGTCAACGTGGTGGGGGCATCGTAGCATATACTAGCGGAGGTGCCTACTGTTGCTTTGCACATATTGCCGAGGGAAGCGGGTATGTTACACATCTCCTCTAAGATCATTATTGAAATGTACATAATACATTTAACTTAATCTATTAAAAGGTAAATTTTCCGTTGTCAAAAAAAAAAAAATCAAATTTTAATGTTTTTCGTATTGCCAAAATGTGTAAGTATCAATCTCATCCATTATTCTTAAACGGAAAATAACTAATAATATTAAAAAGGACGCCTGTAGATCAAAATGTCAGTGGGACTGGAAAATTATTGATACATGTATTATTGAAGGCAATGCAACTGCTTACCTGAAGAGTATTACAGTAAGATATGGTCAGAATGTCTCCTTTCTTGACATGTTCTGTTGTTCTGATTGTTAAGTGGAATTGTCTGTCAATAATATGGCTGGTATTTGGTCTGCAATCATGCGCGAAAAGATACGCCCTGGGGTACAGACCACATAGGTTCTGTTTCTCTATCGCAAAGGAGTTCACCTACACATCCAACCATATTACTTCCTGTGAATATTCTCTGGTGGAAATTGAAAGTGTAAATCAATAAGAAAATAACGGTTTGGGTTCGAACTCTATGAAAACATTAGGTTGTGTATTCTAAGGCATGATTACATTTCAATATTAAGAGAGAATATGGGGCATATTGTCCCCCAGGAATCATTGGTTTGGCAAAAACTCTATAATATTAGTGAAGTATTAAGAAATATATGTCTCATTCACTACTAAAATACACTATGCGGAGTCTTCGCCATGATATATGCAGCAACTCTGTGGCATTGAGTCGTAAAGGTTTCTGATGTCATCCTGAGATATGCTGGTCCAGGGCCGGTACACTAGAGCATCAGGGAGGTTGAGCGCCAGTGGAGCTGAGATGACTTCCATGGGCCCTACCTAATCTGTGAACAAGACGCTGTTCGATAGCTGAAGGTCGATCTTCTTTCTTCTAGCTCTTCGACCAGTTGTCCCATTGCCATGTCGCACTGAGAAAAGCGATAGATGGCAAAAATGACAGTAGGAATATCCTGCTTTATGCTTGCCTATTGTACGGCCTCTCCCCAGTTCCAACAATTGACGGAAAAGAGAATGTCATCTTCGGGGCACGAGGACACCCTAAACGGTGAAATGCAACAATAAATAGAGGATGGGTGTACAAAAATATTCTACTTCTGATCATAGACAGAGAGCTACTGACGGGACAATTCCTCTTAATACTTCACTAAAAATATTGAAACAAATTATTCCTTAGTAGGTATAGCGTTACCTAATGTTTTAATAGTGTTCGAACCCTAACCGGTTTCCTTCTGGATGTAGTATTTTCAATTTCCACGTAAAGTTTTAATATTACAATAAACATGCTGAGAAGCTGATGCCTAAATAAAAAACAGTCAATCCAGAAAAAGGGGAAATTTTAGAGAAAAAATAGAAAGCGACATCTTTGGAAGATTTGTCGGAAACAATTGGACCAACAAGCATCCAAAAGCATCATACTATATACAAAAATGAAGTATTCCATTCATAGTATAACACACTACATTTTTTTTTATCAGCGCAAAATGACCATTTCTTTGAGAATATAACTAGCCAAAATATAACTAGATCTAAGGAAACACATGTCTCGAATTTCATTGCTACAATCGTTTATGTGTAAGAGATCTCTCAAAGTTCCAATGACACACAGACGGACATTATCGCGAACATGCTCTGAATGATGATTAGGGGACCTTGAAATGTACAATTGCGTAGAAAACGCGATCACAGTAACTAATATATAAGAAAGTAAAATGGAGGAAAATAAAATGTTAACTTTGGAGGGATGGAGAATTGCTTAATTGAGTAATTTTTTATAAGAAAATTGGCAACTAAAGACACCACCATCTTTCCAGGGACCACCAGAATTGAGACCTACATAACTGTTTTTTTTTTTTTTTTTAGCAAACTTAGAACACCTGTTGTTTTAGGAGAAAGAACCTAATTAATTGCAATCGATTATTGATTATTATACTAATACAGTAAAACCTCTGCTAACGGACACTGGAACACCTCCAATACCGGACAATTTATGATACACAGACATTTTAATGTATTATAAACTCTATTTAGTGGATCTCTCCAATAGCAAACGCAGACAGTAATAAAAGCTGGAAATAGACCAACTAAACCAACAAACATCACACAGCGGGGCTCTCTTCCTCCCGTTTTCTCGAAAGATTCCTATTGTATATGAACTCAGAAAATTACTCAATACATTTGTTTACATCTGAACATGGTTTCTCTAATGATACTTAACATTTGTTGCAGAGATATTGTGAAACACTTACGTATGTTTTTTAAAAACTATTGTCTATTTCACAAATATATATAATATGGGAGTACTTTCGGTATTATATAAATATTTGTGAGACAATATTTTTTTTTTAAACGTACATTTTTTCTGTACTTTTTATGGTTTCTCTAAACATTGCGCCTTTTCAAATAAGTGATACAGATGTATCAATCCAACTATATATTTTATTTTTACAACAACTAGTTTTAGTCATTTGCCATCTTCAGGTGGTGAAACAGAACATACATAAACCAAAAATTAGACAACAATTTACGAGCTTTTACAGTTCATGTTAATCATTATCAATAAATACGTCACTGTTTTTATTTTTGGGACTACGAGCAGCCATGAGGGAGGACTCCGACTATACACTTGCACATAGAGTCTACGGTAAAGAGATACGGATTCCCGGCGAATTTTTCGTCGATTCTGCGCCAAATGTCTACGCCGATACCTTTGTCGCCCTGTTGCAGGCGTACATGCGAAAAATGAGACCAGTCAAAGTAAAAGATAAAATGTCGCAAAATATCTTTGTGCACAAAGACCTAGCTACATGTTCACATGTTTTCGTAAGAACTGATAGAGTAAAAAAACCTCTTGCTTACGCTTATGAAGGCCCATTTCCTGTACTTAGGAAATATGATAAATATTTTACGGTACAAATGAAGAACAAAGAAGACAACATAACAATCGATCGTCTCAAACCAGCATATCTCCTGTCACAAGAGGACGTTCAACCACGGACAGACATTGTTGGTCCAGCGTCTGGTACCAACGAACAGACTAGAACCACGCGGTCGGGACGAAAAGTTCGATTCCCCGCTCGCTATGACGAACTGGTGCAAGTGAGACTTATGTAACTACATTTGTATTTGCATTAATTTTTCATTTTATTGTTTGTTATGTAATATTGGGGCCACTCAAACATTTTTTTGTTATTAATGTTTTCTCTTTATTTTATCATGTACCTTTTGTATGTATGTACTTGTTCTATATATCTTCTGCTATTGCTTATTATCGTAGCAGTCCTTGTGTATGGCTGCTACTGAAGGGGGAGTAGTGTAGCAGTATATTGTAGTATAAATGTTCTGTAAAGAATTATAAGTGACTGTAGTGGCAACACTGTGTGGGAGTCAGTGAGTCAGTTTGAGTTGGTCTCGATAGAACATTGTTTGTTTTGTACTTGCGTAAATAAAGTGTGATTTATATGCTAATTAGTCTTTGTGTACTCCCCATAAACTCATTTATAAGCCATGAACCCATAAACTCATTTATAAGCCATTATTATTATGAGGAATTATGGAGATATCTGCTCCTGTATCAATTAAAAATTTTTTACGAGTCTTATAATCTGTTACAAAAAGCCGATTAGAGCGACCAATGGGTATTTCAGCAACAGTTGTGGCCGCTTCAATTATTGCTGACTGGAGTTTCCCGGCTTAGTCTTCCATTGACATGGAGGAACGCATTTTTCTGGTCTACAATTTTGTTTATATCTAAAATGATAGTAACAATATTTCCCACCTGATTGATAACGGCTGCGACTTCTGCTTCTTCTTCTGTTATCATATTTATCTCTCGAACGTGAACGAGACTCTCTGGACAAATTCTTAAGTTCCGCATCCATAGCATCAATTTTTGCAATTAAGTTTTCAAAAGAAAAAACGTCTTGGGGCACAAACGTCATAAAACTAGAGTTAGATGACGTTTATGTTCTTCTTCATTACGGGACGCTATAAGTATGTCATCCAGGTAACAAAAACAGAAATCCAAACCATTCAATACTTGATTCATGAAACGCTGAAATGTTGATGGTGCATTCCGGAGACCGAAAGACAAAAAATTGAACTCAAATAGCCCAAAGGGTGTTATCACAGCTGTTTTTTCTCTGTCACTGTCTGCGATAGGAATATTATAGTACGCCTGAATTAAATCCAATTTTGAAAAAATATTTGTACCTGTTAGGATTGAGGTGACGTCATCAATTCTCGGAATCGGATACCGATCAGGAACCGTCACTGCATTTAGTCGACGATAATCGCCACAAATCCGCCAAGTTCCATTTTTCTTGCTCACGATGTGAATCGGACTGGACCACTGGGATTTAGATGGTGAAATAATTCCTGCCTCCAATAAAATCTGAAACTCTTGTTTTGCAATTTTCAAAAATTCTGGGCCAAGTTTCCTAGCTCTAGAATAAACTGGGTTTGCTGTAGTAGTGATGGAATGGCGCACGTGATGGTCCATTTTGTTGGGTAAAAATGCTGGCTTTGTGATGTCCGGATAGTTTTTTAGCAAATCGTAGAGTTGGAAAGAATTTTGAATAGTACTTATGGAATCTGCATCGTCTAACTTCGTTATTTCGCCCATGGTAAATAATCTTGTTTGGTTATCAATAAGTTTTCTATTTTTCAAATCCACAAGAAGGTTAAATTTACGCAAAAAATCAGCACCAATGATACCTTTATTGGTTTTGGCAATAATGAAGGACCATTCGAAGTTTCTCTTGAGTCCGAGATCAATTTTTAAGATTTTTGAACCAAAAGTGTCAATTTCTGTTCCATTTGCAGCAAAGAGCTTGAAGTCTGATGGTTGTTTTTTAAATTGATTATCATTATTATGAGGAATTATGGAGATATCTGCTCCTGTATCAATTAAAAATTTTTGACGAGTCTTATAATCTGTTACAAAAAGCCGATTGGAACGACCAATGGGTATTTCAGCAACAGTTGTGGCCGCTTCAATTATTGCTGACTGGAGTTTCCCGGCTTACTCTTCCATTGACATGGAGGAACGCATTTTTCTGGTCTACAATTTTGTTTATATCTAAAATGATAGTAACAATATTTCCCACCTGATTGATAACGGCTGCGACTTCTGCTTCTTCTTCTAATGTTATCATATTTATCTCTCGAACGTGAACGAGACTCTCTGGACAAATTCTTAAGTTCCGCATCCATAGCATCAATTTTTGCAATTAAGTTTTCAAAAGAAAAAACGTCTTGGGGCACAGACGTCATAGTATCAACGGCCATTGGTCTCATATCATGGATCTTATCTCCTATCTCCGCTAGCTTTTCCAAACTGCCATCTGTTATTACTAAAATACTTTTTATTTGATTTGGCAACTTATCAAGCCATAATGTTTTTAGCAATTTTTCTGGAACGTCCTGTCCTAAACCTTTCATCTTCCTTATCAATTGACTAGGCTTGAGATCACCTAGTTCTAATTCACTGATTAGCTTTTTAAATTGCCTATCATCGCTTTCACGGAAAAGAGTAAGCAGACGTTGTTTGGCTGTAGTATATTTATTAGTACTGGATGTTTCAACAAGATCATAAATATTTTCTACAATCTTCAAGTCTAATTGTGAAATCAGGTAATTGAATTTTGTAGATTCTAACCTAATGCCAGACAATTCAAATTGAGCCTCGGCCTGGCAGAACCAAATTTCAGGTTTTTCAGGCCAGAACAAACGTCTCCTTCACGAAAACGTCTTACATTAGAGCATAAATTGATTTGATAAATATTTACGACCGGCAAAAATTTAAGTGTGCATAAATTGGCAGCAAGTTGAATATAGGGAAAATCCAAGTTTTCGGAACCAGTGGAGTGAAAATAAAAACAAAAAAATTTAAAAATTGAGAAAACTCAGGACATCGTTCTGGAATGGTTCGTACGAATAGACGCCAATACAGTCCCTATCATTGGACCGTGGTTGGTAAAATTCAGAACGCGAAATAAGCTGGGAGCGTTGATGAAGAGATACCTAGTTGTTGAATGGATTAAAAAAAAAAAATAATTATTATAAAAACCTGACAAAGTCACCTATAAATAAAGGACAAACTCTTTTGCACCAACCGGGTCCATTAATTAGAGGTTTTACTGTACATAAAGAGAGAAAGTTTGTTTGTGTTTTGTTTGAGGTAATCAGGAAAATTACTTAACCGATTGGGATAATTGTTTCACTTTCGGGCAGCTTATTTCTTTCCGATAGACATAGACTTCACGCTTTATCAAAAGGATCCAAAGCAATGATAGTAAAAAAGAAGAGTCGGAGGAAATACGGCCGTTCGAGCGCCGTTTATTGCCTACGCTACCTAAACCGTTGAAGATATATCAAAATGATGTATAAAAGAATTGTTGTCAATAAAAAGTTAAATGAAAAAATCCGCGACAACATAACTTACCTATAACAAACATAAATAGCTCTTTAAGATGGCTTTCACACCGGAGCGACATGCGACGCAACACGTGTTGAACACATTTGTAGGACACAGGGCTTTCACATCAAAGAGACAAGTGTTCCATACATTTATACATATTTCGTGGAAAATAGATAGGTGTCGTCCGTTTGGGGTTTTGAATTCATATATAAAATTTCATGTCGATACATTCATTACATTGGCAGTTTTAGAGTTTTTGTTTTAAGTCCACCCCCCCCCCCCCCCTTTCCCTTTCTCGATTTGACTGATAATCAATAGGTGCTGTTCTTATGGAGTTTTGGGTACACATTCTATCGGGAGTTATCGTGTTCACATACAGACGGGAATTTTTTTTTACATTTTTGGTATCAGGAGGTAGGAAAACATGAACTTCCGATGAAAAATCAATACCAGTTCTGTCAGACTCAGTATAATGTATCCCTTCTATGGTTTTGGAGAGAGAGAGCAAATGGGAGAAGTAAATTGCCGGTGATCTGAGGGTCGCGAAACATGAATTTTCGGAACCAATTTCACAACAACGCAAGGCTGGGGAAGAAATGATTTTGCCGACCCCTGAAGAACAGACAGATGAACAGAGATCATTAAAGAGTTGCCAAATAAAAACTCTAAATCAGATCCTTCGCCAGCTCAAGGCCAGTAATATTATCAAAATTTCTTCTCCGTGGTGTTGGAATATTCTTTCAACGAAGTGTTGTACAACGCGGGACGTTGTTCCACTTCCTGAATGAATGAGGTATTAAATTGTTCCGAATCTGGCAGCGGCATTTCATCAAGGGAAAGAAAGAATCTTCAATAGGTGACAAAAAACAGCTGATGGGAGGTTATTCCCTACACTAGCGCCTCGGACCACTGGGTAGGGAACAACCTGCAACACAATGAAACATCGCCAAAAGAACGGGCTGGTCGGTTCCATGCGACAAGTTGGACACATGATTTGTGTTGGATACATTTGTGTCTTCAGTGTGAAAGCTCCCATTGATTTATCTGTTTCATTCTTGAGGACAAATGTGTCCAACACGTGTTGCGTCGCATGTCGCTCCGGTGTGAAAGCCACCTAACGGTTGATTTATTTGTATGATGTTTAAGCATGAAACCAAAAATATAGCAAATCAAATTTCCAAGTTTTGAATATATGGATATTTGACGTATCTATATATTGTTGGAGGGGGAAATGAGCTGCTAAGATGGGTTTCTGGTTTTGATTTGAATGAAAACCTATGAACTGATTTTTATGGAACATTTCAACGTAAAGAAGGAATTGATTTCCTACAAGTTCCAGCACCTAATTAGTATTACAAAATAGGTCACTTTAAAAGAAAGCTTCAAAAGAAAAAATTGGCTTTGCAATGAGGAAAGAATGTACATAAAATAAATAATAATTCATTAATAGAGAGAAATAATGTATTTAATACTAAGTCTCTCTAAAAGGGTTAGGATTTGGAAAATGGAATTGATTAAATATGTAGAATATAAAAAATATTTGCTGCCACTAATGGCTTAAAAATAAGAGCATGTTTCAGCGTATGGAAAAAAAATTGACGGTGAATCAGTGTTGTGTCGATACATTCGTAAATGTGCAAAAAATATCTGCAAAATAGAGTATATTTCGAAAACCACTGAAACGATAGGCGTCAAAATTAATAGGCCTTGAATCCTCACTAAAACAAATATTAATCAAAATATTCGTTCATCTTTTTTCTTATTGTTTCACAATATCTCTGCAAAAAATGTTAAGTATCATTTCTACAGAAGTTATCATGAAGGAAAACATAACACGAGTGGCATCAAAATCAATAGGTCAGCAAGTTCTAAAAAGATTGAGTTATAAAAAAAAATGTAATTGGTGTATTTTTTCAGAAGTTATCGCGAAAGAAAATACTATAGACAGACTAATACTAAAAACACCTGTCTTTACGTTTTGATGGTAGTACAATCAGAATTTGACCTTATCTCCGACATGATTTTTCGACCTTATCACCAGACTTTCATTTGTTCTTTCAGAACATGGAAGTAAAAATACAGAGACAGATTTAGGTTATTTAAGTGGAAATCTGTTGGATGATCAATCTCAAGAAAATTATACTTTGATATAAGTAGTTAATACGTTCATATTTAATAAAGAGTATTAACTATTCATCTAATGGGTACATTATTACCTGTATACATCCACAAATAGAGTGTATTTCTTCTTCACAATATTCAGTCTTTTTATCAGAATTGTTCTTGATAAATTCAATGACAAATTGATCTGAAGAGGTCCATGCTTCAGTGGCACTCCTGCTCTCATTATGAGTTTCCATTCCTTTTATAATATTCCATGCCTCAGCGTTTTGATTTCTGAAAAAAAAAAAAAAAAAAAATACAAACCCGGAGAGGATTCGATGAGATGTTACAAAGCAAGTTAATTAGAGACATGAAACGTTTTTAGGCAGGCAAATGGGGGAAAAATGGGTTCGAATCGCAATAAGTCCAATAAAATACAATATTATATCATATTTAATATGTATAAGGAAATGATAGAGTCACCAGACATCACATTATCTTAATACTTCCAGGACTTCAGGAAGTCGTGTTATGTCGAATCCATTATTGAATATAATAACCTACTAAGTAATGCTTAATAATTATTTGATAATTTCAAGAGACCAAAATTTATGAATAGCCAACAGGAGAATTACTTTTGGGGATTATATAATCACATGGTCAGTAACAACAAAAAATACATAATTTCGTGGTGGCAAAAAGTGGTGGTATCTTCGATATATTTGAATTTTGTGCTTTTGGAATTATTTCAGCGATGACAAAAGTTTGTACGTGTGAAAATATCCAGTACCTACTTATACATATGTAAATTGGACTTATGTCGAATCACTATTTAGTTTGGGGTAAAGACTTACGAACCCGGGATCTTGAGCTCACTACGCTAGGACGCTACTTCTGAGCTACCAGCCCCCCCATAGTAAGCATGCATTTTGGATACATTTTAGCTCTTCTTCAGCTATGAACCAAATATCAGTGACATGCTTAGAAAATATCTGATCCACACTGTAAGTTGTTGTGAAACTGAAGTGTGAGAATATTCATCTTTCTGAAAGAACCTTTTGTGTAAGCCACGGTTTTGCTCTTACTCCCGTGTCCCCACAAAATGCTTGCGTTCCTCAAGGTAGTATCCTGGGTCCTATCCTCTACACAATATACACAGCTAATATCCCCACCCACCCATCAATACAACTCCATACCTTTGCAGAAGATACTGCTATGCTCTCTCCTCATCCCGACCCAGTCCTATCATCCAGCCATTCGTCGAAAATATAGCTGTTCTCCCTTGTACCTTGACAACAATCCGAAGTTCGCTATCTAGGCCTCATACTGCACAAACGATTAACTTGGAATCCTCACACGAGACTGAAAAGTCAAGAAATGAACAGACGGTATAAACTGCTACTAGGACTACTAGACAAAAGATCCAAATTAACTTTGAAAAAAAAAAACGACTTATATACAACGCTGTACTCCAACCTATATGGACTTACGGACTTGAACTCTGGGGTTCTGCCAAGGCTTTCAATCTCTAGCGCATCCAATCCAAAATCCTTGGTACAATAGCCAATGCTCCTTTCTTCGTCCCCAACAAAACTCTTCACATTGACCTTAACAAAAAACAATTATTTTCCTCTCTTAGTTCCCGCAATAATCCTCTAGTCCGTGCCCTCCATTCTGCCATACTTCCCCAACGACGGCTTAGGTGTCAATGGCCTAGAGACCTTCTTAACAGCAGCAGTGTATGATTAGTTACAAAGAGTAACTCAGTGACTAGGGAGTGTCACCACTGGGTGAGTTCTCCCCTCTTGACATTTTAACATTGCCATTATCTCCCTATTAGCACATTTGTTGTTGTATTTATTTTTTATATAGTTGTAATTATCTATTTATAAAATAAAAAATATTCATTGCCCCTTTTTAGCGAACCAAAAATCTGTTGGAAAAGTGTAAGGGAAACATTTTAAAGATGTACCCATTTTTAGTCCACAATAAATACAATTTAAAAAATCACCATAGTACCTGATAAAACCATAACAAGCTTGGTCGAGCAAGCTGAAGTCTTGAGGGTGGTAAGTTCTTGAAGGCATTTACATTTCTCTAATCCTTCCAAATTTAGCCTGAGTATGAAGTAGCGGAACACAGGTGCTCTTCTAGGCGTGAATATTCAATGAGACCAGAAGACCAGTCAATGTTATGTAGATGGTCTTTAACCCACAAATTATCATATCTGCAGCTGACACCCTCGCCTTGCTCACAAGATTTGAAGAACCAATGGTTAATGTAAAAATGTGTTAAATCCAAAATAGGAACTTATTTTGTATAATACAACATTATTTTTCTTGGTAAAAAAAAATCGTGTTAACTACAGTGGACGATTGCATGTCCTCTCTTGGGCTGCTACTAACTGAATAAACCTTTTACGTTTCTCAACTCTTAACAAACAAAATTGGTTAAACATAAAAAAATAACTACAACAATTAATGTTAGGCCTGTTAGGAGGTTATTCTGAACTAATCGAGCGCAGAATAAAACAATAAACTGAGTGTTGACGGAAAATTGGAGTCCACTTCAAATTCAAGTCCTATGAACCCGTTTTTAGAATTTCACTCGACTTAGAACAAAAAACTACATTTATTTTTGCTAACTCGTCGTATGTAAAGTGAAAGCCAAAGGACGAAACATATTAATTTTTAGCGGAATCGGTCGAAAGAGAGTGGGGTCAGAGAGGGGCTCAATATTATAGATGTATCGACATGAAATTTTATATTTAAATTCAAAACCCCTTAAGGACACTTATTAATTTCCCGCGAAATAGCTCGAAGGGAATGACTCGACTTAAATACTTCAATAACTGTAAGTCAGATATTGGCCGAACGTTTGATTGACTTTGAAGGGGAAGCTGATAGGTGATTCATTAAATTGGAGCTGGGGAAGTACATATCAGGTGATTCACAATTGTCAAAATGACTATAAACATTATTCTTAGTACCAAATATGTTTATTTGGAAGACTGAAAGACAAAATTCAACTTGTTCCTGGTTCGTTGAAAATGGCCTTTGAGCAATGCCACATGATGGCCCTGGACATTGTCATTATTGTATACTCGATATTAGAATGTTTTGTAAGTGTATATAAAGTAGATATTCATTCAACCTCACAGGTCAGTGTCACGAGAGCTTAAATGTTTTCAAGTAATGTAGTAGGTCAGATATTTTCTAAGTCTTGGACTGATATTTGATTCATAACTAAAAAAGAGCTACAGTGTATCCCAAAACATTTATTACTAAACAACTACGATCTCGCTATAGATATACAAGATGGGATAATTTGTCAACAAGAATATAAAAATTATTTAATTGTTCAAAACCAAATAGTTATCAGCACAAACCGAACAGAATTGATTCCATTTGAAATAAATCCTAAACTAGGGGGACAACTTGACGCACCTTATTATCACGTGATCAACATGGCTACCCTACTTCTATGATAACGAACTGTATAACGTGCCATGATAGATAACACTCAAAAAAATATGTTTATATATTTTTATAATTATATATACAAAAATGCAGAAGTTCATCTCGATCAATTCCCATTTTTCTTTCCTAAACGAAAAAAATGCACTCTGAATAATAATTATTTTCATATGCTACATTTCAATTTCGTTCTTTAGCTCTTTTAAACTTCAGAAAAAAAACTGGTTATTCTCTCTATGTTTGTTTGAGTGGACACTGGAGGTCTATTTTTTTAAAATTCTTGTTGGAAAGAAGAGAGAAGAGCGGGGATCCTTGGAGGGATATTCAGGATGAATTATGAGGGGTAGGGGTGCTATGGCTACGCCCAGGTAGAAAATAAAAATGAAAAGGGGGACTTCTGGCTTTGTCCTTTTTGGTTGACTGAGATTTAATATGTGAACATATTTTATGAATTCCTAACTGCTGAAGAGAGATTTTTCTTATAGAACCTTTACGCTGTACGTATACAGATAATGGTTGATCCTTTATTCTCTTTAAAAATAACTATTCAAACGGAAACAAGTTTGTAGATTTACACATTTTCCTTCCGCGGGTCGCATTGAGCCGCTCGGAGGAGCCATATCTGGCATCATCGCTATCTAGGAGGCAGTGGGTTTCATTGAAACAGGAAGGTTTACTATTTTAAGAGCTCTACAATAAAATATAAATAATTTTCTTTGTAGTGAACTGACAATGGATTCACACAATTCTTTGTTTTTTTCGACTTCGTTGTATTTCTGCGCCATGCTATAACATAATTATCAACAATAATATTAACAATATTTCAATACTCACTTACAGAGAAGAATTCTTAATGGAGTTAAAACTTGGTAAAAATATTGATCCGACTCGTTTTTTGGTTTGATGGGAATGTCTTTTAAAAATTTACATTCCTCCTGTGTGTGTCCGTAAGCTGTGTATCGAACTTGGCAATTTGTGCACCTTGGCCAGCCGCAAATACATCTATATCAATAATTTTAATAATTAAAAAATATAAATGGAGCGTAATTATTAAAAATTACCTTTATGTTGACTTTCTTGTTGATGTATTTGCTTTTATCTTGCACGGAATTGTCGAACACGTTCTGTTGAAGTTTTTGGCATTTTTAAGTATTTAACACTAACTCAGAATAAAACTAAACGTATTAAATTAATAATCAAACCTATTATTTTAACACATTAACCGTATACAAACAAGTAGCACACAACAGCTGATGCATCGACGCCGACCGTAGTTGACTTGTATGCATGCGCTACTCATCCTCCTCTCCTTACCGTTTCATGTTTGATCTTTTCTGTCGATTCACTAGTCTCGCTAATGAAGTTTCACTTCAATATGTCGACACTTTTGATCGAAGCTAGAAATTCGCCTTTCATAGCCAGACTATGATGTATAAGCGACGGTATCTGACATTGCCCGGGGGAAAAAAACATTCATTATCTTCCACGCCCTTCCGAGGTACTTATCAGCATTCATGTGCATTCATCATACAACAAGAAATATTGTGTTTCAGCAAATAAATAATTGTATAGAAGGGGCGTCCCTATTCCACAATTTCAAGAAAAATGTATAGATATACCAATTGCGTTATATAAGGTATTCAGATACTTCCAAAAAATACTGTAAATAATTTCCAAATATTGTTTTAAGAATATAACGATAGCCCCTCTAAGTTTCCGTATTACAGGTACACCACCAGTGATATGTATAGTAATTACTTACCGTTTACAGTTGTTGAGCTGTATGGGAGTGTAACAGGTGATACAGAGAAACTCCGAGTTGGCAGGTCCCACGATGAGAGGATCCTCTTCTAGGATCAGAGTACCAGGCTCTAGGTCTACTCTAGTCACCAAGTACCTGGGACAAAGAGAACCTTGATCAGCGGGGAGGTTGAACGTTAAGCCAACATATGCTATAATTTGATCCAGTTCCAGTATTCATCGGTAAGTCCACCAGTTAAGCCAATAAGTGCGAATCGTTCAACTTTAATAAGCTAGAGTATATTTGTTCCTGTTGAAATGACTTGGCATAATGAAAAAGCACATTATGTTTACTGTAATATATATAATGTAATATTTGTATTGTTCGCGTTCTTAATAATAATTATAATTTCCTTTAGGTACTTACTTTAAAACACGCTGGCATTTTCTCAACTGTACAACTGATTTTTACTAAATAAAATATTTATGGGATGCCAGATCGCCTATTTAATAGAACGATACTTAAATTAATGATTTTAATATATAAATTGGATTTCTATAAACCAAAGGCGAAAGTTAGTTCAGCTAAGAGAGTTTTGAAAAACTAAATTGTTAAATCACTATTGACTAGGTTTGAGCATGGGAAACAAACTACTAAAATCTGGAGCGGGTACCTAAGTTTACGTTGTCAAATTTTAGTTGGACCCTTAGGAGTAACTTATATGAAACCGAAAAAGACTTTCTGGGTCTAATCCAGATATGGTCCCTTCTTACTGTCCACACTGTTAGCTTATTCCTAGGCAGGTAATTGACGAAGGTGAAAAGGGTCCTTTTCAAATACTTGGTACCTGATTCCAGCCCCCTTGGCGTCTCTTTAAACTTCCACTTTATACATTATTATTTATTATAAAGAATATAAATGGAACGAGTCGCACATTAATTATATTACAATATATATATTTTTTTTGCTATTTGAATTCAAACTGTATAAATTGTCGCTTATTCAATGAGTGACCCTACTTAGGATTAGTACTTTTTAGGATGTAACTTAGATATACTATTCAAAAAGTGTATGCATTCGTAAATTCAAAAAATAAACAGAAAAAATGGTTTTAACAAACAACGAAGAATATTCTCGGTTATGTGAAAGACATGTTTCAAGATGGCCAGTTACTGTTTTCTTAGACGCAGCATTCATTCAGCTCATCTGTTGTATGATCAGTTAACTAAATGCAATGACTGCACACCTTCCTAACAGTTTTGATGATTTAATTTCAAAAAGCTTCTGTCCACTAGTATTCTGTATTTCATCCTCATCAGTATTTTGAATGTTCCTTTTATGTCTCCGTCTTCTATTTCTTGATTTCTGGAAATATATATGAATAAGACATTAGAATTAATTTTTTGATAAGAAAAAAAAAGGAGAAAAATTAATAAATAAATGAAATTTTAAGAAAAGTGATTTGACGGACGAATGAACTAATAATTTACCATTAAAAAAAAACAAAAAAAACAGGGATATCATGTTTTTTCTGAATTGCACCAAATGATAAAAAATAACGCCGCAATATTTAGAATTATCATAATTCTCCATTTTGATTATGCTGGAGAGTGTCATATTGTGGGTACAAGAGAAGTTATTTAATCAGCCAAAAAATCGATATGGAGACTTCTGATTTCTTAAATCTAGCTTTTGTGAACTACAGATAGAATGAGTATTTGTTATTAATTCAGAAAACTGTAAATAAATCTGGTAGAGGGGAGGAAGTTAAGATCGCGGGTTCAAAACCCAGCCGAGCCCCTTAGGTTTCCCATCTGGATGGTAAAATAACCTTGAGCATGCCCTCCTATGGATGAGACGTTAAAATATGGTCGTGAGCCTCGTTATAGACCCCTTGCAACTAACTACCTTGGCAACTAAATCTGGATAGGCAAAATTTAGGACTGCTACTATAAAGTCTGGTTCATGTTCACCAGAGCGAAGAAAGAGTTGATCGTAGGCGATATAAGACTTAGTAGATGAAGCCCGGGCATAAGTCACAAAAGTAAACAAACAATAGTTTACTGCTCCGTAACTCACAATACAGTGAAATGTCTCTACAACGGACACCGGTGGGAGTGTACGTTACAGAAATACTCAAGATAAAAAACGTTTAATGTAATCATATTTCCACATGAGCACACATTTAAAAAATTTTAATCAGAAAAATAAGTACGTAAGTACTAAAAAAATATATGTACGAATCTGTTTAAAAATAATGTTTTTTTTTAAATTTTGACTGAGTCATTAAGAGTTGTAGATGGACTTAAGTGGATTCAGAGGCAACATGGCTACCCGAAAGACAAATGCAAACTGAGTCATATTTTCAAGAAGGAAATTTGTGTGGAGTTTCCAGGGAAAGAAAATTGAATTTCCTCACTATCATTTCCTCCGAATTTTTTAGAATTTTAGAGTCAACTCAACTATCTGGCTCGATCCATGTCCACGTCCGGTTAGGAGGAGGAACGCCCGTAGCTTGCCAGACAATAATAATTATTACATTGAAACTATTTTGTCTTGATCCCGGCCAAAAGCGTAGTAAATCGGACAACTTTGGGACCAAAACAAAATAGTTTCATAGTAATAATTATTATTGTCTGGAAAGCTAGTATACAACAATTACATATAATATTTTGGATGGGGAAGTACAAGAGATGATTTATCGACTGTAAATATGGCATGGGGACCACTGTAGCTACAGTAGGATACAGGCCTGGAGGTTTGGACATGGGCCAGACTCCCCAACAACTATCTGGCAGAGTCCATTCCATTTTTTGGAATCAGATCCGTCAAATTCACGGAGCCAAGTTTTCGCTTGATTTACTCTCCTGATGTTCTATATAAATAAAGTTGAAACAATCAGTCTTTCTGTTTTGGGCAACATCCACAGACGGCTTCCCAAATTCCTAACCCATAACAAAATTAATTAACAAATTCTATAAAAACCAAAATAAATAACATTGATTTAGAAGAAGTTATATAACAGGTTGGTTTATTTTATTATTGTTAACAATTAAAGTATTTTATTCTTTTAAATTAACATTATTTAAAATAGAAATAAAAAAAATAAAAAATAAGCATTATTTGTTTTACAACCTAGCAAGTATAGACGTTTCGGGAAGAACTCCCATCATCATTATCTATAATTTATTTTCTGATCTTTATATAAACAATATATATTAATTTTTAAAGAGGGCGCCGGTAGCTTAGTGGTATGCGTGCTTGCCTTCTGAGCTCAAGAACATTGGGTTCGAACCCGGCCAACGCCCTTAGTTTATTTTATCTGGGAGGTAAAACAAATTTAAGCACGCCGTCCTTCGGATGGGGCGTTAAGCGATGGTCCCGAGCCGGTACGATGTCAGATACTCGTTAAAGACCCCTGCCCTAGATGAACAAAAAATTGAGGGTAGGCAAAATTTAGGACTCCCACAGTAGAGTCGGGCTCATGTCCACCAGAGTGACGAAAGAGCGCTCTGGTAGTAGGCGATATGACCTCGTAGTTAAAACCCGGGTATAAATTTATTTTACAATCATTGGGACGCTACAACTTTGTTCTTATTGGTTCTATCTCAAATCTGAGGGCATATTGATGCATGGAAATTTAATAAGAAAAAAATTAAACTAGTTTTTCGATAGAACTAACCGTTTAAACCAAGCAAATATTTTTTGAAAAAGAGGGTTTTAAGAGATACTTTTAAGATGGTTTTCGGCATGTATCAAACCCGTTGAATTTCGAAAAAATGTATTTAATATAAATTGTGCCTTTTAGTTTTTTCTTAATAATTTTTGTTAGAAGAGATTTTTGATTAAGTCATAAATATAAGCGGTATAAACATTCCAATTTCAAATTGATTGATACAATCATTTCTGAGTTTGAGCGCTCACAAATTTTCAATCACAATCTAACATCATCGCAAAAATGGTTTAGGGAGAAAATTCGATCTCAGATTTTTGCATGATGATACTAATGTATAAGAAAGAAAAAAATATACCTTTGAGCAGGTAGGTAGATTTTTCAAGCAATATCTCTACTTGTACGTAGGTACTAAAAGTATAATACTTATAACATTACGTACAATTTAAGCTATTGTCCAAAACTTACGATGGATAGCCCAGGTATATCCTGGTACCTTTGTGTATACATTTTTTTTAAACATATATTTTAGTTAATTATTATGACTCATGCCCGAGCTTTAACTACAGGGTCATATCGCCTACTACCAGAGCGCTCTTTCATCACCCTGGTGGACATGAGCCCTACTCTACTGTTTTGAACCCGCGATCTTGGGTCCAGAAGGCTAGCACGATACCTCTCTGCTACCGGCTCCCTCACACATACTTTGTATTAATACAATTTATAAGAATGTGGAGAGCGGTGAAATGGTCAGAGGTTCATAATTAGATTTTCTGTTTTTTCTATAAGTTTTATTTTTGAACCTCTTAAAAATAAATATGAAAACAAGATATTTGAGTATGAAAAACCCCGACCTAGGTAAGAATGCTGTTAGTCAGCTTTGATATGTAGATATTAATATAGAAGGCCCTGATGAGGTCAATCCTCCTCAAAAAACATCCAACGGCGCTCTAGGGATGTTTCGATACTGGTATTGATACTGAGTAATTTATTATTTGATACTTCACTGGTAATATTTGCCTTCTATTTAATATACCCATATGTGATTTGACTGTAGAATTATTTATCTACCAATCTACGGTTATTGTAAAGCTCCTTATTTATACTTTGTAGGCACATTATATTAAATACAGGATAGTAAGATGGAGAAACTTAATACAGTAAAACCCCTCTTTACGGACACCTCTCCTTCGGACAATTTTGCGATGTCACGGCCCGAAGTATAGGAAAACAATGTATTTTTACGCCCTTCGCAACGAACACCCCTCTAACGGATGTGGACAACCAATTTTTCGTCATCAAGAGATAAATTTACCTCTCCTAAGCGGACACTTACAAAAGAATTAATTTGAAAAATGTAATTTTGATTGCTTTTTATTATTCGTAGAATTCGCTGTTTGTGAAACAGGCATACATAACTACTGTTTGGTTTAATAACTTAAAATCTATAATAACTATTATTATGTGTGTTTTATCTAATTATCTATTGTTTGTTACCTATACATATATGTATAAAGTATTAAACATAAAGGCAAATTAAACATTTTGTATATCATTTAAAAATATCAGTTACTTAGGAGTAACTGATACAAAGTAGGAGAACACTGCACCTGAATGTTGATATTTGTTTACACATTCAGAGAATAGACTCATTCACTTTCATTAATCATTCTCCATTTTTCCTTTAAAATATTCGATGTTCGTCATTTCTATTCCATTGTTAAATTTGCCTCAATAATTTGTTAGTGTTATGCAATTAATATTATATTTTATAATGTCAACCCTTATAAGTTAGACTTTTATATAGGGGGAGGGGGCGGGGGGGATCAAAGGGGCAGAGGACTGTACCGCAACCTACAACGTAGACACTATTCCATGGCACTGGCTCATACGTCATTATAGTATTCTGCGGTCATTTGTCGTAGCCCTACGTTGTGGTTTGCGACACATTTGTTACTGTGCGATTTCGATATTATCAATTTTTTCAATCTAAAAAAAATTAAATCCACTTTATTTCGGTTTATGATACACTCTTATCAATAGTTATTAACCTTGTCGGTATGCGGCAAAACAAAAGTCGTGACAAATTTAGCTTAACTTTCTAATGATACAGCATCGAAGGGTTAAGGGATGGAGGGTTGAAACTTATTTTGTTACAAATGGGACTCTATAAGCTATCTAATGATGTGCTATTTATTACTTTACAGTTAGTAGTTTTGAAGATATAAGTGTTCAAATTGTGATATGTTTTCTTAGCCTCCGTCTCCTCATGTTACACCCGGCGCGGGGAAAGACGTAGTTTTACGTCAAAACAAAGATAATGGGTTGTAAGGGCAACGTTTTAGAAGTGGTCAGTAGAGTGATCCATGGGTTAACTGACCATGGTCAACATGGACTGAGATGTGTGAGTTACTTACATGAGAAGACGATGATGCCTGCAGCGGTGTGCACTCCATCACTCTGAAACTCCAAGTCTCCTCGATCTGAGGTATTTATATAATCTACATCACGGCTACCAACACGATACCACCAGAGCCGACTTCTATCATAATCCGTTCTGACCCAGTTATATGAAACTACGATGAATTCTGGGGCAGAGCCAGACAGGGATAAACAGAAGTCCACGGCGGAGAATAATTAATTACCTTAACGCTAAATTAAGAATAATGTAAGAAATTATATTTGCCACAGAATCCAGCGTTCTTCTATACCAGATTATGGGCAATCTTTTACGTTCCCAGCTCCACGAAGTAAAAGGGAAAGTTATGTAGTCGGTCAGAAATTCGATTCGAGTTTTTACCTTAATTTCATTTTTTCCCCTATCTGATTCCAAAAATGAAAAAAAAAAATCCTGTCTGAAAACGCGATAACTCCCGAACAGAATGAATTCATCTACTTGAAATTTTATATGTGTATCCAGAACCTCATTAGGACTATACTTAGTGATTTCATAAATTTTATATGTGCATCCTTAACCTCATTAGGACTACACCTAGTGATTATATAAATTTTATATGTGTATCCAGAACCTCATTAGGACTATACTTAGTGATTTTATAAATTTTATATGAGTATCCTGAACCTCATTAGGACTACACCTAGTGATTTTATAAATTTTATATGTGTATCCAGAACCTCATTAGGGCTACACCTAGTGATTTCCAGCCAAAGAAAAGGGAGGACTAGGGGTGGGGCTTAAAACGAAAATGATAATAACTGCTGTTGTAATAATTACATTAATTATTAATGTATTGATATGAAATTTCATATATAAATTCAAAACTGTATATGTACGACACCTATTAATTTTCAATGGGATCAGAGGAGGGGGCTGCTAATAGAATGTATGTAACGACAAAAAATATAATGGGTGGATACAGAAGTTCTCAAGAAAAGCAACTGTAGATTTTTTGCCCAAACGGTGGAATGGTCTTAGAGGGAGAGTAAAACTGAATTGAATAATTCTTTCTGGGGAAGTACAATGCCTCTGATTCAACGACGGCTTGGTTCATTGACATAGTGTGGCTAAAAAGCGTTCAAATACGTTAAAGGGTATTTAATAAGTAAAAATATTTGAATGTACAAATATTCAAATAATTTTATTTTAGGATAAAAAACGTAATTCGCATTTTAGAGAGAAAGAAAATAATAAATAAATAAAAGAATATATATAATAGTACTTGTTTTCCACTTTTCGCTCCCCTTCCACAACCAATCGACTGTTTGGGCTAAACACCAATAATTGACTTGATTGGTATTCATAATTAATTTTGTGTCGATATATTACATTAGCAGTTATTAGTGATTTCGAGTCGAGTCCTTCCTCAGATCCTCCCTTCCCATCGGCTTACTTTGCGAAATATTAATAGGTGCCGTCATAATGGAGTTTTGAATTTTTTTTTTTTTTTTTTCGGATGCTCCTGACCCCTTAGGGGGGTCGGTCACATCACCCTATGTTCTCCCGGCTCTTTACGCCGAGTGATCTCGGGATCTTCTCGGGGGTTCTGTTCTGCCTGTGTCCCGGAGCCGGGGGCAGCCGCCGCACGCCTGTCGGTGGTCGGTGGGGCCCCCGGCACCGGGTTAGTAGGCTTTCTTGATTCTCCGCCAGGAGGAGACGAACCGACCAAAAGCCAGGTAGCCAGCCTCTGTCATCAGTCCCGGCAGGTCCAGTCCCAGGTACGATCCTGTCTGGCGAATCAGCGCCGCCCTGGGCATGTCGTATAGCGGGCATTCGAGAACTACGTGTTCCGCAGTCTCGACGCCGCCACACGAGCAGGCAGGGCTGTTGAACTTTTGAATGTAAATATAAACTGTCATGTTGATACGTAGTAGTACCCACATAGGCAGTTCTTGCGTTTTTGACTTGAGACCCCCCTCTATTCCCCCTATTCTCTTTGGCCGATTCCGCGGAAAATTAATACGTGTCAACCTTAAGGGGGTTTAGATATTATATTTTGTCTCGATAAATTCATTACAACGGCAGTTATTAGAGTT
Organism: Aradus depressus; assembly: GCA_963662175.1. NCBI lineage: Eukaryota > Metazoa > Arthropoda > Insecta > Hemiptera > Aradidae > Aradus > Aradus depressus. Next base: position 47,715,846 of record OY759215.1, read on the forward strand.
TTGTGTTGCCTTCTCCCTTCTCTTTAACCAATTCCGCGGAAAATCAATAGTTGTCGTCCTTATAGGGTTCTGGACATAAGTATGAATTTTCATGAAATTTCGTGTCGATACATTCGTTCTATCGGGAGCTATCGTGTCCGCAGACACACACACAAACTCTTTTTTTTTTTTACAAATAGATATTTAAAACGTTTAAAAATAAATAAAACAAGCAAATGTCCTAATATAGGGATAATGGCAATGTCAAAATGTCAAGAGGGGAGAAATCACCCAGTGGTGACACTTCCTAGTCACTGATTTACTCTTATTTGTAACTAGTCACTGTCACTACTGCTGCTAAGGAGGTCTCTTAAGCCGTCGTTGGGGAAATATGACAGAATGGAGGGCACGGACTAGAGGATTATTGTGGGAACTAAGAAGGGAAAATAATTTTTTTATACTTGGATTTAGCGAGTTCGGTGACAAAAGGTACGTTAAGGTCAATGTGAAGAGTTTTGTTGGAGACATAATAAGGAGCATTGGCTATTTACGAAGTATTTTGGATTGAAAGGATTGGATGCGCTGGAGATTGGAAGCCTTGGCAGAACCCCAGAGTTCGAGCCCGTAAGTCCACATAGGTTAATTAGGATCTTTTGTCCAGTAGTCTTAGTAAAAGTTTATAACGTCTGTTCATTTCTTGTCTTTTTAGTCTCGTGTGAGGATTCCAAGTTAGTCGTTTGTCGAGTATGAGGCCTAGATAGCGGACTTCGTTTGTTAAAGGGATGGGATTTTTGTTAAGGTACACTGGAAGGCAGGTGTATTTTCGACGAAGGGTGAAGACGATGTGAACTGATTTCGTCACACACAAACTCAACCTCGAATTAATGACATATTACATAACTTCCCCTGTACCACATATAGCTGAAAAAATGAAAAACTGATATAGCTACCGATCTGTCTGAAAATCCAGAATGGAATTTCTGAAAAGTTGGCTTCTGTTAGATTAATTGAGTTTACATTTATTTATTTATGGGACACTTTTATTTTGTGTAGAAAGATTTTTTATTTTGCCAAACCTATTAAAACATTTATTTTCGTCGAATTATAAAGGAAGAAAGGAGGCTTTTTTTTTTATTTTTATTGTTATAATAAATTTAAAATTTCTTCTAAATCTAGATTAAAAAAGGAAACCACTTAGTTATAGGAAGAATCATTTTATAATTGGGATCCAGGAAGGTGGAGTGGGGAAAGTTGGCAAGCTGCCAAGTGTATATTTACTTGACAGGGAGTTTATTGGTGTTTTGCATGCCTGCACAGAAAAAAACAACAATGTCAAATTCGGACTAGAAGCCAAGCAAAAATTTACTTCGAAATATAGGCATTCTTCTTTCTCTCATCTTCTTGTTAAACATTTAGTTAGACAGGCCTATAACCGCTGAACCGATAGCTTGTTGGGTTTGTCTCAATACCTGAAAAAAGCTCATAGTAACTGATATGCCGGCCGTTGCTTAACACATTCAGAAATTAATGTCACATAGGTAAATCAAGTGTATATCTAAAAACATATATTTAAACAATAATCAGCTGAACAGTTATTATATACCTGGGAAAACAACTTATTGGCTTGCTAAACAATAATCAGGTGTACTGTCCATTATATACCCAGGAAAACAACTTACTGGCTTGCTGAACAATAATCACACACAATTAACACATAAACAAGAAACTCATGCAAGCATATACCAGGCTATGGCAACTCTAGCCCCTCATCAACAGAAGATCGCCTCTCAAGTAGACTTGCAGCGTTCACCTCTATACATCACTACTCAGACCACTATTCATCTGCGCATCACCCGTCTGGTTGGGCACAAACAAAATAAACATATAAAAACTTCTGTTTTTTAAAAAATTTTTTATTTATTTTTTTTTTTTGCTCATGTACGGTGCATATTAGCCATGTCAAGAAACCTGCCTTACAGATATTCTGTAGTAAATCACCACGTCTCAACAAGAGGGGCGCCTTTGGTCTATGGTGGTGGGTCAACCAACCCAAGACAGGAGGCTCAAACCTCGCCTTTACCAAGACGATTTATAATGCACTTAACTTTTTTTTATAATTTTCTTGTGTAGTGTGCGTCGTGCGTTGGGCGCAGACATGTTTTTTTTAAAAATTACTTTTCATATTTTACAATGACAACGCTGCTCGCCCCGACGCCTCGAAACTGAATGCCCTCGATTCATCGACCACATTTTCAGAGGGTGGGAAGTCCTAAAATAAAACCCCATTAGCTATACCACCGTCAATTTCCCCAAGCTACTGCCTTTAGAAAAGTTCTGGCAATAACGTTCAATAAGAGAGACTGGAGGGGAGTGACCCCTTATAAATCCTCCAGGTGGGGGGGAGGTAGAAACCTCGGTTGTGTTCTCTGGAATTCCTCGGATTTCCGAGTAAAGACTGGAAGTTGGGGGAGTCCACTTCCTGGAGAACCTCCACCAAGTTTGCCAAAGCCCAAACAATACTCAGCCATAAACCAGAGAGAACCAAACCCAACCGAACAGCAGACATTACTACCAACTTGCTACTTTGTAATCTTGGCTCAACGAGAATCCTCTATATAGTGGGAGTATACCGGGCAATATACGTACTTACCCAGCCCGAATCAATTAAGTTTTCGCTCTCCCCTTGAAATAAGTGTATGATTGAGGAACTACTGAATCCGCATACCAAATTTCATATTGATATACTCTATTTAAGGTGACAACACAAAATCAGTTCACATCGTTTTCACCCTTTGTCGAAAATATACCTGCCCTCCAGTGTACCTTAACAAAAATCCCATTCCTTTAAAAAACGAAGTCCGCTATCTAGGCATCATACTCGACAAACGACTAACTTGGAGACTGAAAAGACAAGAAATGAACTGACATTATAAACTTTTACTAAGACTAATTAACTTGGAAAACAAAACGACTTATATACAACGCAATACTCAAACCTATGTGGACTTACGAACTTGAACTCTAAGGTTCTGCCAAGGCTTCCAATCTCCAACGCATCAAATCCCTTCAATCCAAAATCCTTCGTACAATAGCCAATGCTCCTTATTACGTCTCCAACAAAACCCTTCACACTGACCTTAATGTACCTTTCATTACTGAAGTCGCTAAATCCAAATATAAAAATTTATTTTCCGTTCATTGTTCCCACAATAATCTTGTAGTCCGTGTCCTCCATTCTCCCATACTTCCTCAACGACACGTCGCGACGGCTTAAGCGTCAATGGCTTAGAGACCTCCTGAACAGAAGCAGTGACAGTGATTAGCTACAAATGAGAGAAAAACAGTGACTAGGGAGTGTCACCACTGGGTCTCTCCCCTCATGACATTTTGACATTGCCATTATCTCTTTATTAGCACATTTGATTGTTGTATTTATTTGTATACTGTTGTAAATAGCTTTTTGTAAATAAAGAAAAAAAAAATATTAGGGTTTTTGAGTACAATTCCCTCCCCTTGAGCCTAAAAATGTATAAAGTGTCGTCCTTATGGGGATTTGGATTTACTCCCCTCTCAAATTCATTTCAAACTGGCATTACTGGACATTAGAAATTAATGTGTTGTAACATCAGCAGTTTTTTTTTTTTGTTTCATTGTATATAGCGTGATTCTGAGAGGCACACTCTCATCTGGTAATGCTGGAGGAAGGAGGGGGGCGTGGATTAATTTGTAAAAACATGGTTGGTATATGAAAATCCTGATGGTATGAAAAGTAATGACTTTTCTACTCAAGAATACTATATTTTTTAACTGTCCAATGGCAATATCTTTCTAAGGATACGTGGAACAATATGGCGTCTGTTTGTTTGTGTACACACAAAGACAAACAAACACAAAACTACATTTTACAAGATACCGCTGATATTTATGACCTAATTTTATATTAAATCCAATTTTTTGAAGGTCACCCGGTTCGCAAGATAAATGCCGTAAACCATCCAAAAAATATAGTTTTTGAAACCCATTTTTTAAAAGATATTTACTTGATTTACGCAGGAAACTACCAAAACATCGTTCTTACAGAAAGTTTTCCTTATTAAATTTTCAATCGCTAGTTTGTCTTTAGTGTTGAGATATGATAAATACGAGATCAAAGTTTTGGCGCCTCATGTACAATATATTCTATTTCTAAATTTCCCATGTAGAAAACATTTCTAAGTAATGTTTAAATTGTAAAGTGTAGAATTAAAAAAAAAAAATGTTTTATTATTTTTGGTTGTTTCCGGCATTTTTTTTTCTCCAGAGGTGTCTTCTTATTTTTTCGTTGGACAATATTTCGGGACAATTGCAGGTCCCTTCTTCTGGTCACTATGAACGAAGGTTTGGTTCATAGTGACCAGAAGAAGGGACCTGCAATTGTCCAACGAAAAAATAAGAAGACACCTCTGGAGAAAAAAAACGCCTGGAAACAACCAAAAGTGGAACATCCCAGAGAAGTTTAAGAAACACATGTTTTATTATTTATACATTTTTTATTAAAAATGATAAATAAAATGAAGGAATTTTAATATATATATATATATATATATATATATATATATATTAATGTGGACTTTCTCATACCAAATACATTTTTACAGATCACTTGTCCCTTCTCCTCCCCACTCTTATATTCATTCATACTGGTAATAATGGGTATAAGGTTGTCGCTATCAGAAAAACTCTGTACGATGGAATACCTTCATAAGCCCAGTAACGTACTATTTTAAGAGGGGTGGAGGGTGGGGAGGGAGAGTGATCTGTACAAAAGCTGGCTTTTTATCAGATAACTGCGGGTTTCACAATCAAGGTATTATATGCCAGTGGCAAAAATAGCCAATATATTGAATTTGAACCACTTTAGGCCAAAATGACATTAGGACCACTTTTGGCTAAAATAAATATTGAATTCGTAATCAGCGACCCAAAAACCATTCATTTAAGTTGTAAAAATCCGTTTTTTAAAATTTTTTAAAAACTTTCGTGGGGTTTTGGCAGCTGTCAATTGGCATATAATACCTTGATTGTGAAACCCGCAGTTACCTGATAAAAAGCCAGCTTTCACAAATATTTTGCATCTAGTTTCATCCAAATTGATCAAAAATTGAGCGGGGGCTCGAATTTTGAAAATCAAAACTCATAAATTTCACACTGTGCGGCGCCCTCCACGACGACAGCACGATTTCCAGCCAAATCACACAAACAAATACTGTCGCTAACTCATTACCTTCATGTGTCCAGTAATGCCAACATGAAATTATTCTGAGAAGGGGGAGAGGGGTTGAGAGAGTGATCTGTAAGCATGGTTGGTATAAGAAAATCCTGTAATGTATGATATATATTTGATATGATATATATTTTTTCGGGTTGTTAGAAATTGGGAGAGCCGGTGCCGAATTGGCTGAATGTTTGAGCTGCACGGCCGTATTTTGGCGGTGGTGGTAGTGGGCACACACTTTGTTCGTTGCTACAAATAGGCTGACTCACCTAGCCAGACTATAATGCGCTATATATAGGATGCTCAGTGCAACTCCTCACTTGGCCCACTTCACACTAATTTATTAGTCGTTTTAACTTCACTACATTAGTTCGACTTTTATATTCCAGTTTAAAAAAAAAACAAAAAAAACGCACATTTGGATTTATTTTGTGATATATTTTTATTCCGTGTCCGCGTTTTATTATTTTTATTTCGTGTCCGCGTTTTAATTTTTTTTCTAACAATCCTGTATTGATCTTTCGAAGAGAAGAATTGAACGTTTTTCAAATTGAGTTCTTTACAATTTTTCACAAGGTATGTAACAACATTTAGACAATTCCATTTTTTAAATTATAATTTTTAATTTTTTTTTTAATGCTTATCACAATTTTTGAAGATTCGTGGGTGAATGAATTAATCATCAACTAAGTTTTTGCTCTTCTAATAACAATTATCCATTTTGACTAATAATCATTATTGACTTCCACAAGGACTACTAATCCGCATTCTAAATTTTGTGTCGATATTTGCATTCCATCGGAATATATAATTGTTTTTATGTTGACCTTATATAAAATAAAATATAAAATAAATTCAATGTCGTGTTAGTTATTGTGACCCATGCCCGGTCTTTTAACTTCGAAGTCATATCGCCTACTACCATTCTCGCTTTGGTGGTCTCTTCATTGGGAGTTCTAAATTTTGTTTACCCTAAATTTTTATTCGCCTAGAGTCGGGGTAGTACCTAGACATCGTACTAGCTCGGGACCGTCGCTTTTCGTCCCATCCGAAGGACGTGCTCAAGCTTTTTTCTCCTCTTAGAAGAACCAAAGGGCCTTGGGTGGGTTTCGAACCCGCGATTTGGAGCTCAGTAAACAAGCACTGCGCCCCCTTATATAATGTGGATCTCAATACATTCACCATTTATAAAATTTCGTGCCGATACATTCGTTCTATCGGGATTTTTCGTGTTTCCATACAAACACATCAACAGACAGATTTCTTACTTCCACAGCTGTACCAAGTATAAAGGAAGTTACGTGGTCGAGTTTTCAACGGAATTTCATTTTTTCCGACCTCTAAATTCCAAATATGAAAAAAAAATAATTATGTGTGTCAGTCCAGAACCCTTTAACGACACCTATTTTATTTGAGTCAAATCGACGAAAGGGAAGAGGGGATTAGGGGAAGGCGTAATATAAAAAGCAACTTGATACAAAATTTCATATGTGAATTCAAAACTCCATAAGAACGACACTTATTAATTTTCAGTGGAATCGATCTGAGGGTGGCTTCAACTTGAAAGCGCGAATAACTGCCGATGTTGATTTGATATCGCATTCCTCGACTCTCAAAACATAAATTTCTGTTTAGATTTAAATAATTAAATTCGTTTTAAAAGCAATTGTCGTGAACAAAAGCAGTAGTTGAGAATATGTGCAAAAAATTGTGTATTGTCTAAACAATAAATAAAATAATGAAGTGTGTCTAATACAGATCACCAAGATGAGTTAACATCAATTGACCGTTTTAATCAATAGTGGACTGACGGGACTTCCGCTTCAAACCAAATTTCATATCGATACCTCAGTTACATCGTCAATTATCAAGGTTTTATGAGTTGAGCCAGCCTTTGAACGATTTTGCAGAAATTTACTTATTATGTGTCGTCCATATGGTGTTTTGAATTTATATATCAAATTTCGTTTCAATACATTCGTTACATCTACAGTTATAGAGGGCGCCGGTAGCTCAGTGGTAAGCGTGCTTGACTTCTGAGCTCAAGGTCGTGGGTTCGTAGCCCAACCGAGGCCCTTAGTTTATTTTATCTGGGAGGTAAAATAAACTTAAGCACGCCGTCCTTCGGATGGGACGTTAAGCGATGGTCCCGAGCCTGTACGATGTCAGGTACTCGTTAAAGACCCCTACCCTAGATGAATAAAAATTTAGGATAGGCAAAATTTAGGACTCCCACAGTAGAGTCGGGCTCATGTCCACCAGAGTGACGAAAGAGCGCTCTGGTAGTAGGCGATATGACCTCGTAGTTAAAGCCCGGGCATGAGTCATAAAACCTAACCTAACCTCTACAGTTATAAGAGTTTTTGTATTAACTCCCCCCACTTCTCTTTGGCCAAAAATTAGTAGTTGTCGTCCTTATGGGGTTTTGAATACATATACATTTTGTTATTTATTTCACAAACACTCACACAGACAAGCAGGCATTAAAAAAAAATTGTTATCAGGGATTCCTCATTCGGATCAGAGTTTGTGACCGATGACATCACTTGCTCTTAACTACGTAAAGATGGGAAAGTAATATATTTGAGGGTCTACTTGTCAGTAAATAAGTAGAGACTTCATTGTCTGCCCGTCACTGGTTCAACTCTGTCAAGCTCCATTATCATTTTTGTTTTATTTTATTTTTTTTTTAACTTTAAAAATCCCATTTTAATAAAAACCTGAAGGAGAGAAGGCACATTACGAAGACACAATTATATCTTCAATATGAAAAGCTGCCTCTCTTATCTCTTTTCAGTTTTAATTGAAATTATATTTCATTTCAAAGGATCTTGTCCCTACTTAATATTGTCAAAGATTTAAGGATAATTAATCTATCTGAAACATTAGATAAAATGATTATTCATACATGCCGGTTAGTATTTATTCGCTTAAGAGGTTATACCTATGTGTTTTTACGATCGGCGATTATATAAAATGGATCAGAGAATTTGCATTAAATTTTGCTATAAGAATGAAATAAGGAGCAGCAAAGTTTAAAAATGTTAAATATTGCTTTTATTGAGTCTGCTATGAGTAAAACTAGGGTTTATGAGTGGTATAAGCGTTTCCAAGAAGGGCGTGAAGACGTTGAAGATGACGAACAGGGCGCTCCAGCACGTTTTATAACGGCATATTGCACCATGACTCCTTGCCACAAGGTCAAACGATCAATAAGGAGTACTATCTACAAGTGCAACGCTGTTTGCGTGAAGTGATCCGAAAAAAACGCCCAAATTTGTGGCGAAACAATTCATGGCTTTTGCACCTGCTCACACTTCATTGTTAGTTCGTGAATTTTTGGGCAAAAATAGCACTGTAATTGATGCCCCAGCCTCTATATTCGCCAGAAATGGCTCCATGTGACTTTTTTCTGTTCCCAACAATAAAGAGAACCTTAAAGGGCCGTCGTTTTACAAGCATAGATGAGATTAAAAGCGCATCGCTGAGAGAGCTAAATGCCATCCCAAAGATCGAGTTCCAGAAGTGTTTCGGGGATTGGAAGAAGCACTGGCATAAATGTATAATATCTAATGGGAACTATTTTGAAGGGGATGACATATGATGTAGACGAATAAATAAATTATTTTCAAAAACCAAAAATTCCCGTTAATTTTTTTTAACACACCTCGTATATGAAGAAACACAGTGTTTAGGGAGTACGAAATAACTATGTTATAATTGATGTGTTAACCTCTTAGCTCTCGGTAAAGGCTATGTCAGACCGTCAGAGCGTATGTATCGTTGATGTGCATGCGTGGGCGTGTCAGACAATTGCGCGCGCAGCGCACACACACAACTACACACTTCTTTACCTGTGATGTCAGCTGTTTTTGGGAATTTCTATTGTATTTTTACAACAAGATTGATCATATTTGCCGTTGTAGTGAATTTAACTAAAATATCAATATTACGAACTATAAAATGAACTTTCGGTAAGAAACTTTTACGCTAAGATGCTTTAATAGCTTTTTATCACAATAAACAAAATTTGTTATAAAAGAAAATAATATAGCAGTGTAAGTTTAAAAAAATATAATATATTATATTTCAATAGGTATGTTATTATATGATATTATATGTTATTGCTATTGTTACCAATATATAATAATAATAACTGCTGAAAATATCGATCAATAAATAATATATTATTTGTCATATTTTCACAACAAATATAATGTTTTTACTCAGTTCAGGAGATACCGAACAGCTTATTCAATTTTAAATGACAAACTTAATCTACAAATGAATACGAATCGAAGCATTTCAACAACAAATTCGAAAACTACCATCGACGCTGTATTTTCGCGGTATTAAGAGACACGTCCAAAGCCCCTAGCCCACACGGCCCCTCTTTAAAATAATGAACGTGGTCATTACAGAACTTCATGGTCCTCAGTTTACCAACCACTTTTGTACAGATCACTCTCCCTCTCCCCTCTCGAATTAATTTCATGACTAAGTGTATGAAATTAAGATGTTGGCATCAGCGTAAATCGAAGCGTCATTTTCTGCCATTGTTTGAAATTTAATAAGGAACATTTTTAATAAGAGCCAATTTTTCGATAGGACTAACCGTTTTCGCGTAAATGAAGGGAACATCTAAGAATATGGATTTCAAAACGACATTTCAGGAGGGGTTTCAGAATCTCACATTAAGGACCACTTGCGAAAAATCATGTTTTATATAAAATGTATCTTTCAGTTTTCTCTACAACTTTTAAACGAAGAGAGTTGTGATTAAGTCATGTCATATGTGGCATTATGTCAAGTTGTCTCAATTTTCGTATGACTTCGGCCAAAATCTAATCAGATATAAGTGCTAGCAGACATCTTCATTTCAAGATTCAAGTTCACAGACATCATCGCGAAAATGTTCAAAACTGCAGGTATAAGAAAGTAAGAATTAAGAATTATTGCTAATTCACATCAGTGGTAAATGCGAAGAAACAAATTAATGTATGTTTACCGTCTGAACCATGTGTATATATTCATAAAATTGTATATATTCATAAACTCATATTTAATTTATTTTGTTATGTCGGAATCTTGTCGTTTGTTTAAGAATTTAGTTTGGCCGCTTTTCGTTAGATTAAGTTCACCGGTTTGGCCGCCATTCGTTAGTTTAAGAAGCTCGTCACTTTGCTACCTGGTGGATATGTTAACAAAATTTAGCCTTGTGCTACCTACTCCCCTTGTAAGCTGTATCTTGTAAGATACAGGAACATGGAAGATGTAGCTCGTTTGTGTACTCTTTCTGGGTTCGCATTAAAGACAAGATGGACAATTTGTTGTTGCGTCAATCAAGTGTCAATTCAGTTAAAGAAAATGACCTTTCGAAGCACATTTTTCAGTATCAATCCCAAAAACATAATCCCTTATTAGCTTCTCAATTTGGGCTTTTACATAAAATTAAATTAACTTTTTTCTTTCGTTAATAATAAGCTAGTTTTATTGATTTTTTTTTCAGATATACTCGTATTATTTGTGACGCCATTACTTACCACAAGCCTATTCCGAGGTGTGCGCTTCAATGCCTGGGGATGTGTGCAAGTTGTGCGGCCAGAACGCACTTCACAAATGCTCGGCCTGTCTCTCTGTATGGTACTGTTCCAAACAACATCAGAAACTCCACTGGAAAAAACACAAACCTGTCTGCAACCCTTTTGAGGTAAACATTTTTCATTTTTTACTTTATTATATTTACATTTAGCATAAGGTAATCGTAGGAAAAACCGAGATCGAGTTTTCAATGCAATTTCATGTTTCAAAGTCCCTTGATTACGCTTTGATCTTTTGATCTCGATGTCTGTCTGTGTAACTGATTATAAATTTTTGACCGTTCCAACTCAGAAACGATTGTAGCAATGAATCCGTTTGACATGAAGATGTCACATAACGATGGTGGAAAGCCAATACCGTCTATCTGTTTTTTTTTTTCAAAATATTTTGTTTTTCATTATTGAAAGGGAATTTTTTTTTTACCTTTTCTAAAAATGTGGCAACACTAAGTTTGGTGGAAGGTTGTAAAACTGTTGCCTCCCAATACCAACTTTCCAAACTTGTTTATATTTTGTAAAAATACCTTCTATCTTTGTGTGGTAATACCAATGAAAATACAGATAGACGGTATTGGCTTTGCACCATCGATATGCTAATTTAAATCTGATTAGATTTTGGCCGAAATTGGACAAAAAATGAGACCACTTTACTTCGGTGCCTTCTACTTCCACAGCAGGAGTTAATCAACTAAATTAACATCTTCGACTGTTTTAATCAATAGTTGACTTATACAGGGACTTGCACTAAATCCTTTTCCTCATACTAAATTTCATATCGATACATTCATTACATTGGCAGTTATTTTGAGTTGAGCCCCCTTCCGATCCCCACCTTCCCTTCAGCCGAATTTACATATGAAATTTTATATGAATATATTTGTTACATCTGCGCACAGTGTGAAATTTATGAGTTTTGATTTTCAAAATTCAAGCCCCCGCTCAATTTTTGATCAATTTGAATAAAACTAGGTGCAAAATATTTGTGAGCTGGCTTTTTATCAGGTAACTGCTGGTTTCACAATCAATGAATCCATTAAAACCACCAAAAATAGCCAATATATTGAATTTGTACCACTTTAGGCCAAAATGACAACATTAGGACCACTTTAGGCTAAAATAAATATTGAATTCGTAATCAGCGACACGAAAAACATTCATTTAAGTTAAAAATCCGTTAACAAAAACGTAGACAAAAAAAATTAAAATTTTTTAAAATTTTCGCAGGGTTTTGGCAGCTGTCAATTGGCATATAATACCTTGATTGTGAAACCCGCAGTTACCTGATAAAAAGCTAACTTTTACAAATATTTTGCACCTAGTTTCATTCAAATTGATCAAAAATTGAGCGGGGGCTCGAATTTTCAAAATCAAAATTCATAAATTTCACACTGTGCGGCGGTTATAAAACCTACTACTTTCCCCCCCTCCCCTCCCTAATACCCCACTTCTCTTTGCAGTTTTGGCTGAAAATCAATAGGTGTGTAATTATGTTGTACATATAAAATTGCGTGTAAATACATTCATTCTATCGGAAGTTATCGTCTTCATAAACAGACAGACAAGAATTTTTTATATTAAAACATGAAATTCCTTGAAAACACAACTTCGAATTTCGACCGATTATATAACTTTCCCTATACTTGGTAGAGCTGGGGAAGTAACAAATGTACCGCTCCTGCTCGAGTTAGGTATTGAGAGGCGTTGTGTGGTTGCAGATAGTAGAACTGATTGGTCTTGGCCGATGTCTTACGGCCCGCAGAGACATCCAAGCCCAAGAGGTGGTGCTTCGAGAACGGGCCCTTGTCTCTGGCCCGGCCCAGATCACCGGTCCTGTCTGTTTGGGCTGTCACAACGCTCTGGGTGGGCCTGCCTTGGAGTGCCCCAAGTGTGGTTGGCCGGTTTGCTCTATGCTCTGTGCTGCTTCACTCAACCATCGCCCCGAATGTGAATGGACTACAACTTTACGACAGAACAAGGTGAGCACCAGTTCCTATTTGTTTATCTTACTTATATATTTTCATAATTGTTTAACCCTACGGCAGGCGTGCTCCAATTACCTGTATCTTTTTTAGTAAATTATTTAGCTTTTGGCTAAAAAAGTTTATATTGTTAGCGACGACTAACTTATAATTTAAAAGTGGCGCGCATTGAGTTGAAGAAACTTACCGAGGGGAGTCGCTGCCTGTCTGGACGGAGTTGCGCAGTAGAGAAGCAACAGATACAAAAAAAGACTAGCCTGAGTTTAGAGCCATTCCCTTTTATTTTCTTAACTATTTCTTTATTAGTAATACTTATCGTTTTTGTGTGTTCAATCATTTTAATTAAACGTTCATTCTGGGGTTTTTATTTTTTAATTATTTTTAATTAAATCCTAAAAATATAATCAAATCTTCTATTGGAATCAATAAAGCCGTTATAACGATTTTCCTTTTGCAAAACTGAGTCTCCGCCGTTTCAATGTTGTCCCAAATTTTCCAGATAATTTGTGAAATAGTCTTTTAGTATATTTTAAGTAATTTAATTAACGATTGCTTTGTGACACCAGGTAAAGATAAGTAACTTCGTGACCCCACACCCAACTTACGGCTGCATTCTGCCCCTACGAGTGCTACACGCTCGGAGTAAAGACCCGGAGCTCTGGTCGAAACTGTCCAGCCTTGAGAGTCACACCAAGATGAGGCAGGAGGACGGGAAATGGGAACAGGAACGGTTTGCAGTAGCTGGCCTCCTCAAGAGGTTCTTCCATCTCGGCCCCCAAGTCAGCGAGGAGGACATCCTCAACGTCTGTGGCATCATACAGGTGAGTTCTGTACCAGAGCTTTGCATTTTTTTTTCTTCTATATGTCACTGTAATTGAAATGTTCAAAATGTCGAGGCAAGACTGCGACCCAACAGTAACCCAATAAAAACGTTTATGATATACTGTACTTACTGAGCATAAGATCGCGTGTTCAAAAACCAGGGAGGCCTTCAGTTATTTTATCTGGGAGGTAAAATTAACTTAAGCACGTCGTCCTTCGGATGTGACGTTAACCGATGGTCACGAGCCTGTACACCGTCAGGTATTCGTTAAAGACTTTGTCTTAGGTAAATAAAAATTTAGAGTAGGCAAAATTTAGGACTCCCATAATAGTCGGGCTCATGTCTACCAGAGTGACGAAAGAGCGCTCTGGAAAAAGGCGATATGACCTTGTAGTTAAAGTCCGAGCATGAGTCATAATAGCTATATATATATATATATATATATATATATATATATATATATATATATATTTCGAACAAAGTGCCCATAACTCGGAAGTAGTTTGATGGGTCGAAAATAAGAAAAAAGGTTTATATAAACATGGGTCCGGAAATGCTTCTTGTTAAGTTATTGCGAGAAAAATAATTTTTTTTCAAGCATTTTGGTGGTTAACACAGGAAATAATTATCTTGGGGAGGCGCTGAGACAAAGTAAAGAACCACAAATCATTAATTATTTGAACATAGTTCTTATGAACCAAGATATAGGGTATTTTACAGGATCATGTTTCTTAGGTACTCCTTTATATTATAAATAATTCAAAGTAAACAAAAATTAGCATGAAATGTTCATCCTTGGTAAAGAAAGACTTGTTCTAAAATGATTTTTCTTCTTTGGCACCGGTGAGCACATGATATAACTTTAAATTACTTTAACTAATTATTTTATTAATTTATTTTGCCAAAGATATAGAATTATTTAGATATTTAATGAATGAGGCCCTTAGTTTATTTTATCTGGGAGGTAAAATAAACTTAAGCACACCGTCCTTCGGATGGGACGTTAAGCGATGGTCCCGAGCCTGTACGATGTCAGGTACTCGTTAAAGACCCCTACCCTAGATGAATAAAAATTTAGGGTAGGCAAAATTTAGGACTTCCCACAGTAGAGTCGGGCTCATGTCCACCAGAGTGACGAAAGAGCACTCTGGTAGTAAGCGATATGACCTCGTAGTTAAAGCCCGGGCATGAGTCATAAAACCTAACCTAACCTAATGAATTCCAAAAGCGGCAAGGTTATGCATTTAATATTTTTGTTAATTTAAAGCAGTAAAAACATGATCTTTCAAAATAGCCAATATCTTCGTTCATAAGGATTTAAAAAAAAAAAATTTATTAATGATTATAATGCAGGACTGATGTGTACAGCATTGCTGTGATTCAGCCTCCCCCAAAATGCTTTCGAAGTGTATTTGGGGGCCATGATGGCCGTGCGGGCTACAGCGTGGGGCTTTGGTCGCATGGTCTTACCATGGTTTGCGGATTCGAATTCCGTCTGGGAGTGAGTTTTATTTCGTAGATATAACTCCCCCCCCCCCCCCCCCCCCCTCCCCCCATGGATGTCGTGAATAACTGGATAACCCATTGACATGGCTAATATGAACCGTACATAAGACCAAAAAATTAATAAATAAGTGTATTTGAAGTATTTTGTTGGTGAGCCACCAAAACTTTTGAAAAAGTTTTATTTTTATCTCGGCAACTTTTTAAAGAAGCATTTCCGGACCCATATTTATATAAACTTCTTCCCTTATTTTCGAGTTATGAACACCGGCTGAAACATTCTGTATATATTTTTTATTTGTCTGAAAATTTAAATAAAACTGATAACATAGCCTTCATTCTAATTGTTTAACACTTTTTCGTATTTAGCGCAGTTTCTATCTTTATTTTGTTTCTTATATATAATGACCACAGACCATTTACTGATTGGTGCCTGCCCATAAAACAAAACACAAAGAGCTTCAGATTTTTTTAAATTTTTTTCTGAGGTAAATGAATTTCTTTACATATTTTGAAGTTGAAGAAGAATATTCTTGATTTGAGACCAGTTTAATTAATGTCCACTTGATGAAGGTGCTTTGAAAAAAATATCAGATTGGCCTTCGGACTAGGGTTGGGCGATAGTCGATATTCAGCACTATCGATAGTCCGATAATATCGGTTAAAAACTATCGAATACTATCGATAGTTTTCCGATAGCAATTCCTTTTTTTCTAGATCTATTTAATAAAGAATTTCAAGAAATTTATTATAATTAAATTCAATTACCTACCTACCTATTTGAAACTTGCAGGATTATAAATTATAAGATAAGGGATAATTATAAAGATAAATGAAAAACGAATTTATTTGAATTTTCAAAAAGTATGTACATGTTTACAATTACAATGAACAAATCAAATCATCAGAAAATAAAAATAACGAAATAGTTACTTTCCATCTGCCCCTCCAAGCTACTAGTAGCGTTTTGTAGCCATATATGTGCGTTTTTAGCATTTAAATCACTTAAAAATGCCTTCTTCTTCCACCTTGGGTCCAGTAGAGTAAACTGAACCAACATTTCCAACAATTACAAGAAAGAGGTACCAGGAAGAGTAGGGGAACGAAATGAAAATGCTATAAAAAAATTTCGAAGAATTGTAGAATAAGATCCCCAATTAAAGAGGAAGTTAGGATTATAAATACCTAGAAGAGCCAATGCCCAATACCGTGAATTTAGTTTGTTTGCAAGAGTGCGTGACTACGTCATCAACATCAAAACTTGTGAGTAAAAATTTTAAAAATATCAATAGTCAAAACTATCGATATTGGTACCGATAGGCGTGATCCATCGATATATCGATAGTAACTATCGACTATCGCCCATCCCTACTTCGGACTCCCCAAAATATATTTGTATTGTTTTTATTAGTGTTTCGGCATTATCAAAACTTTTGTAACAAAATAAAACAACTTATAACCATTATGTTTTATATGGTAGTCAATGGAGACCGAAGACCAATCTGTTGTTTTGTTTCAAATCACCTTCATCAAGTTTACATCTTTTGTTAATTCTTTTGGATAGATCATCAATTGTAATATAATAATGCAATTTAAAACAATAATTATTTTATGAAATTATACTATTTTTGCTCATGTCACGAACCTCTCTGACAATTGTCCATTGTCATCTTTCATTTGATATTATTCACATGATAACTCGTGATAGAATGAATATATCGGCATGAAATTTTATATGTTTATCTAGAACCCTCTTAGGACGATACCGATTTATTTTCAGCCATATCGGCCAGAGGAAAGTAGTGGATTAGGGGTGAGGCTAAACACAAAAACTTTAATTACTGTCGCTGTAAGAAATGTATTGACACGAAATTTCATAAGGAAATTCATAGTTGAAAAGGACGATACCTATTAATTTTTAGCAAAATCAGCGGAAGGGGAGGGGGGATGAGAGGGAGGCTCAACTCAAAAACTCTAATAGTACCGATTTAATGAATGTATCGACACAACATTTAGTATGAGGATTCGGAAGCGACTATGTAAGTCAAATATTGTTTTAGCCCAAACGGTCGATTGGCTTTGGAGGGAGAGCGAAAAAGTAATTGATTAATTTGTGCTGGGGAAATACCTACGTATTTGGTGATTCACCGACTTTTTTTTGTTTGTAGTTGGGTTACACTGTTGAGTAGGGTCAAGATGAAATCAGGAGACAAGTTTCATACAGAAACAGCCAATAAAAACCAATCGTTACGCAGGAAAGGCACATTTTCCAACAGCTCATCATGCCCAATTACCATAAAAGTTATTGTAGTATCATAAATGTCGAAAAACTTGCTAATGGCAAGTTCATGATCTCGGGGCAATGCCGTATAGCAGAGACAGGAGGAGAGGCATGATACTCCCAAGTAACGCTGGGTGAACTTACTAGTCAAATACGAGTATGTAAGAGAACTAACCTCTCAGCTAAATAAATGACAAATGTTTATATTTTTGTAGTAAAACTTCTTTATGCGCACTGGGCAACTTGGGGACTAAGCTGGTAAATGAGTTACGAAATTATGTGACGCGCTGAGGCGAAAGGAAATAGAGAGCGAGAGAGGGTTCGAGTAAGAAAGAGAGAGAAAGAGCGTGCGCGCGCACACGCCGGCTCGAAACTTGAAGCAACAGAAGCAGAACCATCCCCACCACACCACACACGTCAAACCGATCTGAATAAATCCTTAATGATTTCTTTATTTTTTTTGCTTGTTTTTTTTATAACACTTTATTAATTAAGACACACTGAAAAGTATTTACTGGATGTATTAAGTTTATTAAATATTAAAATAATACATGTTTATGAGTTCATCAAGTTCGAATTTCTAGCAACACTGACCGTGGCAGTGATGGTTACAATTGTGTTACCGAAATTCATTTATTTATTTTTATATTATTTCGCTGAGTATCAGTGCTACTTTTCAAATAAAATCTGAATGTAGTGCAGGTATGTTTAAAGATAAGCATAATGTTAAATTAGAATTATACTTACTGCTTTCGTTTTAACCTTTCTTCGTTATATTTCAGAACTGTCTTCAACAATATTGTTTATCACAAAAGAAGCGAATATCAATTAATAAAAATAATAATTATTGTTCATATTAATCAAAGTGAATTTAGAGTTAATATTTTGTGGATTTTTTGGCGAACTAAAATTAAAATCATGAGAGTCAGTGATACAGACTCTGAATATGAGAATAATGGTCCAGGACCGTCGTCCAAAAAGAGGAAATTAAGTTCAGAAATTACAAGTGTTGCATCATGTTCGGAAGAACAACATTACCATATTAATACCCAATCTAATGATAATGAATCAAAAGGTGAGTGTTTGCCTCGTCATAAACTTTTTCTTTCTCAATTCTCGTTCTCTATTCTTTCGCGTTCAAGAACCTACATTTCTTATTTCTTCCACCATAGGCCTATTGTCTCTACTGTGGAATCAAATGTAGTGATTTCTGATGTTCCTAACAACGAAAATAATGTTGATTTAACAAAGTTTCACTTCTGGCGTGTTCCAAGCACATACTATTTTTTTTCATGTATGCTAGTTGATTATCCGAAGTTGTTCCAAATATATTCTTGGGAATGTTCCAACAGACCAGGCTATTCGTCTAAACAAATTAAACATATCATTTGAAAACTTCAAAACATTCATAAAATTGGCATTAAATAGATTTGTAATATGTTGACTGAGGAAGATGATAAGATGTGCGTTCATCATAACCCAACGAGGCTCAGTTCCCAGTTTGGCATGGGGCCAGAGTTAGTTAGAGCTCCTCATGTGGCCAACAGTTTGACCAACCGCTATCCAACAGTCTAAAAAGTCCTATTCAACTACTCCAAATATTGCCATCGTATTTGATTTTATTAAAAAGTGATTGCCTAAACTCAATTTTTAATTTTATTTTGAATTTGTGGTTTTCTTTGTTTTATTGTACAGCGTAATTCTGAGAGTAGCTTTCTTATACTTAGCAACGTCAGTATAAACTGATTTTGGCAGGGGTATAAGAAAATCCTGTAATGGCCGTATAACATTTATATTTTTTTACTAGCAGTTATACCCGGCGTTGCCCGGGGAACTTTGATTTTTCTCCCAATATCTTCTATAACGCTATTCAGTTCTTCGACAGTACATTCATGATGTTATAATTTTCAATTATTCATACGGAATAGGCTTATAGTCCTTCAGCTGTTGTAACGCTAGTAAGTTTTTAGGACCCCTGGGCACCACAGCTAGTATGCGCCTTTCAACGGCGGAAGCCACACCTAGTGAATACTTAGCATCGCTGGACGTCCTAGTCAGTGCGTACTTAAGAACGTTTGTAACCACAGCTAGTATGTGGCTTGCAACGCTGAGCACCACAGCTAGTACGTAATTGGGAATGCTGGGCATCATAGCTAGTATGTGCCTTGCGACGGCGGACCCAACAGCTAGTACGTAGTTAGGAACGCTGGGCATCACAGCTATTAGGTGCCTTGCAACAGCGGACCCCACAGCTAGTATGTAGTTAAATACGCTGGGCATTACAGTTAGTAAGTGCTTTGCAACAGCGAACTTCACAGCTAGTACATAGTTAGGAACGCTGGGCACTACAGCTAGTAAATGCCTTGCAACAACGGACCCCACAGCTAGTACGTAGTTAGGAACGCTGGTCACCACAGCTAGTATGTGCCTCGCAACAGCGGACCCCACAGCTAGTACGAAGTTAGGAACGCTGGGCCCTACAGGTAGTAGGTGCCTTGCAACTGCGAACCCCACAGATAGTATGTAGTTAGAACCACAGGGCATGACAGCTAGTACCTACGTAGTGAAATACGCTGGGCCACACTGCTAGCGCCTTGCAACAGCAGACCCCACAGCTAGTACGTAATTAGAAACGCTGGGCATCACAGCTAGTAAATGTCTTGTAGGTGCCTTGCAACAGCGAACCCCACAGCCAGTACATAGTTAGGAACGCTGGGGCTGAGCACTACAGCTAGTAAGGGCCTTGCAACAGCGGACCCCACAGCTAGTACGATATTAGGAATGCTGGGCATCACAGCTAGTAAATGTCTTGCAACAGTGAACCCCACAGCGAATACATAGTTACTACTACTACATGTGAAATTCATGACAATCCGATTCATGACAATACGATCAACCGTTAATGAGCTAGCTCTATATTTATACTTAGTCCCCCCTCAACCCCGCCACCCGTTCAAAACTTCGGGACGTCACACTCCTTATTTTTCTATTTGGCATTCAGGAATAATATATGCGAAATTTCGTGACAATACGACCAACCGTTAATGAGACAACTCGATATGTATATTTAGCCCCCCCACAACCCTCCTTCCTGTTCAAAATTTTGGGCCGTCACAAACCTAGTATTTCTATTTGGTTTTTAAAAATACTACATGTGAAATTTCATGACGATTCGCCCATTAGTTAATGAGTTAGCTCTATATTTATACTTAGGCCCCCCCACTACCCCCCCTCCCGTAAAACATTTTGAGCCGTCACACCGCCTATTTTTTTATTTGGTCTTCAGGAATACTACATGTGAAACTTCGTGACAATCCGACCAACTGTTAAAGAGTTAGCTCTATATTTATACTTAGGCCCCCCCACAACCCCCCCTCCCGTTCAAAACTTTGGGACGCCACACACCTTTTTTTCCTATTTGGCTTTTAAAAATACTACATGTGAAATTTCGTGACAATCCGACCAACCCTTCATGAGCTAGGACTATATTTATACTTAGGCCCCCCTTACAACCCCCCCTCCCGATCAAAACTTTGGGACGCCACACACCTTTTTTTTCTGTGACCATTAGTTAATGAGTTAGCACTATTTATATACTTAGGCCCCCCTTACAACCCCCCCTCCCGATCAAACTTTTGGGACGCCACATAGCCTATTATTCAATCGGGCTCAAAAGAATGCTACATGGGAAGTTTCATAAAAATCCGTCCAGCGGTTTGGGCGTGATGCTGGAACAAACATACAAACAAACAAACAAACCCCGTTTCAGCTTTATTAATATAGACTAGCAGTAATACCCGGCGTTGCCCGGGGAACTTTGATTATGGTCCCAATATCTTCTATAACGCTATTCAGTTCCTCGACAGTACATTCATGATGTTATAATTTTCAATTATTCATACGGAATAAGGCTTATAGTCCTTCAGCTGTTGTAACGCTAGTAAGTTTTTAGGACTCCTGGGCACCACAGCTAGTATGCGCCTTTCAACGGCGGAAGCCACACCTAGTAAATACTTAGCATCGCTGGACGTCATAGTCAGTGCGTACTTAAAAACGTTTGTGACCACAGCTAGTACGTAGTTGGGAATGCTGGGCATCATAGCTAGTATGTGCTTTGCGACGGCGGACCCAACAGCTAGTATGTAGTTAGGAACGCTGGTCACCACAGCTAGTATGTGAATCGCAACAGCGGACCCCACAGCTAGTACGAAGTTAGGAACGCTGGGCATCACAGCTATTAAGTGCCTTGCAACAGCGGACGAAGTTAGGAACGCTGGGCATCACAGCTATTAAGTGCCTTGCTACAGCGGACCCCACAGCTAGTACGTAGTTAAATACGCTGGGCATTATAGTTAGTAAGTGCTTTGCAACAGCGAACTTCACAGCTAGTACATAGTTAGGAACGCTGGGCACTACAGCTAGTAAATGCCTTGCAACAACGGACCCCACAGCTAGTACGATATTAGGAACCCTGGGCATCACAGCTAGTATGCTTTTGCAACGACGGACCCCACAGCTAGTACGTTTTTAGGAACGCTGGGCCCTACAGGTAGTAGGTGCCTTGCAACTGCGGACCCCACAGATAGTATGTAGTTAGAACCACAGGGCATCACAGCTAGTATGAGTTTTGCAACGGTGGACCCCACAGCTAGTACCTACGTAGTTAAATACGCTGGGCCACACTGCTAGCGCCTTGCAACAGCGGACCCCACAGCTAGTATGTAGTTAAATACGCTGGGCATTACAGTTAGTAAGTGCTTTGCAACAGCGAACTTCACAGCTAGTACATAGTTAGGAACACTGGGCACTACAGCTAGTAAATGCCTTGCAACAACGGACCCCACAGCTAGTACGTAGTTAGGAACGCTGGTCACCACAGCTAGTATGTGCCTCGCAACAGCGGACCCCACAGCTAGTACGAAGTTAGGAACGCTGGGCATCACAGCTATTGCCTTGCAACAGCGGACCCCACAGCTAGTACGTAGTTAAATACGCTGGGCATTACAGTTAGTAAGTGCTTTGCAACAGCGAACTTCACAGCTAGTACATAGTTAGGAACGCTGGGCACTACAGCTAGTAAATGCCTTGCAACAACGGACCCCACAGCTAGTACGATATTAGGAACCCTGGGCATCACAGCTAGTATGCTTTTGCAACGACGGACCCCACAGTTAGTACGTTTTTAGGAACGCTGGGCCCTACAGGTAGTAGGTGCCTTGCAACTGCGGACCCCACAGATAGTATGTAGTTAGAACCACAGGGCATCACAGCTAGTATGAGTTTTGCAACGGTGGACCCCACAGCTAGTACCTACGTAGTTAAATACGCTGGGCCACACTGCTAGCGCCTTGCAACAGCAGACCCCACAGCTAGTACGTAATTAGGAACGCTGGGCATCACAGCTAGTGAATGTCTTGTAGGTGCCTTGCAACAGCGAACCCCACAGCCAGTACATAGTTAGGAACGCTGGGGCTGAGCACTACAGCTAGTAAGTGCCTTGCAACAGCGGACCCCACAGCTAGTATGATATTAGGAACGCTGGACATCACAGCTAGTAAATGTCTTGCAACAGTGAACCCCACAGCGAATATATAGTTACTACTACTACTACATGTGAAATTCATGACAATCCGATTCATGACAATACGATCAACCGTTAATGAGCTAGCTCTATATTTAGACCCCCCCCCCTCAACCCCGCCACCCGTTCAAAACGTCGGGACGCCACACACCTTATTTTTCTATTTGGCCTTCAGGAATAATATATGCGAAATTTCGTGACAATACGACCAACCGTTAATGAGCTAACTCTATATGTATATTTAGCCCCCCCCCCCACAACCCTCCTTCCTGTTCAAAATTCTGGGCCGTCACACACCTAATATTTCTATTTGACCTTTAGGAATATTACATGTGAAATTTTATGACGATTCGCCCATTAGTTAATGAGTTAGCTCTATATTTATACTTAGGCCCCCCCACTACCCCCCCTCCCGTAAAAACTTTTGAGCCGTCACACCGCCTATTTTTTTATTTGGTCTTCAGGAATACTACATGTGAAACTTCGTGACAATCCGACCAACTGTTAAAGAGTTAGCTCTATATTTATACTTAGGCCCCCCCACAACCCCCCTCCCGTTCAAAACTTTGGGACGCCACACATTTTTTTTTGCTATTTGGCTTTTAAAAATACTACATGTGAAATTTCATGACGATTCGCCCATTAGTTAATGAGTTAGCTCTATATTTATACTTAGGCCCCCCCACATCCCCCCCTCCCGTTCAAAACTTTGGAACGCCACACACCTTATTTTTCTATTTGGCCTTCAGGAATACTCCATGTGAAATTTCGTGACAATCCGACAACCGTTAAAGAGTTAGCTCTATATTTATACTTAGGCCCCCCTTACAACCCCCCCTCCCGTTCAAAACTTTGGGACGCCACACACCTTTTTTTCCTGTTTGGCTTTTAAAAAGACTACGTGTGAAATTTCATGACAATTTGACCATTAGTTAATGAGTTAGCACTATTTATATACTTAGGCCCCCCTTACAACCCTCCCTACCGTTCAAAATTCTGGGACGCCACATAGCCTATTATTCAATCGGGCTCAAAAGAATGCCCCGTTTCAGCTTTATTAATATAGATTATATCACAATGTACACAAGTTTTAATTTGTGTTCATATCTATACATACATCTTTTTTTTTTTGGCATTTTTCTTCCATAGTGGATCGGTGTCACCATATTTAAAGTCAGTCTGAACGTTGTGCTGACGTTGGCATAATCCGAAACCAGCACACTCTATGGCTCTGTCAGTTAACAAATATTAAATCTATAAACCGTTAAAAAGCAAGAAATTTGAAGAATCGAGTCTACCGAGCTCAGGATCGCCACTTAGAAATCTAGCTGAGGCACTTAGGTCAGATGTTTTAATCGGGAGGTTAAAAATAACTTTGAGCACTTCGTCCTTCGGATGGGACATTAAGCGATGATCCAGGGCTTTTTCGAATGTGAGGTACTCGATAATGAGACGTATGTTATGTAAATAAACCTGGGTAGGTCAATTTCCACTTAGGTTGAAAGCCTTGAGCACGTCGTCCTTCGGATGGGACTTTCCGGATATATCTGAATCTGTAGTATCAGTTTTAACAATTATTGAGTCTATAAACCGTTAAATAGCGCGAATTTTTTGAAAAACGTTTTCATTTTGATTTTTGTGTGGGGTTCAGATAATCCGGTCGTTCTCTATCAGTTTTAACAAATATTTAATCTATAAACCGTTAAAAAGCGAGAAATTTGAAGAATGGAGTCTACCGAGCTCAGGATCGCCACTTACAAATCTAGCTGAGGCACTTAGGTCAGATGTTTTAATCGGGAAGTGAAAAATAACTATGAGCACGTCGTCCTTCGGATGGGACTTTAAGCGATGTTCCAGGACTTTTTCGAATGTGAGGTACTCGATAATGAGACGTATGTTATGTAAATAAACCTCGGTAGGTGAAATTTCACTTAGGTTGAAAATAGCCTTGAGCACGTCGTCCTTCGGATGGGACTTTCCGGATAAATCTGAATCTGTCGTATCAGTTTTAACAATTATTAAGCCTATAAACCGTTAAATAGCGCAAATTTTATGAAAAACATTTTTATTTTGATTTTTGTGTAGGATTCAGATAATCCGGTCGTTCTCTATCAGTTTTAACAAATATTTAATCTATAAACCGTTAAAAAGCGAGAAATTTGAAGAATGGAGTCTACCGAGCTCAGGATCGCCACTTAGAAATCTAGCTGAGGCACTTAGGTCAGATGTTTTAATCGGGAAGTGAAAAATAACTATGGGCACGTCGTCCGGATGGGACTTTAAGCGATGTTCCAGGACTTTTTCGAATGTGAGGTACTCGATAATGAGACGTATGTTATGTAAATAAAGCTGGGTAGGTGAAATTTCACTTAGGTTGAAAATAGCCTTGAGCACGTCGTCCTTCGGATGGGACTTTCCGGATAAATCTGAATCTGTCGTATCAGTTTTAACAATTATTAAGCCTATAAACCGTTAAATAGCGCAAATTTTTTGAAAAACATTTTTATTTTGATTTTTGTGTAGGATTCAGATAATCCGGTCGTTCTCTATCAGTTTTAACAAATATTAAATCCATAAACGGTTAAAAAGCGAGAAATTTCAAGAATCGAGTCTACCGAGCTCAGGATCGCCACTTAGAAATCTAGTTGAGGCACTTAGGTCAGATGTTTCAATCGGGAAGTTAAAAAACACTTTGAGCACGTCGTCCTTCGGATGGGACTTTAAGCGATGATCCAGGGCTTTTTCGAATGTGAGGTACTCGATAATGAGACGTATGTTATGTAAATAAACCTGGGTAGGTGAAATATCACTTAGGTTGAAAATAGCCTTCAGCCCGTCGTCCTTCGGATGGGACTTTCCGGATTAATCTGAATCTCTCGGATCAGTTTTAACAATTATTAAGCCTATAAACCGTTAAATAGCGCAAATTTTTTGAAAAACATATTTATTTTGATTTTTGTGTAGGATTCAGATAATCCGGTCGTTCTCTATCAGTTTTAACAAATATTAAATCTATAAACCGTTAAAAAGCGAGAAATTTGAAGAATGGAGTCTACCGAGCTCAGGATCGCCACTTGGAAATCTAGCTGAGGCACTTAGGTCAGATGTTTCAATCGGGAAGTTAAAAAACACTTTGAGCACGTCGTCCTTCGGATGGGACTTTAAGCGATGATCCAGGGCTTTTTCGAATGTGAGGTACTCGATAATGAGACGTATGTTATGTAAATAAACCTGGTTAGGTGAAATTTCCCTTAGGTTGAAAATAGCCTTAAGCACGTCGTCCGTCGGATTCTGTCGTATCAGTTTTAACACAATTATTAAGCCTATAAACCGTTAAATAGCGTGAATTTTTTGAAAAACATTTTTATTTTGATTTTTGTGTAGGATTCAGATAATCCGGTCGTTCTCTATCAGTTTTAACAAATATTAAATCTATAGCAGTTATACCCGGCGTTGCCCGGGGAACTTTGATTTTTCTCCCAATATCTTCTATAACGCTATTCATTTCCTCGACAGTACATTCATGATGTTATAATTTTCAATTATTCATACGGAATAAGGCTTATAGTCCTTCAGCTGTTGTAACGCTAGTAAGTTTTTAGGACCCCTGGGCACCACAGCTAGTATGCGCATTTCAACGGCGGAAGCCACACCTAGTGAATACTTAGCATCGCTGGACGTCCTAGTCAGTGCGTACTTAAGAACGTTTGTGACCACAGCTAGTATGTGGCTTGCAACGCTGAGCACCACAGCTAGTACGTAGTTGGGAATGCTGGGCATCATAGCTAGTATGTGCCTTGCGACGGCGGACCCAACAGCTAGTACGTAGTTAGGAACGCTGGTCACCACAGCTAGTATGTGCCTCGCAACAGTGGACCCCACAGCTAGTACGAAGTTAGGAACGCTGGGCATCACAGCTATTAAGTGCCTTGCAACAGCGGACCCCACAGCTAGTATGTAGTTAAATACGCTGGGCATTACAGTTAGTAAGTGCTTTGCAACAGCGAACTTCACAGTTAGTACATAGTTAGGAACGCTGGGCACTACAGCTAGTAAATGCCTTGCAACAACGGACCCCACAGCTAGTACGATATAAGGAACCCTGGGCATCACAGCTAGTATGCTTTTGCAACGACGGACCCCACAGCTAGTACGTTTTTAGGAACGCTGGGCCCTACAGGTAGTAGGTGCCTTGCAACTGCGAACCCCACAGATAGTATGTAGTTAGAACCACAGGGCATCACAGCTAGTATGAGTTTTGCAACGGCGGACCCCACAGCTAGTACCTACGAGTGAAATACGCTGGGCCACACTGCTAGCGCCTTGCAACAGCAGACCAAACAGCTAGTACGTAATTAGAAACGCTGGGCATTACAGCTAGTAAATGTCTTATAGGTGCCTTGCAACAGCGAACCCCACAGCCAGTACATAGTTAGGAACGCTGGGGCTGAGCACTACAGCTAGTAAGTACCTCGCAACAGCGGACCCCACAGCTAGTACGATATTAGGAACGCTGGACATCACAGCTAGTAAATGTCTTGCAACAGTGAACCCCACAGCGAATACATAGTTACTACTACTACATGTGAAATTCATGACAATCCGATTCATGACAATACGATCAACCGTTAATGAGCTAGCTCTATATTTATACTTAGTCCCCCCGCCCCCCTCAACCCCGCCACCCGTTCAAAACTTCGGGACGCCACACTCCTTATTTTTCTATTTGGCCTTCAGGAATAATATATGCGAAATTTCGTGACAATACGACCAACCGTTAATGAGCTAACTCTATATGTATATTTAGGCCCCCCAACAACCCTCCTTCCTGTTCAAAATTTTGGGCCGTCACACACCTAATATTTCTATTTGACCTTTAGGAATACTACATGTGAAATTTCATGACAATTCGACCATTAGTTAATGAGTTAGCACTATTTATATACGTAGGCCCCCCCTACAACCCCCCCTCCCGATCAAAACTTTGGAACGCCACACACCTTATTTTTCTATTTGGCCTTCAGGAATACTCCATGTGAAATTTCGTGACAATCCGACCAACCGTTAAAGAGTTAGCTCTATATTTATACTTAGACCCCCCCACAACCCCCCCTCCCGTTCAAAACTTTGGGACTACTACATGTGAAATTCATGACAATCCGATTCATGACAATACGATCAACCGTTAATGAGCTAGCTCTATATTTATACTTAGTCCCCCCCCCCCTCAACCCCGCCACCCGTTCAAAACTTCGGGACGCCACACTCCTTATTTTTCTATTTGGCCTTCAGGAATAATATATGCGAAATTTCGTGACAATACGACCAACCGTTAATGAGCTAACTCTATATGTATATTTAGCCCCCCCAACAACCCTCGTTCCTGTTCAAAATTTTGGGCCGTCACACACCTAATATTTCTATTTGACCTTTAGGAATACTACATGTGAAATTTCATGACTATTCGACCATTAGTTAATGAGTTAGCACTATTTATATACGTAGGCCCCCCTTACAATCCCCCCTCCCGTTCAAAACTTTGGGACGCCACACACCTTTTTTTCCTATTTGGCTTTTAAAAATACTACATGTGAAATTTCATGACGATTCGCCCATTAGTTAATGAGTTAGCTCTATATTTATACTTAGGCCCCCCCATAACCCCCCCTCCCGTTCAAAACTTTGGGACGCCACACACTTTTTTTTCCTATTTGGCTTTTAAAAATACTACATGTGAAATTTCATGACGATTCGCCCATTAGTTAATGAGTTAGCTCTATATTTATACTTAGGCCCCCCAACTACCCCCCCCTCCCGTAAAAAATTTTGAGCCGTCACACCGCCTATTTTTTTATTTGGTCTTCAGGAATACTACATGTGTAACTTCGTGACAATGCGACCAAATGTTAAAGAGTTAGCTCTATATTTATACTTAGGCCCCCCCACAACCCCCCCTCCCGTTCAAAACTTTGGGACGCCACACACCTTTTTTTCCTATTTGGCTTTTAAAAATACTACATGTGAAATTTCATGACGATTCGCCCATTAGTTAATGAGTTAGCTCTATATTTGTACTTAGGCCCCCCCACAACCCCCCCTCCCGTTCAAAACTTTGGGACGCCACACACCTTTTTTTCCTGTTTGACTTTTAAAAAGACTACGTGTGAAATTTCATGACAATTTGACCATTAGGTAATGAGTTAGCACTATTTATATACTTAGGCCCCCCTTACAACCCCCCCTCCCGATCAAATTTTAGGGACGCCACATAGCCTATTATTCAATCGGGCTCAAAAGAATTCTACATGGGAAGTTTCATAAAAATCCGTCCAGCGGTTTGGGCGTGATGCTGGAACAAACATACAAACAAACAAACAAACCCCGTTTCAGCTTTATTAATATAGATTATTTTTAGCAAAAAACTACTAATGATAAAACCATATTTTAAAATTCGTTGCTATACGTTAAAATTTAAGCATTACTTTGAAATATTTCTTAGAGAAATTTATTTTACATTCTTTGGGGAAAATCGGAGGGACATTAGCGATTGGAAATGTAATAAGAAACATGTTTGATAAGAACCAACATTTCCATAGGTCTAACCCTTCTCGCGTAAATCGAGCAAAAGACCTTAACTTAGTTTAGTTCTCGAAATTATTCGCGAATAAAAATTTTTTTTTGGGACGGTATATTCTGTCGGTGTAATAAACATTTCGCCTATCATTCCATTAGGGGTAAGTAGAAAGGCAAGTCAACAATAGTAACAAAGTGACTAATGAGAAGAGTTAAGGTCTACTGAAGTGAAGGTATGCTATTCAGGAACTCCAGCCATCCACAGAAGAGATATGGCACTTTACAGAATGGCACTTTAAGCATTTTTTTTATTATTATTTTTTTTTTTGTCTTATACAACGTTTGGTCGCAACTGTTGCTTTCATGCACAACCAGCCAACCAAGAGGACGTCGTGGGTAAAGAGGAAGCCCATTCAGCGGCAGCTCCTCAAGGCGAAATTTACACTGTTCTCCTTTCACCCAAGCAAACGAAGGTCTACTGAAGTGAAGGTCATTCAGGCAATTATTATATAGCATATAACATTATTATTATATTATACACACATATGCACAGACATCATCACGAAATGATCAAAACGTATTCCAGGTGTTCTTGAAACGAGTAAATCCATTGAAAATTTGATCTTGGATTTTCGCACGAGTACAACAATACTTTCTTATTATACTGCAGGTAGAAGAAAGTAATATTTTAATAAAATATTTTTTATATTTTCTTTGATTAGTATAATAAGAAAGTAATAAAGAAAATAGAAAAAATATTTGTAAAAAAAACAGTGAAGATTCAGCAGAGATAGTAGCTTTGGTGTTTCTAGTTCCCCGTCTGATGGGGAGAAGGCATCCTCCCAGATTGGGTCGTCCTGTTCTGACATCAGCCGTCTCAGGTCCCAACAAGACATTCCCTGTCAAACCAAGGGTCGTTCCATAGCAAGCTACCGAGAGCTACATTTTCTTAAGTTTTGATGTGTATCCCTGAACACTCTATTGATAAATACAGTGTTCAGAAATATAATAATACTTATTTATAGAAGAAAAAAAAACAGATTAAAATGAAAAATAAGGGATATAAATAAAAAATAAAAATTAAGTACGTTTAAAAGTATTTATTGAGTAACTAAAATAACCTGATTCTCTGGCTTTTTTTAAACCAATGACAAGAGTGTGTGCAACAGCAATTCTGTATTGATGTATTCCCGGTGTGGGCAGAGCTCATCCGTGAAGTTCTGGCTGATCTTGGTTGTCATTCTGTCGAGATCCTTGTTGATGACTGGCAGGACCTCCCGCTTGAATTGATCTGAGATGTTCTCATCGGAGCCGTGGTTGGTGTGCATGGTCACATCCTCCAGCGTCTCCACAGTCATCTCCTGGACGGTCACGCTGCATTGTTCCGGGGAGACGTCCGTCTGGATCACCGTCCGTAGGCTGTTCTCTCCACCTGTGAAACTTACCGCTTCCTTCTCCCGACCGAATTCCTCAACCTCCATCCCGAGTGTCCTCAGTCCTAGATGGAACTCAGTCACGGTGACAGTCCCCGTCGTCTGGGTGGTGCAGGGGCCGGTTCGTTGAAACGTGCCCAATGAGTACAAATTGGCATTTCTGAAGAAACCACCCGGCCATCCGAAAGAGGAGATTTTCGTTTTAGTTTGGAGCTGAGTGTATCTTTGATCGTTGTACAATGAAAGGTAGCTGCTAACGGTCTCATCGATATTGACCAGCTCGGCTGCACAAAAGGCCACAAGTGCACAAATAAACGCCAGAAGTTTCATGGTGACTGAATAACACAACTGACTTCCTCGCTTCGTCCTTCTACTATATATACATCTCAATATATCTTATCAAAATTATAAAAATATTTCTCATTATCTCTGCAATTTCTCTGAGTGGCTATCTTGAGGGCTCTTTCAGACGAAGCCACTTGCGTCACGCCACTTTGTTTTGTAGCCTTTTAATATTTTAAAATAAAATTTAAAATTATTTTTCTGCTTTTTAAATATGATTGTTACAACAAAAAAAAAAGGAAAAGTACTTCCCCAGCACGAATTGATCAATTAAGTTGTTGCTCTCCCTCCACCATCAATCGACCGTTTAGATAAGAATTGTTTTTAATTTTGTTTGTTGAGAACGAACAGTTTTCAAACAGTAATAGAAAGAAAAAAATTGACATAAGAGACTACCAGAGGTCGCATCAGAAATCCTTTCAGCCTTAGCGGAAATCTTTATTACCTACCTTTACCTCATTTTATTTTATTATAATAGCGTTTCTTTTTTTTTCAGCAGATTTTTGCTATAATATTAAACATTCCCCTTTTGAATTTGTTATCTGGCAATAATTAAAAATGATCGCAACACACTTATGAAAAACTTTATTAAAACTCCATATCATATCAATAAATTAGTTTTGTTATTAAGCAAGAAAAAAATTAATAAATACATAAATACATTAGGTTTTATCATGATATAACCATGCTCAACGACACATTCAAGTGGCCATTAGTTTGAAGTGGAAATTCGATAAATTCCAAATAATTTCAATTATTTTTGTAATATAAAGTATTTTTAGGCATGTCTGGATTAATTATATTTTGTGCAAAGTAATAATAAATACGAGGTCATATCTCCTACTACCAGAGAGCTCTTGTGTCACTCTGGTGGACATGAGTCCGACTCTATTGTGGGAGTCCTAAATTTTGTCTACCTATTTTATTCAACTACGGTAGGGGTCCTTAACGAGTATCTGACATCGCACAGGCTCGGGACCATCTGTTTCTTTTATCTGAACCTCTTTAGTTCACACCCGCCCCCGAATGTCGACAGGCGTCGTCCCTTTTGGGTTCTGGACCACATATAACATTTTGTGTTGATATATTAGTTACTTTGGGAGTTGGGGTGTTGTGCTCCCCTTCCCTTAACTTTCAAGGGGGAAAGGAAAGTCTTCGTAAAATAATAGCATCACTGGGTCTTAAGAAAATGTGAGGACAATACACAAATATTAATGGAAATGCATGAAGTAGAAATGTTCAGAATTGCTTACCTTTAGATTAAATTTACCATTGTATATTTCTTTAGAAAAAATACAACAAAATTATCCCTTTCGGTGTGGAAAATAAATTGATGAAGTTACATCAAAAAATCAAATGTAAATATGATAAACTTTTGTATGTTACTGTTCATTGATGTGTTTGGTTAGGTTCGGATGGTTACGGAAATAGATGATCGTTTCTCCACCAGCCTAAGTGGGGCCTGACATCTTGGCCAAGGTATAACAAACTACAGACATTTCAGAACAAAGTCCTCACACTTGTAGGTAACGCACCCTGATTCGTCAGGAAAAGTCAATTTCTTCGTGAACTTGAGATTCTATACTCCACGACGACCACATTACGAAACTTGTAGAGATGATAGAGTCGAATCTCAGAAACGTTCCGCTCTAGGGACTGAAAGGGTCTGATCAAAAACGCCTGAACGCTCGCTAAATATCTTGTTAATTTTGCATTTAAAAATGTGTGTAGTTTATACCAATGAATAAAGATTTATATATTTGTTTAGATAAACGGTCACGAAGTGCCTCTGAGCGAGCCTGGACACATCTCGGTCTACTGGCGGTGTTCTCTGCTGGAGCACAGCTGCCTGCCCAACTGCAGCAAGTCCTTCACAGACAGTGGTGAGGTGGTGATCCGAGCCGCCGCCCCTATCCCGGCCGGCCACCGCCTCTCCATCTGCTACACAGACCCGCTCTGGGGCACCCCCTCCCGGCTTCATCATCTCACCGCCTCCAAGTACTTCCTCTGTGGCTGCCCCCGGTGTAGTGATCCAACTGAGCTCGGTACCTATTTCTCAGCCCTCGCTTGTCCACAGTAAGATAAAGTACAATACATATTTACATGTAGTTGTAAGTTGAATGGTTTTTGGGTTACTGTAGAAAAAAGTAATACGCACTAAGGTCCATGTAGAACCACCATAATTAGTTCATTGCCTTTTTTCTCCACCCTCTCAGTCCAAGGACCTTAGATATACTCCCACATCATCCGGCCATCTGATTCATGGCTTGCTTCCTTCGCTTTTTGTCCCGGATATCCATACAATGCCTTCTTCGGGCCTCAGAACCCTCACCTCCGAACACATTTGAAGCCATCTGATTCTTACCTTACACAGGGGGGTCTTGATAGTGCTAACTGTGTCTTATTATTTTATTTTTATAAATATCGTATTCTGTATTCGTTCTTATTCTCCAATTTAATACCCGTTCGATTTTCTCGGTCAGCATTTCTGACCTTGGTTTTCGATTAAAATACGGATATCCGCTGGCAACCGAGCTTCCCTCATGCTACGAAAACTCCCGAAGTCCAGGTTGCTTTCAGATAGTGAAAGGCTTCTTTGGGTTTCATGATGACTCTTGTTTTTTACGTTATTATTCCAATAGTCATCTCTTCTCTGACGATATTTCGGGAGAACAGGTGAAATAGCGACAGGAATAAAGTGACACTTCTGTAAAAATAACAAGTCATCGTGAAGATGGCTGATCTAATGAGAAGGATTATTTGGCAACCTGTGAAAAAAGTCATCATGAAGTCCAGAGAAGCCTATTTCACTCTCTGAAAGCAACCTTGGACTACAGGAGTTTTTGTATGCTGAGGTAATGTCTGTTGCCAGCGAATATCCTTGCACTAATCATCACTTTGACCATCATTAGGTGACACTAAAAGGATCACACATTTAAGAAATCGTGCACCAAAAAGGATCACGCATTTAAGAAATAGTGCACCAAAGTTTTCTCCATGAATCATCCTTTTGGATGTCGATTTTATTTTATTTATGTCCTGCCCAAGTCTTCCTGCAGCTTTCTCAAATAATAGCTTTCTCTTAATGATTATAGCTATACTAAATTAAATAAATTAAATGCTTATTAACTAAATCTTCAGGAAATGCCGAGGTGGACTGCTGCCAGCCTCTTTTACGGATGTGACTGGCCTGTGGAGATGCGATGCTTGCGGCAGTCAGCTGGAAGCTGAAGAAGTATCCGAGCGGTTGAGCAAGACTGCGACGGCTTTAGGTGGTGTGGACAAGCAGAGTCCAGCCTCTTTGTGGGCCTTCCTCCGCCAGGACCTGGGTCTGACAGAGAACCACTACCATAGAGTCGAGGCTAAGCTGGCCCTAGCTCAGCTGATAGGACAGGTGTCTGGAGGCCTCGTCTCTGTTAGCCAGGAGTGGCTCCAGCGAAAGGAACATCTGGTCAGGCAGCTCCTCGCACTCGCCTCCATACTAGTCCCCGGTAGGCATTAGAGTATAGATCTGACCGATCAATCAAGAGAGATGAATAGAGATTTTCATAGTAGAAAATTTGATAATTTACGTTGCAAAATTCTGTTAGTTAAATATAGTTTATTCAGAAAGACCCAAATTTAGTCTTCCCTTCCCTGGTCCAGGGTACATAAGATCTCCATTGCTGACCACACGATCTGTTGCTCCACCTCCTATCAGTTCTAATACGGTACCTAGGTACCAATCACACGGCTCACTCCACCTCAATATCCCATCCTCCCAACCACTCTCTCGTGTCTGCAAGTTAGAATTGGGCGCGTGCCATGTATTCAGATAGCAGACTCTTCACGCTTTGTTGTTTTTTTTTTCGCTCGGTTATTTCGCTCATCAATAAACCATGTGTAGGAAACTCTTGAATCGAAGACATAACCTTTCCGGATTAAGGATTATTTTAAATGTAAGCATATGATAGTAAACTTGTAAGTAAAAAATCGTCTTTTAAATAATGAATAGACGTCAGCAAAGGATTAAAATTTAATTACTTTCACTGTAAATCAGTACTGTCTACAGGTTAGCAAGACCAATCTCTGGTCAACATTTCAAATGTCTACGTCAAACGATTTGAAAGTTATAAGACTATGACAGCCTGATGGACAGACAACCGACTCCTACCGTTCTTATTACCTTCTAAGGTACCAAACCCTAAAATTGACATCACTTGGGTACATAATTCAATATATATATATAGTCTCAGTTTTATTCTTCTCCTAGTTTATTTTTTAGATCTTACAAACTAGCAAAAAGAAATTTCGAGTGTCTAAAAATAATACAATCAATAAAAATAACAAGATATGAGTTAGTTAGTTATTATTACTCATGAATTTCTCTCACTTTGGGCTATTTTCTGTGCCGGATTAGCCACGTAGGAAGAGTAGCAAATGCTACGGGCCCCGCGAATTGGGGAGCCCCGCGCTCCAACGCCTGTTCTGACCGTAAAAAAATATCAAAACGATCAAAAATATCAAGACGAAGCAAGCGAAATACAAAGTACGACCATTTCAGCGGCTCTACTAAACTCAACGACTTTGTTGAAAATCAAACACCTGTACAACGTTTTGAAATTCAGGTGTTTATTGTCATTATTGATAACGTAACTGTCTGCTTTAACTAAACGTATGAAAGGATATCATAAAATTACTAATGTTTTTGGAGTATTTCGAAAGCTAAAATCTCTTACAACAAGAAGAGATTTTGGAAAAAACCTCAAGTATGGTCAGTGCTTACGCAGATGATTTGGAGAACAGCCTAGGCGACGAATTAGTGCAGTTCGCTGAGCTACTGAAAACAGATGTGGCTTCTGTTATTGACAGCAAGAAACAGGAGCCTCTGCAACTGCAATTTTATAAACTTTTATTAAATAATTCTTTAGGATCGTGTTTCCCAAACGTAGAAATTGCCTTGCGCATTTACTTGTCTCTCATGATCACTAACTGCAGTGGCGAACGTTATTTTTCAACATTAAAACGTATTAAAAATGAGTTAAGGAACACGATGGGCCAAGAACGTCTTAATCATCTCACTTTGATGAATATAGAGCATGATTTGCTTAAAGAAGTCTATATTGAAAGTGTTATCTCTAAATTTGCCCATATTAAATTCAGAAAAGTTTATTTGTAACAGTTTTGTTTTATTTAATACCCTAAACTTGAGAATCTAAAGCAAACCAAGGGCCTCTTGACATAATTTGCTACAGGCCCCTCGCTGGCTTAATCCGGCACTGGCTATATTCAGTAAAAACTCGCATACTACTCTACACAGGTTCTTCTGGAGATAAATAGGTACAAAATTAATGTGTGCATTTGCACAGGATGGGAAAAATGTTCTTTTGGGAACAGGGAAAGTATAGGGTTAAAATGATTTGTGTTTCCATGTGGCTTCACTCTGGTTTGTTTTTTAATTTTTATTTATTTTTAGGATTCCGTAAATCCAAGACAGGTGTGATTGTGAATTAAACATATGGGACGCCATATTGGAATAATGAGAGATATAAAAAAAATACTATATACAAGAAGTGTTGGTTTTTCTGAGGCTTGTAAAACGAGGCGTATGTTTTCTCTCATTTCCCTTCCAATCATTTAAAATGAGCCTACCGAGTCCTTGAAAAATTACTTTATTCATAACCTTTTTTTTTTTTTTTTTTTTTAATATAAAGCCTTATAACTTTCGTCTGAATACATGCTTAGATTTGATAACATTAATGTTTATTTAGTTCCTCAGCTCTACGTAATGTAGGGGAAGTTATGTAATCGGTCAGCAAGTTTGAGTTTTTACCGAAATTTCGTGTTTTGAAAACACCAGACTCCAAAAATGGAGTGTGTTGGGGGAAGGGGGGAACAATAACTACCACTAGTTAGTAGTTAGTTATTATGATTCATGCCTGGGCTTTAACTATAAGGTCATATTGCCTACTACCAGAGCGCTCTTTCGTCACCCTGTTGGACATGAGCCGACTCTACTATGGGAGACCTAAATGTTTATTCACCTAGGGTAGGGGTCTTTAACTTATACCTGACTTCGTACAGGCTGGGGACCATCGCTTAACGTGAAAATCCGTTGAAAACTCGTCAATTTCGTGGATATGAGCCCGACTCTACTAAGGGAGTCCTAAATTTTGCCTACCCTAAATTTTTATTCACCTAGGGTAGGGGTTTTTAACTTGTACCTGACATCGTATAGGCTCGGGACTATCGCTTAACGTCCCATCCGAAGTGAGCAAGTCCGCATACCACTGAGCTACCGGCGCCCTCGAACTAATGAGTATATAGACATTCAATTTTATATGTGTAATCAGAATCCCATAAGTATAACATTTACTGCTTTTGAGCCAAATATGCCAAAGAGGAGGGACGGATTAAGGGGGAAGGGGAGGGGGTGAACAGGAAAGTTTCAATAACAACCGTAATGAATTTATCGATAAGATATATTATATGTGAATCCAATACACAATAAAAAACAATACCTTGCTGTTTTTCAACGAAATCGGCCCTTGGGAAGTTGGGGGAAGATTAGAAAAGAGGGCTCAACTCGAAAACCATTACAAAGAATGAATCAACACCAAATTTCGAGGGCGCCGGTAGCTCAGTGGTATGCGTGCTTGACTTCTGAGCTCAAGGTCGTGGGTTCGAACCCTACCGAGGCCCTTAGTTTATTTTATCTGGGAGGTAAAATAAACTTAAGCACGCCGTCCTTCGGATGGGACGTTAAGCGATGGTCCCGAGCCTGTACGATGTCAGGTACTCGTTAAAGATCCCTACCCTAGATGAATAAAAATTTAGGGTAGGCAAAATTTAGGACTCCCACAGTAGAGTCGGGCTCATGTCCACCAGAGTGACGAAAGAGCGCTCTGGTAGTAGGCGATATGACCTCGTAGTTAAAGCCCGGGCATGAGTCATACAACCTAACCTAACCAAATTTTGGGAGAGGTTACTTATTGACTTTCAACCAAATACGTGAATTCCTTTCTGTGGGAGAGAGAAAATTTAGTTGATTAATTCGCTCTGGGTAAGCAGATTGTCGGTGACTCACGGTTTTTCTGCATTTATAATGGCTAAAACATTGCATAGTTTTTATCGCAGCTACACTAAATTAATAAATTTTTAATTTTATTGTATTATTTCTACTTAAATATGTGTTGTGTGCAGCGGAATGCCGACTCAGAGGGATTCTCTACTTCGAGTTGCACGCCGTTCTTGCGGAGCGTGCAAGGAGGGATGCTGCTAGAAACAACGACACTGGATCTGTCCACTCACAACTCTTGGTAAAGCCTCTTTTACTCTTCTTACCATGTAGAAATAATAAACCCAAGATAGTAGAACTGTGATGTATGTATGTTATGTAGATGGCACTGGGAAAAGGTTACAGATGACAAGTAAAATATTAGTAAAATATATTAACAGTTGAGTTGAAAATTTTATTTATTGTGTTTATCTCTATTTGTGTAAAATAACAAGACTCGGTCTTTTATTGTTACAAAACAAGAACAATTTAACTTTTTAATGAATTTTTCACCGAGATAGGAAAAATGGCATTTAATAGAACATATGTGTTGTATGATATGTTCTATATCTATATACATATAGGGGCGCCGGTAGCTCAGTGGTATGCGTGCTTACCTTCTGAGCTCAAGAACGTGGGTTCGAACCCGACCGAGGCCCTTAGTTTATTTTATCTGGGAGTTAAAATAAACTTAAGCACGCCGTCCTTCGCATGGGATGTTAAGTGATGGTCCCGAGCCTGTACGATGTCAGGTACTCGTTAAAGACCCCTGCCGTAGGTGAATAAAAATTTAGGAATTCCACAGTAGAGAGTCGGGCTCATGTCCAACAGGGTGACGAAAGAGCGCTCTGGTAGTAGGCGATATGACCTTGTAGTTAAAGCCCGGGCATGAGTCATAAAACCTAAACCTAACCTATATACATATATATTATATGCGGGGGGGGGGGGGGGGGGGAAGGGTAGAGAAAAAAACTTGTTAGAAATTCGATATTGAGTTTTCACAGAACTTTCAGACTTTCCGACCCCCTGATTCAAAAATTAAATAAAAAATCGTCTGTCTATGTGTCAGTGAACATATAGTCACGAAATTTTATTGTGTATCCAGAACCAACGGGATGGAGAATCTAAGCTTTACAAAAAGGGGTTGATTTAAAGGAGAGGTAGCCCTAGTATAAATAGGACTGTTCGCTACCAGCGTCGGACTCATAACAAAAACTGCCATGAACAAAGTAGTTCTATGCAGTTAGTTGAGGGAACTGTCAACAGATGGTAGTTTCACCTAGATGAGGTAGAAGAAGCTAGTTTTTTTTAACTTCGGCTCTGACCTTACTTGATATTCCGGAGCAGCCTGTGAAGGTTTAAGATAGAAAATATCAAAGAGGCTAATCTTCAGTAATCACTTACATATCTGTCTTTCGCTCTGAGATATCTTTGTAACATCAATTAAAGATTGAATCTTTATGATCGTCATATAACTTAAGGGATTACTCATTGACTCACTGAATAAGTAGCAATTTATACTTAATTCAAATAGCAAAAAACAAAATAATTCATTAAACATTTCATTATGCAAATTCATTTCAAGAAGGACAAGTATTTTCAAGCTTATTTTTTTCATTATATCAATTTTAAAGGAAATTTAAATTTATAAATGTCAGAAGAATAAATAATTTGATTAAAAATTGAAAATCATTAAAAATTAATTAACGATTAAACTTTAGAACAAAATCCCACCCAGAAAAAAAATCCCTAGTTTTACAAATATTGTTGTTTAAAAAAGTGTATAAGTAAAATTATATAGTGAAGAATATTATCTATTTTGTTTCCTTCGAA
The DNA here is from genome assembly GCA_963662175.1 of Aradus depressus. Classification (NCBI taxonomy): domain Eukaryota; kingdom Metazoa; phylum Arthropoda; class Insecta; order Hemiptera; family Aradidae; genus Aradus; species Aradus depressus. The sequence continues at coordinate 47,756,063 of OY759215.1, forward strand.
GTCTAAAAAAATTGACACACCCAATCAGGGCCGTGCAACGAGTATTGGCCGCCCGTATGCAAATAACGACACCGCCCCCCCTCCACAATTAAAGTACCCTAATGTTTTTATGTTTTTCCCCTTTACATTTTAAATAAGTTAATGATTTTTATTTTCCAAATGAGTACTTGAGCCAGGAAATTAATAATATGTGTAACGACGATATTTTATTTTCAAACATTATATTATCTATGTATATAATAATGATAGGTAATAAAATTTACATATATGTATGTATAAAATTGACTTTATTTAATAATAATAACCTTTGATATAGGTAATATTAAAAACATAATAGATTTTTTTTAAGAACACAATTTTTAGTTCAGCAAAGTAGTTTTTAAGGAACACAAGTAAATTTTTTTTTTTCGAATAAAACTAGAAACATTTATCACAAAAAGTCATTTATTAAATAAAAGTAAATTTTAATCAAAGCATTGCAATTATATATCCTTTGGTTAATACAGTCCATATAAGTTGAGTTTATGTTACAAACAAACACAAATTCAAAAGCATCTTATCACACTTTCAAAAGAAAGGAAGGACTGTGACAGACCACGCTGCTTTGTCTAGCAAAAAAATGTTTCAAACGGTACCTTTAACGTTTTTAAATTATCTGAAAGATCATAGTTTTTCTTACGGAACTTTTGGGATGAGAAGAAAACAAACCAGAAACTATGCAGAAATATTGAAGACATAATTTTTATTTTTTTTTCGTTTTTTTGCTTGAGCAACGGGACAGTGAAAAACGAAACCTTGTGAGATAAAGAGGGGGAGAAAGTAGAGGAAAGGAGAGAGAAATAGCGAGAGAGAAAGAGAGATTAAAAGGGAATGCTAATGGAAAAGTTAAGGACTCTCTTTAATGTTTTAAGTGGTATGGAGGAAGAGGAAGCTAGCTAGAGCCGACAGACTGGACTTTGGCTTTTAGCGGAACACATCCAATAAAATACAAGTCAGATTGAAAATAATAAAGACAAATTTTTTTTACTTTCTTATATCTTTAGTATAGAGAAGTATTGTAAACCAAGAATCCGAGATCAGGTTTTCAATGGAATTTCCCGTTTCAAGGTCTCCTGATCCCGTTTTAGCAATTTTTGCGATAATGTGTGTGTAGTAAGTTATTGTAGCTCCTGTCTGGGTTTAACTATGAGGTCATATCGCCGTGGGAATGAGCCCCACACTCTTTTGCTTTTCCATTTTCCGTTTAGTTAACTAAGGTAAGGTCATTAAAGAGTACCTGATATCGTACAGGTTCGGGCTCATAGTTTAATATGTTTAATCCAAAGGAGGATGTGCTCAAGGGTTTTTCACCTCCCGGGCTTAGGCTTTTTTTTTGAACCCGGGATTTTGAGTTCAGTAAACAAGCACGCTAACTGTTATACTAACCATTAGTAAAATTTGAAATTTGTAATGAAGAGTGTGATGTGCAAAGTTAGATGTGATTAGATTTTGGAATCTGACTAAAAATACGATCTTTAATTACATTTTACATGACACGGCTTATATTTATGACTTAGTCAAAAATCACTAGAAATAAGAGTCGTGGAAAAAACTAAGAAGCACATATTATATGAAATAGTTTTTTTTTTATGGTTGCCTGGTTTGAGATATACATGCCGAAATCCGTCCTGAAAATGTCGTTTTGAAAACCATTTTTTATACTTTGCTTGTCTTACGCAAAACTTGGTCCTGTCAAAAATGTTCCTTTATAAATTTCAAACGACATACCCTTAGATTTGTGAGACCAACACGAACAAAGTATAATTATAACGCATAGCAACAAATTTTGAAGTATGTTTTTATTATTAGTAGCTTTTTATTTAAAATAATAAAAAATAATATATGTGATGTGGCCAACGTAGAACTTATACCAACCATCTTTATACAGATAATTCTTTCTCTCCCATCTCAAAATCATTTCATACTGGCATTACTGGGTATACGGAAGTCATATATGAGAAGGAGGAGGAAGAATAGGTATATGAAAGTCCTGTGTTGGCCACATCGCATATTTGTATTTTATTTGAAGAAGAAAACAAATTATTTACATATTAAATTTGTATTATAAATAAATTTCATCTCTAATAAAAAAGGCTGTTGAGGACTCCTGAAAAAAAGGCTTCATTAGTCTTCACAATACTTATTTATATTTTGATTTATGTTTCAGGAAACAAGGAAATATTTGGAAGAAGCCATCAATCAACTGAAATACGAAACGCAACTATTACCAGAGGGGAAAGTGTATAAACAAGCGGTACAAAACTTGAAGGATCTCGACAGACTTCTCACTGAAATGAACACTTCAATAATGGCTGTTATTTGAAATAAGGACTATTTTAAATTGAATATCTCCACCGTGTATATCTATTTTACTATAGATGCAGGGGTCCCTAACATTTTTCGGAAGCCTTAAACGACCCACTGCTTGGAGTTGGGGGCAAAGTTAATGAAGTAAATAATATTTAAAACAGGAAATGTAAATTCTACACAATAATCTTATTTATTTCAGATCGGACACTAGTGAAGAAAAATGTGGTACTTGTTTTATTATCTATACAAATTTTATTAGATTTGTGTAAATACTAAATTCTCAGCATTCAATTTCATTATTCGTAGTATTTAAATTAATCTGACAAATATTTTCAAGTTGAAAAAAAATGTATCTGTTTCTCATCTCCACATTGGGAGAGTCTTATAGGTCAATAGTTGAATGTCAATAAATGTTTTTATTATTACTATTGTTTTATTCATATCGCAATCCTCTGATATATCGTCACCTTAATACTACAACTAGACATCTCGAAATTTAGTTTTAAGAAAAACGCAATCTTTTTTTTTTTTTTTTTAAATCAGCCTTTGAGAATGATCCAAATTGAACTACTGTATACTATATATATATAAAGACAATATGCACTTGGGTAAAGATATTATATTACGAAAATGTAAATATAAGAAATTAATAATATAAAATTGCTTTCTTAAATTATATAAATTAATTATTCTAATCCATCTATAACATGGCATGAGTCACAATAACTAATTAAAAATAATTTAATCTTCAATTAAAACAAAACATAGGGTATAAAAATATTTATAATTCCTTTTCCATTTGGAAGTACACACTATAAATATAGAACTTGTGTATTTTCTTCAAATTTCCAAATTATCAGTCAATTATTGATTGCAATTGCTGCAATTAGAAAGATAAATATCAATTAAATTCTGGGGGCGCCGGTAGCTCAGTGGTATGCGTGCTTGTCTTCTGAGCTCAAGATCGTGGGTTCGAAACCCGACCGAGGCCCTTAGTTTATTTTATCTGGGAGGTAAAATAAACTTAAGCACGCCGTCCTTTGGATGGGACGTTAAGCGATGTTTCCGAGCCTGTACGATGTCAGGTACTCGTTAAAGACCCCTGCTCTAGGTGAATAAAAATGTAGGACTCGCACAGTAGAGTCGAGCTCATGTCCACCAGAGTGACGAAAGAGTGCTCTGGTAGTAGGCGATATGTCCTCGTTGTTAAAGCCCGGGCATGAGTCATAAAACCTAACCTTAATTAAATTTTTGATTGCCAAATAACAACTAAATCAATTATTCAATAGTGCAATTAATTAATCTCCAACTCTGCCTCACTTATTTCCCTTTATGAGCCTATGTATGTAAGAATTCTTTTGTTCTGAATTGCATCCTCCCCACGAACCCCGAATCTCGGTCAATAAAATGGCAGCAGGCAGATATTCAAAATATAATGAAAGTTGAGAGTGTGGGGTTGTATTATTGTATACTGGGTAGAGATGATATAGCAGAGCTCTCTACCTGATTGATCGGGTACTCAATATCATTGTTTACAGTTCTCCAAGGATCCATCATCAGAGGAACATCCAATGGATGACCTTGAATTGCCAATTCTGTTTACTCAAGACATTTTGCCTTCATATACAGGGTGATTCTAGTGTCTACTCTTGTTATTGTGAGACCTGAACTGATCACACTTATGAGATTTAAAATAAAAACAAATTTCATTTGTGACCTCTTTAGATTCGATTTACATCACTTTTTTTGCATTCAATCTTAAATTTCTCCATGAAATCGATAGGGAATCGCAAAGTTGACCATGCCAATAGAAAGCTGATTAAGTTTGCAAGTTTTCTAGCTCCCTGGACGGTTGAAGCGGTCCTTGAGCGGGAAAGTAGTTGACGTGGAAGTATTTCCCGAAATTTTAATTTTTCTAAAATGTTAACGTTTTAGCTGTTATTTCGGTTCTAAGTTGGTAATTTTCAAAGTTGAAAGTACACTAGTCTGATAGGAAATGTAACGCTGATTCCGAAAATGTGGTTAAAAGTTGAGATAAATTGATTTAAAGGGGAGAAATGTGGGACTTGATAGCAAAAAACCTGGTTTTCTCGAAAAAACCTTTAAAAAATCATATCTCGGCAACGGATTGAAATAGAAAGGTGCGGTTGGCGGCATTCTACTCCTTTTTCGGTCTAGTTTATTACAATTTTTTTTTTTTAAAGTTACGAGGGAATCACCCTGTATAGCGTTGTCCCTTCACAAAACTTCCATATAACTCAAAGTCGGTAAACCACAGGACTGTGTACTTCCCCAGCGCGAATTAATAAACTAAGTTTCCGCTCTCCGTCTGAACCCAATTTACCGGTTTGAAAACCAATAAGTGTCTTAATCAGAGACTTCCGAAATATGATACTAAATTTTATGTTGCATTGATAACCTTGTCTATAACCAGTCTGTTACGGTCTCTGTAACATAAAATGAGACACCTTATGTTATGTCGGAATTTATTTCTTTAATTACAAGTGTTCCAAAATAAAATGTTAAGGGTTGTGACGAATGCTCCGTGGTTTGTACGGAACTCGCAACTTCACCATGACCTCAATATCCCTACGTTAGAAGAGTTCATAAAAACTGAATTTTTAAACTATAAAGAACGCCTGGCAGAAACGAAAGGAGCAGTCACCTTCAACCTGGGGAAACCGACAGAGCAGCCACGACTCAAGCCTAGACTTCTTCAAGATATCATCCAATAAACCTCATTATTCATTTATATATTTCTCAGATCTATATCTATCATTCCCTCATTCATATATTTTGCAGTCATGTTTCTACCAGTTTCCCAATTCTTATAAGCAGAAATCTTGTACTAAATAAGGGTTAAAACACCCATAAACTATAGTGACTTATTTCCATGTTATAGCCACCATGTAGAACATGTAATTGTTGATCTGGTGAAATCAAGAAATATAAAAAAAAAAAATGTGTTTAATGTCTGTTACTCGTATTACCGATCACCTGTAAGGTAGAGGGGTAAATACTGAGGAGTATTAGTGGGGAGTTTTTTTTTTTTTGTTGTATTTTATTTATAAAGAAGCAACTGCTATCTAGGGTGCAACAACCAGCATCTATGAGGGTAGGTATTGATATGTTGGCGTGAATGGCATGTGAGAGGAAGGACACCCAGTGGTAGGTCCTCGGGACGAAAATTTATCTTAATTATTAGGACAAGAACAGGAAAAAAAATAAAATAAAAATAAAAAGGAATTGGAAGACAATTTTGATGGATGGGTAAGAGAGATGATAAAAGTAAAGGAAAATAATGTAAAAAACAAAAATGTTAAGAACGAATAGGATTTAAGGTGGCAATAGGTCGCGGCTCCATCTTCTCTTCAACCGTCGTGGGGGGTTTTGTGAAGATAAAGTACGTATTTCTGAGTTTGTATGTGTGTAAAGTTTTCTAAAAAAACATATGTAAGTAGTTTGTATTCTGTCAGGTACTGTGTGTATCATAAGATCGTTATGAAGTGTTCTGTTGTTGATGAATGGGGGGCACTGTGTTATCAGTCTGAGGGTTTTTGACTGAAACGCCTGAATTCGTTTGATGTTTTTGCTGAACCGTATATCTGTGATCCGTATGTCCATAATGGTCCAAGTAAGTAAGTATAACAGTTCCGTTTTCGTGTCATGTCTAATTTTGATCGTCTATTTAGAAGTCCGTAGAGTATTTTGAGTCGACGGTTCAGCGTGTTTCGTGTGAGACGTGAGTGAGGGTTCCATGTCAGTCTTCGATCCAATCTCAGTCCTAGGTATCGTATTAGTTTGAGGGAGGGGCTTGTCATAGATGAAAACGGGGGGGGGGGGGGGAGGGGGGGGGGGCATGTTTCTCGTCGAAGTGTAAATGTGATGTGCTGTGATTTTTCTGTATTAAGTTTTATTTTCCATGTGTTGCACCATTTTTCAATTTGTGTGAGATGGTGTTGTAGTGTAAATGAAGCGTGTATGTGAAGGTCAGCAGCAGCTAAGATGGCGGTGAGTGGGGAGATTTAACAAAAAATTCTAATAACTGTTATTGTAATCAATATAACCACACACAATTTCATATGTAAATTCAAAACCCAATAAGGGCAGCATCTAAATTGGCCGAAGAGGGGTGAGAGAAGGGGGGCTCGATTCAAGAACCCTAATAACTACCGATGTAATGTATGTATCGACACAAAATTTAATAAGAGGTTTCACAAGCTTCTAAATCAGTCAACAGATTTTTATCCCAAACGGATTGGTTTTGGAGGGAGAGCGAAAACTTAATTGAATAATTCTTGCTGGGGTTCATCATATTGCCGGTGATTCACCAGACTTTTTTTTACTTATGTGGTCAAAATCATTTAAAGCAGCGGTTCTCAACCTGGGGGGCGTGGAAGAATTCCAGGGGAGGCGTCAACAAATTTAAAAAAAATTAAATAAGTTTGTAGTTTTTGAAACAGTTGTTTTTTCATGTATATTTACAACAACAAAAAATTGAATTTGATGCTGGACACAAACACACAATCATTGAAATTTCTTTATAGCTATTAACTCAATAAAATGTAAGTGAGCGTCCGGCCAGGCGTGAGAAACTAGCTTATATTCCTTACCAGAGTATGTCTAGCCTAAGTTCAAAGTCATTTTACTCAAACATAATATAAGTAAATTTATCATATATAAGTCTAAAATTTAGACTTATATATGATAAATTTACTCTTTTTTAACTTAATCCGTAAAGGGAGGCGTGACCTCACACCAAAGTATGAAGGGGGGCTCAGAGCCTGAAAGGTTGAGAACCCCTGATTTAAAGGATCAGAACATCATTATTTATGTATTGATTTGAAATGTGAAAACAATGAGAAGAAATAAGAAAAATACTATCTAAGGGATTAGTTCCGCCAGTAAATATATTACTGTTGTCGAGGGCGCCGGTAGCTCAGTGGTATGCGTGCTTGACTTCTGAGCTCAAGGTTGTGGGTTCGTAGCCCGACCGAGGCCCTTAGTTTATTTTATCTGGGAGGTAAAATAAACTTAAGCACGCCGTCCTTCGGATGGGACGTTAAGCGATGGTCCCGAGCCTGTACGATGTCAGGTACTCGTTAAAGACCCCTACCCTAGATGAATAAAAATTTAGGGTAGGCAAAATTTAGGACTCCCACAGTAGAGTCGGGCTCATGTCCACCAGAGTGTCGAAAGAGCGCTCTGGTAGTAGGCGATATGACCTCGTAGTTAAAGCCCAGGCATGAGTCATAAAACCTAACCTAACCTATTACTGTTGTCATACCTTCAACACTAACAGTTGCTTGAAGATGATGTCTTCACATCGAAAGCGCTCGCCGACAGTACTCGACCAGCAGCCAGTGACGACTGTTTCCACCAAAAGGTATAACTAGAAAAATACAATTTTAAATATGGGACAAATAGTAGAATATTACCTACCAATTTTGTTGTAAAATGTTAAACTATTGAATTGTATGAGATCAATGACCCTCCTTTAGGATAATGAAGATGATAGAAGCTAACCTTGAAGTGGTTTTAATGTTGATCTAGATGTCTCCAACAAGGAGGCTTATTCATTCAATTCTGTGGTGACTGATGCAAGGTCGGCGTGTCTACATTGCTATATATGAGAAATATAAGGAGGTTCATAGTAGGCATGTTCATCGAAATGAAACTATCGATGTTGGTCATCGAGTATATTATCAAAGTGCAACATCGATAGTTAGAAACGGTTGACCTTATTTCATCGATGGTCAGATGTCAATATCATGACAAGAAGACTTCTTCTCTTATTTTTTTATTTCCTTCTGCCTCTCGGCGTGGAGGGAGCCTCTCTCCACCTAGCGCGTTTGCGCGTCTCAGCCATGCTCTTGCCTCTTTCCTGTCCCGGACCAGTGCTCTGGTAGTAGGAGATATGACCCCGTAGTTGAAGCCTGGGCATGAGTCACAATACTAACTAATTATCTAACTTGACAACATACAACTTAAACACAACTTATTTATATAACCTAAAAAAATACCAAAATTCGTAAGGAAGTAGATTTAAAAATTCAAATTTGGATGTAAATTTTCCCTTTAGCCGTTATTCTAGTCTTGGTTATCAATTGTCCTGCTTTAGTAAATAATCACAGACGTCATATTGATACTATCTCTAAAATATGAGGATATTTTTTAGGTAGTAATTTGACTATCTCGTATTTACTACGTTATAGTGTGCCCTACACTATAGCCCTGATAGCCCTTATCGCATTCATGTGTCAAAAACTTGTCAACAATAAGAGGCTTCAAATCTTTGCATATCATAAACATAATAACTTAGGTAATTTGTTCAAAAGACGCATTTTTTCGATTCCATTGAATAATGGATTTAAACTTATCCATTATATTATAACAAACGGGAAAGAATTGGTAAATGCATGCATGTGCACAATATTCAATTCATTTCTCTGTATAACGATAAGTTATTTCAATTGATGGCTAGAACAATGTTCTGATAAGGTACAAAGTCATCATAACAGAGGGACGCACCGGAATTGGTAAAGTATAAACTTTATAAAGAGTACATTAATAAATAATATTTCTTACTTATAATTTCAAAGAAATTTCAAATCATCAAACATCGATGTTTCTCAACCATCGGCCATTTATCCTCATGGTTAGCATTGGTGTCAATTTTGATTAAAAGGTTCTCCTCGGCAGAATTTGTTTCAAATCATTTGAGTAAAATTATTGTGAGAATGTTTCGAGGACGATTCAGAACCGTAAATACAAAGTACTTTGTAAACAGGATAAAAAAGAGCAGCCCTTCCTTTCACGTGTGGCTCACTGGCCTTGGAAGTTACTTTGATTGGTGATATTGCCACGTGCCAAGGAGCTCGCAAGCCTCTGGAAAAATAAATATACTTATTAATTATACGAAGCAACGAGAGAAAATATGAAAATGTAAGGGTTTTATTCAGCTGTACAACTTGACGTTCATGTCATGATGAACTGGTTCAACAGGTGGAATCTCAGAAGAAAAAGTGCCAAAACGTTTCGAAACATGAACCCACTCACTCAGATTCAGATCAACAATAACAATATACCCTAGACACCTACTGACAACAATCAAATAGGTTGGTGGTACATTTCGACTTCAGACTGACGACCACTGTTACGACCACTTATCATCTATACATCACCCGTTTGGCAAGATATACGTTGGCATAGCTAGGAGGGGGGGGGGGGGGGGGCAGGTAATTGAGGCAATTAAGGTATTTATATTTTAAACAATATTTTCTTTATTTAATTTCAGACGTTTCGTCATAACAACAAATAGTCATTATCAATTCTAAAAAACAAAATTCTAAATACAGAATGATATATACAATTACTATTCCAATCATGTATTATATAAACATTAATTGTCGTCAAATTTTCTAATAAATTCACAATTTGTCAATTTCACCTATACATCTTTCAAATACCTTAATTGCCTCAATTACCAATAATGAAAGATTACATATGTAAGATATATTAAATTCAAACTTGTTCTTAGTTTATTTTAACTGTGGGGGTAAAATAAACTTAAGCAGGCCGTCCTTCGGATGGGACGTTAAGCGATGGTCCCGAGCCTGCACAATGTCAGGTACTCGTTGAAGACCGCTACCCTAGGTGAATAAAAATTTAGGGTAGGTAAAATTTAGGAATCCCAAAGTAGAGACTGTCCAACAGGGTGACGAAAGAGCGCTCTGGTAGTAGATGATATAACCTTATAGTTAAAGCCCGCGTATGAGTCATAATAATTATATTTCTAATATAATAACTATATGATAACTATGTTTCTTCCTAATCTTTGACTGTCTGGATGATTATCATTCTTTGTGTATAGAACTACACTGTGCTGAACCTGAACCAAGAGTATTTGTTTTTACTAGCAATAAGTATGTAAGTAAGGATCAGAACCAATTATGCAATCTACACTTCATTCATTGCTGAGTTAGTTATTATGACTCATGACGGGGCTTTAACTATAAGAACACACCGCCTACTACCAGATCCCTCTTTCGTCACCCTGTTGGACATGAGCCGACTCTCTACTATGGGAGTCCTAAATTTTTATTCACCTAGGGTAGGGGTCTTTAATTAACGAGTACCTGACATCGTACAGGCTGGGGACCATTGCATAACGTAAAAATCCGTTGAAAACTCGATCTTGGATTTTCACACGATTACAATAGGTACTTCTTTACTTACAGACTACTTTATCTTACAGAGGCGCTTATAAATCAATTTGACAGAGATGAGTACACTTAGCTTAATAATTTTAGCTTCTATGTGGAGCCTTCAGGATGGAGGTTGGAAAACAACTCAGGTTGTTCATTCAGATACTGAATTCAGCGTGCCTCTAAACTTTAAAATGATCTCATTAGTATGTATTATTTAGTTGTATGTTGAATGATTATTTTGGAGCACTTTTTTTTTTGGAGCCATTGGTCTCTCTGGCAGTGTTACGACACGGAAATGGCAACGAAAGTTTCACTCTTCCCTCCCCGACTGGCATTAGGAAGAAAGGAAGGTTTGGGAGGGGCCGGCCGGTGGGGAAGGAATGAATGAATCTTGGCGGGCTTTGTATCGATAAATAGAACTCCTCAATCATTGAATATGACCTTTGATTTTGACTGGAGATTTCAACTTAAGCATCTTCAAAAACTGTATGTTCAACTGCGTACAACCACTACGCGTCTTGTTAAACGTCTACTTTAGCGTGCATGATCATAGTGTAAACAATGAAAAGTGTAGAAGACAGTAAAATAAGAAAGTGTCATCAATGATGTTCGTTTTTCACTTACGGTATACACTGAAGAAGTATCAAAAAACTTTCTAAAGGCAAATTATCATGAACTTCCTTTGATTTTGGCTGGAAATTTCAATTGTAATTTTGCAGAAGAGAGTGCTAAGCCATTCATTAAGTTTCTTTTTGACACATTTAAACTGAGAATGGTTAATGATCAAAAGTTAACTACAACAAGAGATTATCAAAATAAACGTAGCACAACTATAGACGCTGTTTTTGCAAGATTCGTAGAATAGATTGATTGATTCTAAAATGTATGTTTCTTACTTTAGTGACCATAAACCGATCATTTCATTTATAGATGACTTTTCCCTAATAAATATATAGATTACTTTTCTCTTATAAATATCCGTAATAATTTTACATGGACAATTTTATAATTTGATAATTTCAATTTAAAATTTCTTTCAGCCAAAAATTATTTTCAACTAAAAACATCAGGGAGGAGCTCCAATGCCATTTTTTCAATTCTAGCCCACTGTGGGACGTCTCATAGAGGAGTTATATGATTGACTCAGAATGTTCCCCCACTAAGTCCATGGTACATTCTGTGTTGGTACACTCATGTCAGTCGAACAGCAGACATCTCTGTCTCTAATCCATACCACCTATTGGTAAGTAACTATTCATAGAATTTTTTGAAGTATTGCTATACTGTTAACTCATAATCAGAGCTCGGATTTTTATGCAATTGTATATTTTGTTTGCGTCCTTTTTTTAATAGTTGACCAAATATCTTTACGAGTTGTAGTACTTAGATGTAATTAAGCCTAATTTTATTTTGGATATTTTGTGATAAGTTCATATATTTGCATATTTTGATGTTCTGATAGAAAAACAAAGTGTTAGAAATAAAAATATTAAAATACGACCATGGAAATCCATGTTTACAATCTTTACATAAACATAATATTCGCCGAAAAAAAGGCATGGAAAAAAAATGACTTTACTCCTTATTCTAAGAAGTCAATTATTGACGACTAGTTCACCGTTTTCTTGTAAGTTGAAACAATGGACAGAGGCATTCAATAGTAAAGATGTAACAGTTTTTACAACTGATGGAAAAGTTGTTTTTTGCAACTATCTTTCGAAACAAGTTCCATGTGAAAGAAAATCACAGATTGTCATTTTCTCTTGCTTTTTAATAAGCGCACCGCGAACGGGAAAAATGGTTATTTTGACTATTTAAATTATGTTTCGTTTTTCTTTTTTTAAAATACGATTAGGTATTAATTGTTGTTTTTTCTTTTCTTCTTTTTTTGTTTGTATTACATATTTTGGTTTGAAAAAAAAAGTTTTATAGATACTGTTTTAATAATTTTTTTATTATGTACGTTTATATTTTGCTGTTTTTTGGTCGCCCAATATTTGTATTTTTATATTTTGGTGTAAAAAAAAAAATACAACAACATTTTTAAGTCATTCAGGTTTAATTTTTGAATTTCCACCTCCAATTTCTTTTTCAGTTCAGAACTTATGGAATTATTTTAATGCACATTAATATATTTGAATATTTTAGCTGTTTTATTTCATATTTAGAGCATTTTTGGTGCATAATATCCTGTTTTTTCCTGCATATTATATGGCATATTTTGCAGTTCTTGACTGCATAAAAATCCGGGCTCTGCTCATTACTCACCATAAATTATACAATTAAGGAATCAAAAACCTATCTCCTCCTATTCTGAAGATAGTTGTTATCCATATCTACGCTTTCAACACTTTGAAATCAAACATGTTTTAACATATAATTTTTTTAATTACCTATTTTCCAGCATCACAATTTTACATCTCTTTTTTTATTTTTTATTTATTTATTCTACAATCTGTACAAACAATAACAATAAGCAGAAGTGATGACTAAGATGACATGATAATATAATAAGTAATCATGTCATCTTAGTCATCACTTCTGCTTATTGTTATTGTTTGTACAGATTGTAGAATAAATAAATAAAAAATAAAAAAAAGAGATGTAAAATTGTGATGCTGGAAAATAGGTAATTAAAACATGTTTGATTTCAAAGTGTTGAAAGCGTAGATATGGATAACATTTTACATCTCTGAATTTTTTGCATTGCATGAAGAATAAAACACTGTTATGTCGTGTTAATTTATGTTTTGGATTTCAAAATCCTGAATGCCCCCTCCAATTAAGTCTTCATGTTGAGTTGCATTTTTGTTTACTAATTATTCAAATACATAAGTAGCAATATGAACAGAAATTAAATTCATAAAATTGAAATACATGTTAAAATTTCACGGATGAAAATCCCCTCGTGTATTAAATTAAATTTTAATAATTATAAGCTGAATAATTTTTATTTAAGGAATTTTTAATTAAGTACCCCAGTTTAATAATAATAATAAAAAATAATATTTGTAATTTCATATTTTTGTTTTCATTATGAAGGATTTATGTATTATAAAATGAGTAGGTAATGATTATTGATAAAAAATCGGTGCTTTTTGAAAACTCATGTGATAACACTGAAAATAGGAGGTCGTCGGTTTATCACCGACAATGTACTTCACCACAACGAATTAATCAATTACGTTTTTGCTCTTCCTTCAAAACCAATCTACTGGTTGGGTTAAAAATTTATACTTGACTCACATGCGGGCTTCTGAAACCTCACACATAAATTTCTTGTCGATACTTACATTACATCGGCAGTTATTAGGGTTATTGTGTCGAGCTCCTCTACTCTGATTACTTCCCCCCTTCACTTCGGCCGATTTCGCTAAAATTTAATGGGTGCCATCCATCTGGTGCTTTGAATTGAAATATAATATAGGGTTATGTTGATTTTTTTCATCTTCTTTTTTCTTTTTTAACTTTCAAAAAAAAAAAAGAAGACATCTCTGGAAAAAAAATACCGAAAGAAAACATTGCAGAGAAGCTTAAGAAACATAATATAAAATGTTTGTGGTGAGCCCCTCTTTACTTTGGCCGATTTGGCTGAAAATCTATAAGTGTCGTCCTTAAAGGGCTTTGGATACACATAGAAAAATTCGTGCTGATACATTCATTCTATCGGGAGTTATCGTATTCATAGACATATCCATACTCACACAGGCAGACATTAATTTTTTGTTGAATTTTGGTATCAAGAGGATGGAAAACATGAAATTTTAGTGAAAATTCAACATCGAATTTCTGATTGATTACATAACTTTCTCTATCATTTAGCTGGGGAAGTACAAATAAATAATATATAAATAAATAAAGAATATAGTTTGAAAATTATATTATTGTGAATTGAGAAGGAAGTGCTATCTTACTTTGAAAAGGACTGCTAATGTGCTAACCAGAGAGTCATGAGACTGCAGAGTGTTTGGTGAGGAGATGTTTGTTGACTGACACAACGGTTAAAATAAAATGTGCTCAGCTAAGTGAGGTCTCTCATAGCTTCTCTCATTAACTGAGGTCAAAGACACTTACATGTAAGTCAACTGCATTAAATGCCCTGACTGTACATCTACCGATTTGGTTCAACGTGCCTTAGAGCCGAATCACGCCTCATTGACACGATCAAGGATTTTTCACTACATTCTCACTTGACGACCAGTCTACGGTGATGTTCTTTGTCTGTCCTCTCTCAATTCCTTGTGTCGATGGACGGTGTAATAATGTTTTCTAAGAAAAATATTCATAAAACTTGCCTCCTTTGAATTAAAAAAAAAATTTGAAAGTACGAAAAATATGATTTTCAGTCCACAAACTGCTGCGAAATCATAAAAAAAAAAGTTGAAGAATTTTAAGTAATTTATAATAATTTTTCTTAAAATACTCATTTTTCTTACAAGTCCCATCCAAAGAACGGCGTGCTTAAGTTTATTTTATCTGGGAGGTAAAGACCTCGCTAGGATTTTGATTAGGTCATGGACCCTCATTTAAAATTTGTCATTACATAGGCAGTTATTATTTATCTTTCAATTCATGCCCCCTCTGACCCCCTCCAATTCCTTTTGTCGATCGATCTGAAAATAAATAGTTTCCACCCTTATGTATTTTCGGATTCAAATATAAAATTTTTTGGCCATAAATTCATAACATCAGCAGTTATTGGGTTTTGTGTTAACCCCTCCTGCCTAATCCCCCTTCCCTTTTGCCTATTTAGCTGAAAATCAATAGATTTCATCCTTTTGGGATTCTGAATACACATATAAAATTTCGTGTAGATATATTTATTATAAAGGGATTTATTGTGTTCCGAAAGACCGGGGGCTAGCGAGCCCTTGAAGAGACCCTTGAAAAAATCTTGAGTTCCCCATCCTTCGGATGGGACATTAAGCGATGGTCCTCAGCCTGTACGATGTCAGATACTCGTAGAAAAACCCTACCCTAAGTGAATAAAAATTTGGAGTTGGTAAAATTTAGGACTCCCATAGGTAGTAGGCGATATGATCTCGTAGTTAAAGCCGGAGCATGAGTATAGTACGTGACAATAACTAACAGACAAGACATTTTTACATCCCCTACTATATAGGGGAAGTTATGTAATCGGTCCTCCTGATTCCAATAAAATGAATGTATCGACGCAAAGTATTATGTGTGTATCCAGAACCCCACTAGGACGACAATAATTGATTTTTACGCAAATCGGCTAAAGGGATGGCGGGGGAGCTTAAACCCTAAACTAATAGCAAGTTCTTAACTAAAAACTCTAAACTCCGTAATGAATGTATCGATTCAAAAGCCCTGAGTAAGTCAAATATTGATTAAAACGGTTGGAGGGAGTGCGGTTACTTAGTTAATTAATTCGTGCTGGGGAAGTACACCGCCGATGATTTGATCACATAACTACATACAGCTGGGAATATAAAAAAATTAACTGTGTTATTTGGCAATGGTAGACTCTGCCCAATCCTATTGTATCTATCTCTGCTGACAGCTTTTTAGCCTCACGATGTAAACAATAAGAGAACGGTTGTTCACCACGCTATGTGAGTCTGGAGTGTTGCTATCAATTAGAACATTTAACAGATGTGTTGTATTACACATCAGCTTAATTAGAACGGTCCAATGGCTCAACAGCAAGGCTGTCCGGACTTGACATATCTATTCAGATATTCACTATGAATAGTTCACATTCTTAAGGAAATAAGAATCTTAGATTAGTACACAACTTTAATAGAATAGAAAAATTAAAAATAAACAACAAAAAAATCATAAATTACACCCAAGACAGTAAAATGTGAAAAACGAGTGAAGAAGTCTATAATAGGATCTGGTATCTGAAGGTAACGAAACACCAAATCCGAGAAAAGGACCGTTGGAACAATTCACTGCAACATATGTTTATTGTTTTTGGATTTGTTCAAAAATGTTTAAAAATGTAAAAAAAAACATGTTTTTTTATGTCTTCTTTAATATGAAAATAGAGCTACTACAGACGTTTTCTATCATTTTTCACTTTTCTACTGCTTTTTGGGTAATTTTTGACTTTTTACCATAGTTGGGTTTTTGTTTATATTTAATACATTTATTTTATTAAAAAAAAAAAACTAGAAAAAACATGTAGTAGTCAGGCTTAAATCCACCAGAGCGTCGAAAGGGGCAATCTAGTATTAGGCGATCTCGTAGTTGAAGCCTGAACATAAAACACAATAACTATATTTTTGGAATCAACGTTATATCCTTCAAGTAAATAAAATGTTTAATAATTACAGTACATAAAGGATTGACAACAACATTCTTATTTTCATATCCCATTCAAATCTTTCTTCATCTATATGTTTATACACGATCGCGAGAACATTTCCATTGTTTTGCATTGATTTTACTTGTTCCACATCTTCGCTTTCCGCAGAATATATAAGAGAACAACGTCAGCTGCAAATTGATGGCAATCCAATTCTCTAGAATCCTTAGGACCAGGGTGTGCGCTATCTTGGAGTACTTTTGGATACACGACTCTCATGGAAACTACACATTAACAGAAAATACAGCTACCATATTCATGACTTACTAAACCCTTTACTATATCATAAACAGAAATACGCTAGGTACTTAAATACATTTGTACCATTCGATTCAATACACTTCTGCTTCAAATTCTGTGAGGAATGAATGTAGGCCTTGTGCATGGTTCCGGGGCTTTACACTATAGTCTAAGTGCGCTTACTCCTAGGAGGCCACTCAAATAAAGACTGTAGGTACCTGAATTGTCTACTTTAATTAATATTTGTGTATATCATCATGTATTTTGTTGGTTCAAATGATGTTGTTGTACTTGTTTCCCCACTTATTTGATATTTGTATCGCATTGGTCTGTCTGGCCACTCATCTTTCTGATATTTGATTTGCAGATTATTATGTTGGAATACAATGCTGGGTGTAGCAGTGCTGCTGCTGATCTTGGAACTCCAGTCAGCTGTTGGCAACCCTTCGTGGACTTCACGGATGTTCCCAGTTCATCAAATGACAGATGACCTGATTAGATTTCCACCCGACAATGGTTGTACGTTTTTTCTGTCGCAACGACAATACTTCGCTGTTGGTGATCAGTGTTCAGGTATACCTTCCATTCATCCCCTCGTTGGGCATACTCTCAATGTCAAAGCTACAGGCATTGAAACACTCTGGGAGAAGTCATTGATTGATTGGGATCATCTGCTGTCATTGAACATTGACATGAACTCAGAGCTGCGAGTCATTCAACCTCGCATTTTTTCATCAATGAAATCCCTTGCCAACCTCTCCATCAGCAACAACTATAGACTTCGACCTCTTCATCCGGATGTATTCTATGGATTGATACATCTTCGAGAGCTTCGATTTGTCAAAAACAAGTTATTATCCCTTCGATCCTTTATCAACAGCCTACGGCCACAAATATTACCAAGTCTGAGACATTTAGATCTCTCTGATAACCCTATCGAAGTAATCACCGCACGAGATTTTCAAGCAATGGTTGGATCCATGCTCGAAACGTTAACATTGAATATGTGTGGAATTTTGACCATACAACCAGATGCATTATCGCAATTCTCAAATTTAAAATCCCTGAAATTGTCTAATAACAATCTTTCCCCGGAAGTTTTGATAAATTTAATTAAAAATATAAATCGAACAACACGCAATTTTGAAGATATAAGTTTAGCGTCTAATCTTATTCATAAAAGACCAACTAATCTTTTGAGAATAATTGGAAAAACTTCAATTAAAAAACTTGACCTAAAAGAAAATCATTTTGACTCACTGTCCTTGGGGTTTTTTCCAATGATGCCCAATCTGGAAGTTTTGGATTTAAGTGGCCTTATGGCCTATAATTTGGAAAAAGGCACATTCAGTGTTCGAGCTCTTCCGCGGTTATCTCATTTAGTTTTTTCGAGAAACAGAATTCCAGGCTTTATTCCGGGTCTTCATGTGCGCAATCTAGTCGAACTGGATCTGTCAGAAAACTCATGTGAGCATTGTACTAAGGCATCATATTTCAAATTAAACGACTACGATTTTACTGAAATGATATCCCTTCAAGTGCTTGATTTATCAAAAAATAATATTTACCAGGTGAGGAGGCACGCATTCGTCGGTTTGAGCACACTTCAAGCGCTTATTTTATCTAATTGTAGCCTATTTGTTTTAGAAACGTTCTCTTTTCTCGATCTCATTAATTTAGAACACTTGGATCTGAGCCAGAATCGATTTCACAATGCAACTCAGCTGGTCCACCAGACCTTCGAGGGACTTGGCAATCTGACTTCTCTCCGACTTGACGGATGTTTCATCAACAGTCTTCCAAACTCTAACATATTTCTTCCACTCAAGTCTTTGAAATATCTCACTTTAAGAAAAAATTATTTGGTTAACTTTGATCCAGTTGTATTCTCACCGTTAGTTCATCTTCATCAGTTAGATCTTTCTGAAAATCGCTTAACCCCTTGGACTAGCAGACTGTTTTCGAACAATTCCCATCTTGACACTGTCTCGTTCTTTTCCAATCACCTGGGAGAAATAAATCCGATTATGATTCAAGATTTTATTAGACTGAATGAATTTGATTTAAGAGAAAATCCCATTTTTTGTGACTGTAATCTCATACACAGTTTTTTAGGCTTTCAAGACAGTTTACAGAAAAGTTTAAAACTAAATACAAAGAGAGTTAAGTGCTTCGCTCCTGCATATTGGACCGGCGTATATTTGATTGATTTTTTAAACTTTAATTTCAACAACATAAAATGTCTATCATGGACCTCTATAATGCTCTTCCTTCTCGTAATCATTATACCCTTCGTGTTTATTGCTGCCCTTCTAGTTTATTACCTTCGATGGTACATAAGATATTGGATTTTTCTCTTTCGACAATCATGGCGGTCAAATTTTCCAGGAAAAAAAATTTTACATTTGGACGGGAAATATAAATATGATGCTTTTGTTTCGTACAGCCATGAAGATCGAAGTTTTGTCATTCGCCTGGTAGCAATGTTGGAAAAATTTGAACCACATTTTCGATTATGCGTCTTCGAGAGGGATTTTCAAATTGGTGACATAATAACAGAAAGCGTTTTAGAATGTTTATCTGTATCTCGACGTACAATTTTTATTCTGTCAGATTCCTTTGCAAAATCACAATGGTGTCAATGGGAACTTCAAATGGCTTATAATAAAAAAATATTTTTCAATCCATCCGCCCCTGATGCACTTATTATTGTGAAACTCGGCGAGATTACGGACGCTCATATGACGCCCATTTTACGATATTTGGTAAAAAGTAGGGTATATCTTCAGTGGCACTCAGATCCAAAACGGCAGAGAATCTTCTGGGAGAAACTACGAAGTGAACTAAAGGTGACTCAATCTTCGTAGTGTAACAATGCAGTAAAAAGAAGTTTTGGTTGGTGAAACAAAGCATTATACATCCGCAGAACGAATTAATCAATTAAGTTTTGCTCTCCCTCCAAAACCAATCCATCGTTTGGGCCGAAAATCAATGGTTGATTTGCATAGGGGCTTCTGAAATCGTATACTAAATATTGTGCCAATACATTTATTACATAGGTAGTTATTAGGGTTTTTAAGTCGAGACCCTCCTCTTCTACCCCTACCCTTCGGTCATTTTCGCGGAATATTAATAGGTTGCATCCTTATTAGGTTTTAATTTAAATACAAAATTACAAAAAATCGATACATTTATTACAATGGAAATTGTTGGAGTTTTTGTATAAGCCCCCTCCCCCCCTCTCCTAATCCCCCTCTTCCCTTTGGCTGAAAATCAATAGGTGTCCTTATGTTCTGGATACACATATAACATTTATATTCATACTATCGGGAGTTATGGAAAGACATTTCGTTTTTCATTTTTGGAATCGAGAGGTTGGAAAACATGAAATTCCGTTGAAAACGCAATCTCAAATTTCATAACTTCCTCTATACTTTGAATAACTGGAAAAGTAAAACCAACAATATATATGTCAATATCAGAATGTCACCAGTTTTCATTTGACACCCATAAAACACTCAAAACAAAAATTTTGACTTTCATTCGACGTCTTTTCCTCAATTTTTCTTCAGCACTGTACACGAGTAGATCCGTGTGGTCAACATTTCAATTGTTCACGTCAAACGGTTCGAAAGTTACATTGCTGTGACAGTCTGACAGACAGACAACCGACACTTACTTTAAGTCACTTATCAACATTTAAGTTACGGAATCGTACAAAGATATTTTAATATATTTTTCTTTGCCACTCACTTTTATTCTTCAGATCAAATTGTCAATATAAAAAATTCGATAAACATTCGCAGAAACAGAAATCGATTTTCTACTTTAATGTAAATAAAAATGTAAAAATTATTGAAAAAACTTGTTTTTCGCTCAGTTGTTTTCTTTTCCTGTCCCTGTTCCCGATCTGCCTCACTATTTGTATACATGACAAAAGGGGCTGATATACAATGTCACATGTATGTTTTGACATATATTTGAAAAAAGGTTTTCTGTTTGTCAATTTAAAATCTTATTTTGTATAACAGAAATGTGTTTGAAGAGAGGAAATCAGAGATATAGCAATAAAGGAGAGATTCAAGGTGAACAAGATGAAATGTTATTTTGTGTGAGATAGGAGGGCGTCCTAATGAGGAACGAGGATCATTGATAATGTTGAAGAGATGAAGGAGGATGGGATGGATATTGTGTTGACAGAGTTGAGGATCGTGTCTTGGAATCACATCCCGGGGTTTTGACACGCATTATGCTTCTCTCTAGCTGGAGAGCATCTCTCCATACTAAGGGCTATATTCTGCTAAGTTTACCTTACTTTCTTCGTAATCGAATACAATTAAATACTGTAATAATATAATAAATAGAGGTCTTTCTTACACCACCTACTTTTGTACAGATCACTCTCATTCCCCTCTCTTCAATTCATTTCGGCATTACTGGATATAAGAATGTAACGTGTTGGCGCAAGCAGTGTTTTGTTTTCATTGTACAAAGTAATTATGAGACATTCTTATACCCAGTAATGCCAGTATGAAGTGAATTTGAGAAAGGGGAGGAAGAGTGCAACATCACATATATATTTTATATATTATTTATATAAATATAAATTTTATATAAAAAATTTTTATCTATATTTTTATCCTTTCTGGTAAAAAACTACAGTGCTTGTCTTCTGAGCTCAGGATCGTTGGTTTGAAACCCGGCCGAGGCCCTTAGTTTATTTTATCTGGGAGGTAGAATAAACTTAAGGATGCCGTCCTTCGGATCGGACGTTAAGCAATGGTCCCGAGCCTGAGCGATGTCGGGTACTCGCCAAAGACCCCGGCCCTAAAATTTAAGTAAGTAAATCATAGTAGAGTCGGGCTCATGTCCAACAGAGTAGTGACGAAAGAGTGCTCTGGTAGTAGGCGATATAAACTCGTAGTTAAAGCCTGGGCATGAGTCATAATAACTAACTAAAACTACCAATAATAAAACTATATTTTAAAATTCGAAGAATTTCTATAGAAATTTATTTTACATTCTTTGGGGCGCTATACTTTTGGTCCTGTCTCAGATCTCAGGATATATTAGCGATTGGAAATTTATTAAGAAACATTTTTGATAAATCCAATTTTTCAACTGGACTAACGTTTGATGTGTAAATCGACCAAACGTCTTTAAAAATGGTTTTCAAAATGAGATTTCAAACCAGGCAACCTGCGAAAAATCCTATTGTATATTTTAGTTTTCTCTACAAAGTTTATTTGAAGAGAATTTTGATTAAATCATAAATATAAGCAGAATCTTGTAAAATATACTTAGGCCCCAAAGTAAAGGGGTATTACTTTGGCCAAAATCTAATCAGATCTATGTCAGCGCATGTGACATCTTCAACTCAAATTTAAGTTCATAACTGCAATCTATGCAATTTTAGTTAGAGCGCTCACAAAGTTGCAAGACGTCATTGCGATTCAGAGCACCTTAAAAAGTGAACATCGTGCACTATATTAATGAAATAAAAAATAAATTCATTTTGATAAATAGGTTCAAACTAAACTTGAGAATGATGTCAAAAATAAAGAAATAAAATAAGACACAAACTAGCTACCTAGCTTATATTTGCAATTCGAGTTAAATTGTTTATATATGCACTTAGAGATTAATATGAATAGAAATTGGGGAATAAATGTAAGTAATAATAAAGACTAAGAGAAAAAATGAAGAATAGGTAATATAATATTACAAAGAGAAAAATAAATGAACTGAATAAATAAATATACATAATAAAAACGAAGAGAATGTTTTATTATTATTTTGTTTTTCATGTTTAACGTCCATAATGGTTATTATCGACGGAAAACTGACAGATCAGTTGGACGTCTCGCACTCGTTATAAAAGTTTCATTCCGCGGTCCGTCCCCCTCCAAGTGTATTATACAAATTTCGACAGAGCCCCAGAAACGAGGCCAGTCAATAAGTATGTACTTAGAAGTAGTAGTTTCCACTTAGAAACTTTTCAGTTTTCCTCCCCTCGGAGATGCCAACGATATGGATGAGTGGGCCAGCTGCTGACGCCCCCCTCCTCATATTTTCACTATTTTCAACTTCCTGCCTTCATTTTAATGTTTTATACCCACTCCAGCAGGCGGCTGGCTTTATGAAAATCCCATTTTGGAATCAAACTTTCTTTTATGACCCTTGAAGTTTTTTCATTATTAAATTGTTGCCATACCTTCCTATAGAATAAACTATTACAGAGAAGTGTGATCAGATCACTCATTGAAGGGTTCCATCTGTTTTACTGTATTTTCTACTAAATGGTGGGTTTTTTGTAGACTGCCTGATGATAGGCAACCTCGAAAAAACTGTGGTTCCAGTTGAGTCGATTATTGAGCTGTGACTATTCTGGCGGAAGGTGGAGGTGCTCTTTCTTGGTTTGACACACTCTGTGAACATCCCATTCAGCTAATGTCCTCAGACCTCCTGTCAAGTTATCTCGCTCTGTCGCTCCCCTGTGCATACTCCTATTGTACCCCGACTAACCTCCTTCTATTCCGTTATTCTAGTTCCATTATTATTTATATTGAATAACCTGGCAATCCCATCTCCGCCTACTTTCCTCATCAATCCCGTAATTCGGGGACTTGAGAGAACATTATAGATTTCCCCTCAATATAGTTCCGGGAGAGGAAAAATATTTTAAATAGATTATCCTGGATTTTTAAATTTCTTATACTATTGTTTCTTCTATATAAACAAAATAAAAAATCGTGTGAGTTCAATTAGTACATTCATAGTTATGTGTATATATCATATGTATATGTTCATTGGAAAATAAAAAAGGAATAAAATTTCAGTAGGAAAACATTTAATGTAACAATATTTTCCTTGTTCAATTCATTTTTTGGTAAAATTGATGCAATCGTTTATAACTAACTTAAAAACTTAATTGTAACTAAAATAAGATTCATGTGAATCACGATGTGTAATTTTTTGTTCTGTTAAATATGAATATGTCTTCAGATCGAGGATTGATTTATTTATACAATATTTTGTTCTATTAAATATGAATATGTCTCCAGATCGAAGGTTGATTTATTTATACAATATTTTGTTCTATTAAATATGAATATGTCTCCAGATCGAAGATTGATTTATTTATATTTTTTTGTCCTGTTGAATATGAATAAATCTCCAGATCGAGGATTGATTTATTTATAATTCATTTTTTACAATTTATTTTTTGGCAATACTTACGATAGTCGTGTAATTACATTATAATGACAACTAGAAAATCCTGAATAATTATGAAAAGGTTAAATTATTTTACTGCTACTTATTACATGAAAATTGTTGAGAATAATTCAGAATGAATTTTCACAACTTGTGTTAGAATAACTTATAACTTTGTGTGGCATCGGTAAACAAAGTAAAGACGTCATCAGAGCTTGAGCCAGGCACGATCACTCTAAGAAAAAACTCAACTACCACTTAAGAATACTTAAGACTGTAGATATGGACCCCAGAATGTGTTTAAGTTAAATAATGAGTAGTATATCGTTTCAATGGTCTTATCAAGAACTATTCTAAAAAAAAATTATTTTTTCCAAAAATAAAAATACCTTGTTTTATACAAAAATCATCATTGCTTTTTCTCTGGATTTAAATAACGATTCATCTCGTTTCGATGTAAATCACTGAAAATTGCAGCATCATGAATGTACTGTCAAAGACCTGAATTGGCAAAAAAATGTTATGATTCTCTAGGATAGATAAATTATTGTTATCGTTTCAAAAAGAGATTTTAAGATAAGTGTTTACTTTAAGGCCCTGAATACGATTTATACAGTAGAGTCCCGTTAATCCGGACTCGATGGGACCAGACCCCGTCCGGATCACTGAAAGTCCGAATTAAACGGAATTTGCTGTAAAATGCACATGATAAATATTTTTAAATATTAGCGTAAATATTTAGCGCGCCGTCTTCTTTGTCGGCACTTTTTCATCGTAGCCAACTGAGTAAGTCAAGTCAAACCCTCTCTTTGAATTATTTTCGTAATTACCACTAGCTGAATTAAATTTTTAGTTTACTAAATTTTAATTACCTATATTTTTTCAAATCCCTTCCGGATTAACCGGATGCCCGGATAATCGGTGTCCGGATTAGCGGGACTCTACTGTATATCATAACTTTAAAGAAAAATGTGAGGAAACATTTATGAACCCTCGTAAGAAAAAAAAAAAATTACAAAAGCAGTGAAAACAATTTGTGCGTCCATCTAGAAATAGTTCGTAATATATACAAAAAGGAATATAAATGTTATTTGAAGCATATATATGTTTCTTAAACTTCTCTGGGATGTTCCACTGTTGCTTAATTCCGGCATTTCTTCCAGAGGAGTCTTCTTATTTTTTCCGACAATATTTCGGGACTCTTACAAGTCCCGAAATATTGTCGGGAGCATATATATGTAACCCCTCTACAGCGACAGTCACGGGACCAAGAAAATTGTCCGTTGCAGAAAGGTGTCCGTTGAGGAGGGTATAAAAAAAAAACAAAAAAAAAATTCATTATACATATAATGAATTTTTTTTTTGTTTTTTTTACATACATATGTAGGTACATATACAAAACGTTTAATTTGCTTTTGTGTTTAATATTACGTAGATATGTGACGAACAGTAGATAATTAGATAAAACACATAATAATAGTTATTATGGATTTTAAGTAGCATGTTTGCCTTTTTCACAAACAGCGATTCTACGAATAACAAAATGCATTCAAAATTACATTTTTCAAATGAATTCTTTTGTAAGTTTCAGCTTAGGAGGAGTAAATGTATCTCCTGATGTCGAAAAATTGGTTGTCCACGTCCGTTAGAGGGGGGTGTCCGTGAGGGGTTTTACAAGTGGTCATCGTCAGGTTTAGTATAAACTCAGTTTTAGTTGTGAACTTAATGATGTTTATAACTAAAAGCTTTAATGAAAAGTTTCATGTATGTTTCCATGAAACCTTATACATGAATGCATATACAAAGTTGGAGTATGGCCGGGACAGTGGTTTGTGACAGGTGGTTGAAAAAAACCTTCTACACGTCACCACCAAACATGAACCTCCTCTCCCCTCCCTTTATGTACATGAGTATTTTCTTTTTCTTTACTTTTTTTCTCTTTTTATTTATTTATTTATACATAGGGACAAAAAATGGCCAGCCCGAAGTACATATGAATAATTTGAGGAATGACTTGAAAGAAGACTAAGGAATAGATACATAAATAACGAAATTGATTTTCTAATAAACTATAAATATATGATGTGGCAATTACAGGACTTTCTTATACAAACCATGGATCCATCATCTAGATGTGCTGGAAGTGTGCATTAGAAAATAGACATTGAATAGAAATAATACATTAGACAAAAAATAAAGAAGAGCATATGTTTTAAAAAATATTCTATTTCACAAAATGTATGAAATATATGGGAGTACTTTGTGAAATAATACATTTTATTATTATTATTATTTATTAAGTGTTTCACAATATCTCTGCAAAAAATGTGGCGTCGTGGTGGATTTGTGGGGAGGGGTTTGTAGATAATTCTTGTATAAGTGGATTGGCGTGATGATGGAGTTTGTCGTGAAAAGTTTGATATCGTGTTCTGATAATAGAAGGTACAAATGGGATGTTGAGGTCATTATATAATGTGAGGTTGGAAACGTAAAATGGCGCATTGGCAATGTGGTGTAGTATAATGGATTGTATTGACTGAAGACGTTGTATGTTTGGTTTTTTTTGGCTGATCCCCATATCTCGATGCCATAAGTTCAGAAGGGTTTTAGTATAGTGTTGTATATGTGAAGTTTGTTTTGCAAGAGATAATGTCGATCGTCGTCCGATGATTGATTTCTAGTCGTCCAAATCGTCTTTTGAGGTCTGTGCGTTTCAGTCTGATATGAGTTGTTCAAGTTAAATGTCTGTCTAAATGAAGTCCTAGATATCGGACAGTGTCGGATGCAGGATCGGGCTGGTTGTTAATGTAAACTGGTGGACAAGTGTGCAACGAAATTTAAAATATTTTTTTTATTATTGTTGAATATTATGAAAAATTATAAGTATAATATATTAACAAATTATGTTCTATAGTCAGTACAGGACATTCTTACACTAACCACGCTTGTAGATCCCCTCCCTCCCCATCAAGTTCATTTCATACCGGCATTACTGGGTATATGAAAGACTCAGGATTGCAATGTGTAATGAAACAAAGAAAACAGCTGATGCCAAAACATTACTTTCTTATACCGAGTAACGCCGGTATGAACTGAATTTGAGAAGCGGGAGAGAGAATGATCTGTAGCGACCTATGTATCGGAGGATCCAACATGGATTTAGGAACTCACCATACAGCTTCCATTTACGGCCGACAGGTGCATCCAAGTCAGTCCTCAAGAAACCTTTGTACAAGCTTGTTTCGATTAAAATTGATGTCCCCAAATAAATGTGTTGGGTATTAATATTATTAGAATTAAGCCCCCAACAATTGGTGACCCCAACAATTGGTGACCCCGTATTGAACTGTTCAACATTATTTATAGTGATATTTCAAGTAAGTAGTGTAAAATGTCTACAAGTGAAAGTGGGACCGGTGCAGAAGCACATTTTCCTAACATGGCCGAAGCGAGCCACAACCTCGAAGCAAGTAAGGTTAGCATTAAAATTCCCCCTTTTTGGCAACAAAAACCTGAAATATGGTTTTACCAAATTGAAGCACAATTTAATATTAATAAAATTACATCGGAGGAAACAAAATTTAATTATGTGGTATCACAAATGGATCCGAAGTATATAGAAAACATTTGGGATATCATTCAAGGGACTGCTACAAATAAATATACTAGAGCTAAGGAAACACTTCTTAATATTTTTACAGAAAGTGAACAATGTAAGATTAAGAAATTAATTACGGGATTAGATCTCGGAGATATGAGGCCTAGTCAATTATTGAGAAAAATGCGGAACCTGGCTGGTACTGATATTTCTGACACAGTTTTAAAAACACTCTGGTTAGAAAAACTCCCAGATTCTATAAAGAATGTTCTCATTGTTAGTGAGGAAACTTTAGACAAAATAGCCATTATAGCTGACAAAATTGTGGAAATGAACCCACATAGAGACATATGTAGTGCTGATAGTAGACCCAGTCAAGATGCTCTAATTCAAGAATTGTTAACTAAAATTTCAAGCCTCGAGTTACAAATAAATGAAATCTCCGGTCGGTCTCGTTCTCACCACCGAGACCACAGTCGCAACCGTGGTACTAGCAAACCCAGAAAACGATTTGACCCACAGGGTAAATATTGTTTTTTTCATTTCCAGTTTGGAAAAAAATGCTACCCTGATAAATGTCGTCAACCATGCGCCTGGAAAAGTCAGGAAAACTCCAACCTGCAGTAGAGATTGCGACGAGCTCTATTGCAGATAATATTGAAAATCGTCGAAATTTCCGCTTATTTGTTAATGACAAAAAAACGGGTGGGCGATTTCTTATTGACAGTGGAGCCGATATTTCTTTAATTCCAGCCAAGGCTACAGATAAAATTACATCTTCTAACTTTAAATTATATGCTGCAAACGGCACGTCCATACCTACCTACGGCGTCACATTACTGACACTGGATCTAGGACTTCGTCGTGAATTTAGGTGGTTATTTATAAAAGCTGACATAACTCGAGGGATAATTGGTGCAGATTTCTTGAATCATTTTAACTTATTGATTGACTTACATAAACATAGATTAATTGATGCAGTCACTAAACTTAGCACTTCAGGTAGTGTACTGGCTGTATCAGGAAACGAAGTCATTAGCACAATCAATAAGTCTCAAGCAAAGTTTGCACATCTGTTCACCTTATACCCTGAATTAACGAAGCCATCATTTTCGCCCAATCACCCGAAACATAATATTCAACACTATATCACCACCACAGGATCTCCAGTGCATTGTAAGGCAAGACCTCTCGCTCCTAAACGATTACAACAGGCCAAACGGGAATTTCAATTTATGTTGGATCAAAATATTATCCGACCATCGAGTTCAGAATGGGCAAGTCCGTTACATGTAGTTGATAAAAAAGATGGATCTATCCGTCCTTGTGGTGATTATCGCTTATTAAATGCCAAGACCGTACCAGATAGATATCCTATACCTCGCATAGAAGACTTCCATCACATATTAAATGGAGCTACTATTTTTTCTAAAATAGATTTACATAAAGCATACTACCAAATTCCGATAGCAGAGGAAGACAAAAGCAAAACGGCTATAATTACACCTTTTGGTTTATACGAATTCAACGTTATGAGTTTTGGTCTCAGGAATGCCCCTTCCACCTTCCAACGATTTATTAACACAGTGTTTCATGGTTTGGATTTTGTTTTTCCGTTCATGGATGACATCCTGGTCGCTTCAGCTACGGAAGAAGAACACTGTGAACATCTTCGTCTTATTTTTGAACGACTACAACGTTTTGGTCTCCGCATTAATGCTTCAAAATCAGAGTTAGGTGTTGAAGAATTACAATTTTTGGGCTACTTGATCACGCAAGATGGTTCCAGACCAGTACCTGAGAAGGTAAAGGCAATCAGAGATTTTAAATTACCAGAGACAGTACAACAACTTCGTGCATTTCTAGGTGTCATTAACTTTTATAGACGATATATAAGAAATGCAGCGGAAACTCAGGCTATCCTTCATGACTACTTAAAAGGTTCCAAGAAAAATGATAAAACTAAAATAGTCTGGACTGAGGAGGCTATACAACAATTTGAACGCTGTAAAGATGATTTAGTAGATGCTACACTCCTAACTTTTCCAGATTCACGATTTCCGCTGGCGGTTTTTACTGATGCGTCTGATATAGCAGTGGGAGCTGTATTACAGCAGCACGAACAATCCGGATGGAAACCTATCGCTTTTTATTCCAAAAAACTAAATGATGCTCAAAAAGCCTATAGTGCTTACGACAAGGAATTATTAGCAATTTATTTGGCAATTAAACAATTTAAGCATCTACTGGAGGCACAAACATTTACAATATTTACCGATCATAAGCCTATTACATATGCATTCTTCCAGAAAAATGATAAAGCATCGCCACGTCAAGTACGCCACTTACAATATATTTCGCAGTTTACAACCGACATTCGACATATTAGTGGAAAAGCTAACATAGTGGCCGACACGTTTTCAAGACTTGAAGAAGTTTCAGTAATTGACTATGAAGAAATTGCTCGCAATCAAGAAAATGATCAGGAATTACCAACATTATTACAAGACTCCAGTTTAAATATGAAACAATGCAACATAATGTCAAAAAAGCCTCTCTGGTGCGATGTAGCTACGAACAATATCCGACCCTACATCCCAGAAGCGTTTCGCTACGAAATATTTAAGCAAATCCATAATTTGGCACATCCAGGAGTCAAAACAACAGTGAAACAAATAACGTCAAAATTCATATGGCCAGCCATCAAAAATGATATTAGAAAATGGACTCAAAGTTGCTTGAGTTGTCAACGCAACAAAGTGTCACGCCATACAAGGTCAGAAATAGGGACGTTCGAACCACCGGATGGACGATTTAGTGTCGTTCATGTGGACGTCATTGGGCCATTGCCACCCTCACAAGGAAATATTTACTGCATGACCTGTATCGACCGATTTACGAGTTGGATGGAAGTAATTCCTATGGCTAATAATACTGCAGAAACAATTGCAAAATTATTTTATAGTAATTGGATCGCAAGGTTTGGAGCGCCAGCTTCCATAGTAACTGACCAAGGCCGACAGTTTGTTAGTGAACTTTTTACCAATTTAGCTTCGTTATGTGGAGCAAAAATACAGCATACGACACCTTATCATCCGCAATCGAACGGTAAGGTGGAGCGCTTACACAGGACTTTAAAAGCCGCAATTAGGGCTCAGAATAATCCGACATGGACAGATAGTTTACCTACAGTCTTGTTAGGAATGCGTACAGCATTAAGGGATGGTTCGAAACATTCCATCGCAGAAATGGTTTATGGGACTACGATAAGAATCCCAGGAGAATTTTTTGATCCATCGTCAATTCCTGTGAATACAGACAATTTTGTGTCTGATCTTCAACAATATATGGCACAATTAAGACCAATGGATACACGTAAAGCTTGCAACAAATCACTGTTCAGGCATAAGGCTTTGGAATCGTGCTCACACGTATTTTTACGAGTAGATCGTGTCAAAAAGTCTTTGGAACCACCATATGAAGGGCCATTTGAGGTAATCGTTCGACAAGATAAATATTTCACCCTTAGAATTAAAAACAAGGACACCAACATATCTGTGGATAGACTCAAACCTGCACATTTAATGGTAACTGGATTAGATCATAGTGACACGTTCAGTGAGGGTACGGGCACGAAAAAATTACAACCAAAGACGAGCACAACAAAGATACCTCCAACAACCCTTGCCGAGCATCAGCAACAAAAGTCGTCCCGCAGTGGCAGAATTGTTCATTTCCCACGACGTTTTCTTGACGAGCTACAGGCAAGAGAGAAACATACCAGACGATAAGTGAGATAAGTGTTGTGAAAAGTTATACGCATAAGTTTTTCTAATTTCTGAACATTTTATGTTACACAGTATGTTATACATTGTATACTATGTTTTATGTTGTTTACAATATCTATATATTTTTTTTTTTTTTCTCTTTGCCATAAATGGGGCTGTCAGGTTGCCTTGTGTCGTTACTTAGTAACTGAGGAAGGAGTATTGTAGCGACCTATGTATCGGAGGATCCAACATGGATTTAGGAACTCACCATACAGCTTCCATTTACGGCCGACAGGTGCATCCAAGTCAGTCCTCAAGAAACCTTTGTACAAGCTTGTTTCGATTAAAATTGATGTCCCCAAATAAATGTGTTGGGTATTAATATTATTAGAATTAAGCCCCCAACAATTGGTGACCCCAACAGATCTGTACAGAAGTGGTTGTCATAAGTAAGTCCCTTTTATCGTCAATAATACGAGTATAATCCTCCAGTCCCTGTGTATATGTACTTCTTTTCTCAAAAAACTGTCTATTTTTAATCTTATTCATATATTTATTATTGTCATCTTTGATTTATTTTATATATGTATATACGATTGTATATATTTTATAAACCAATTTTTGTTGTAATGAAATAAATATTATTATTATTATTATTATATTAAATATTCTTACCACTAATGGTTACATGTTTTATACCTGTGTTAAGAAAAAAACAAAAACCAAGACATTATCTTAAATGATAACATGTTTATCATAAATATTTAAATGAGAACAAGAAAAAAGAATGTCATCACTTTTTTTTTTTTTTTTTAATAAGGAGAAAAAATATCTTCAAGAGAAAAATGTCACTTTCAAATTCTGACATGGGATGAAAAGCAGAAGACTTAACTCTGTAGGAAAATGGAAAAATGGTTTGTCGTGTTGGGAGAAAATGTTTTCCCTAATTTTACATGAGACCCGTGGGGGTTGAAAAGGGACAGTTTGGATTGTAAACTGGTTGAACTTCCATTTAGTATTTGTTAAGTCGTGGCTGAAGATGGTAGCAATACCGAAAGTACTCCCATATATTATATATATATATATATATATATATGTTGTGATATAGACATTATAAAAAAAAAAATTAGTTTTTCTTTATATTTTTTATTAAATGTTTCACAATAACTTTGCAAAAAATGTATCAATAAGTATTATGGTTTCTTATGTATTATGTAAAAAAAACAACTAATTATATGACCCATATGCCACATAATTAATTTTTATTTTTTTCTATTCTATATTTTTGATCATCTAATGTATTACCTCTATTCGATAACTATTTTCTTCTGCACACTTCCAGCATCCCTAGACTATGGGATCCTTGATAACGTTGCATGCCCTTATATAAAGTTTTGATATGCTCTACAACATTTTTATAAATCATTTTATTGATATCATTTATAATTAAAAATGAAAATTGGATTGGCTCATAAACAAATCATAAAAGTGTTAAATAACAAATTTCATCAGCTTACTTGCAACTGTTGATCCTTGAAGAATGCTCAACATCACCGACAGCATCGCAACAGAAAGACCTCGACTGTCGAAAAGCTAAAATAAATACATTTTGAAAAATACACAGGATCGTTAAGTTGAAAGATCAAAGTTGAAACATCTCTGAATAAATGTATATATATATATTTTTTTTTAATGTAAAAAAAAAATAATAACCTTTTTGGCAAGTCAATAAGAAGTGTTTGATGTGGCCCCATGGCGGGAATCGGTTGTATTTCTCTTTGTCAATAGAAATCCAACTTCATTAAAAGTTGCCTTTTATTGCAGGAACGTTTAAAATCTCCTCCCAGCCAAAATTTGGGGCTTTGAAAACTTTCATCTTATGGCAGCAAACAGTGCGTCCGACATCAAAGCAGGAGTTGAGTTCGGACCCGGTTTGAGAGCATACCGCAAAATGAAACTTGGGAGCCAACACAAGCAAGAAATGGAAACTTGACAAGGACAAGACTAGGAGTAGGGCTGCTAGACATGATGTTCTCTCAGTTTTTGTTGTCACAAGGTCTCAGTCCTTAGACTGTGAGTTTCTAACTTCCCTGAATATGTTTATTTTGTAATACCTTCAAGAGGGCGCCAGTAGCTCAGAGGTGTGTTAATCTACCGAGCTCAAAAGATTTGAAACCTGGTCGAGGCCCTTAAGTTTTTTATCTGAGAGATGAAAGAACCTTGAGCACACATTCCTTTGGATGGAACCTTTAGTGATGGGTCCGAGCCTGATGCCAGGTACTCGTTAAAGACCCCTACGCCAGGTGAATAAAGCTGGGTAGACAAAATTTAGGGCTCTCATAGTTGAGTCCAGCTCAGGTCCACCAGAGCAACGAAACAGCGCTCTATTAGTAGGCGATATGTCCTAGTTAGAGCCCGGGCGTGAGTCACAATAACTAGATATAATACTCGTAGCTTCCTTACTTGTTTTACCTGAAAAGCCATTATCATCGTTAAAAGTATCTAATGTTTTGCTTCTCAAGCTATATAGTCTTGATGTATAGAGAAAATTGGTTGGTTGGTTTATTTAGGGCGAACAAGTACTTAGGTTATTATCGCCCTACTGTCTAATTAGATGAAGCTATTTAAGAAGATGGGAGGGTGTGGACGGCAGTACACACATGCACATCCTCCCTGGCATGCCCCGCCAACAACAAAGCAATGTGCCTAAACAATGAAGGAGACGAGCTCTGCTGTGCCGCGCTGCCCTCGTTCTCCGCCTCGGCTGTGGCGCTCGTCGGGGGTCCCCGGGTCCCGCTCCGCTCCTCTTGGTCATCTCGCTCCGTTGGTGTCGGCCCCATAAATAAATAATGAAAAAAAATTATAATAATAAAAAATAAAAATAAAAAATATTAATAAATAAAAAAATAGAAATGTCCCTGGTATATGGGATCTAATAAATTAGGACCCAACAGAAAAAAAAAAAAAAAAAAAAAAAGGCAGACTTTTTTTTTCCTTTTGGCACCAGGGACCCCCTTTCTGACCCAGAAAACATGAAATTCCGGTTAAGAACTTACAGAATCGAATTTCTGTATGCTCTTTACTTAATGAATGTTTGGACACGTATATGTGTAACCAGAACCCCATAAGGACAAAAAAATTGATTTTCAGTCAAATAGGACAAAAGATAGAGGGGGATTAGCGGGGAGGCTTGACAAAAATACTCTAATAACTGTCGTTGTAATGTATCGACTCCAAACATATGTAAATTCGAAACCTCATAATGATGACACGCTGGGAGAAAAGGTAGGGATGAAGAAGGGGTTCGACACAAAACCCTAATAATTGCCGATGTAATGTTAATACATTCATTACACATAATACTTAGTATGAGGATTTAGAAGCCTTTAGGAAAGTCAACTATTGTTTTTTAGCATAAACAGTCGATTGGCTTCGAAGGAAGCGCGAAAACTTACTTGATTAATTGGTTCTGGGGAAGTTCATTGTTGGTGACTGAACGACGATTTTTTTTAAATTCAGTTTAGGTGGGTATATGTTTGTCTAAAAACAAGCATCAATTTATCAACTGTCGCATTGAGTTCATTAATGTAATTAAGTACGTAATAAATTAACAAAAACTGAAATTAAATTAATCACATCAGGATAAACGAAAAAAAAAAAAAAATCATCTAGAAAGCAGTGTTATCAAAATGTATGTAAATTCGTTCCTTACTTGCTGGAGTTGTGAGATAGGGAAAATTTAAAAAGGGGAATTTTTCAAGAGTTCAACCTCCTGCCTCAGTGTATAATTCAATGATTTTTTTACCCCCACTCCTCTGTCAAGGACTTGGCAAAGCTCTACCTGGCTTATCTTGTGACTGCTCCTGGTAGCAGGTCTTCGCAGTTACTACATGAATAAATATCACCAGTCACCAACAGAGATACCCACTCTGATGTTCATTTTTACTTTCTCATCTATACAAAATATATGGGATGTTATGTAATCGGTCAGAAATTTCGCTGAATTTTCAACGGATTTCCATGTTCTCCAGAACTCCTGATTTCAAAAAGTAAAAAAAAAATCTGTCTGTGTGACTGTGAACACAATGACTCCCGTTAGAATGTATATATCAAGATGAATCATATACGAGTATCCAGAACTTCATAAGGACAACACCTACTAATTTTGAGCTGAATTGACCAAAGAGTAGGGCTTAAATCAAAAACTTCAATAACTGCCCATATAATCAATCTATCGACAAATTTCAAATTTACATTCAAACCTATAAGGGCCTATTAATATTCTAGAAATCGGGCGAAGGAAGGGAGAAGCAAAAACCCCAATGATCTAATGCATGTATAGATATGAAATTCCATATTTAAAGTAGACCCTCCTGAAGATAATACCTGTGAAGTTTCTTACTTTCCCTGGCGCTACGGTCTTTGTAGAACCTTGACCTCCGCAACAATCTTCCGCCATTCTACTCTATCCTCGGCCTCCAGTTTCCATCTCCTCACACCCATCGTTCTGAGGTCGTCCTCCACGACCTCCAGCCAACGTAAGCGGGGTCTACCTCTTTTTCTTTGTCCTTCCGGGTGTCCCTCCAGTATCCTCCTCGGCAATCTGTCTGGTTCCATTCTCTATAAATGTCCCAGCCATCGCAGCCGCTCCTCCTTCACTAAGGCCACCAGGTCCGTGCGCTTGTACATGTCCCTCAGCCCCCCCATTGGTCCGTATCCTCCATCTATCCCCCTCTGGAGTAGGGCCGTATATCTTCCTCAATACCTTCCTCTCCCACGTATTGAGTAAGATTTAGTCCCTCCTAGTCAGGATGTAGGTTTAACTCGCATATGTGATGACCGATCTCAGGACTGTTTTATAAATTGCTATTTATCCGAGCATCTTCTGCAGTGACCGGTAGCATCTATTCCCGACCGTTATCCTCGTTTTGATGTCTTCTTTAACATCATTCCTTTCCATATTTGAAGCTATTCACCCGGTCAAACCTGCAACCTCCAAGTATGAGTCCTTCCTACCTGTGAAGTTTCAGTAAAATTAACCGAAAGGAAGGCAGGATTCAGAGGAGGGAGAGAGACTTAATGTTATAGCGGCAAATTGCGTCATTCATGCAGCAGGTAGTACATTGTCTGTGATTGACCTACGGCTCTTTTTTTTTTTTTTTTTCCTTCTTGCAACTTTCCGAATGGTAAACGTATATATTATATATATACAGGATGTCCTTGATTAAGTGACATTAGTTCGGGATCTGATTGGACATAGAACTTTGAGTAAAAGAGTTTCTAAAAACATTGGTTAGTAGAAGCTTCATTCAAAAGTTATTAAAAAACAGTTGTTATTCTGTGTAAGCTACAACGGCTTGCTCTTGCACTGACAGCTAATATCTAAGAGAGATAAGACAAAAACGATGACGACGATCTACTCGAAAACAAAAAAGCTTAAAAATGTCTATCTAATGGACAGAAAAATACAAGAACTTAAGAATTCAATTTTAAGTGCTGGCTCACTTAAAAAAAAATTGTTATTCCAAAATCCGCTTTATAAGCGGCTATTAAATGTAACATGTAATCCTACTTCACATAGAATTGTGGTATCACCATGTCACAACAGTGGCGTGGCTAGCATTATTATTATCATATTGGGGGGCTGGAGGGGCGGGGGGGGGGGGGGGGGGGGGGGGGGGGGAGCCGGTCAACACGACCGAAATAATAAAACAATAGTTTACATTTCACAATCATATTTTTAGTTTAAGTTTAATTAAACTTAATAATTAACAATCAGGTACCATACACAAAATATTAGTAATAATCAACACAAATTTAAATCAAGAATTAAAATTTTCATCAGTCTAGTCATCAGTCTTTTACAATAAGTAGTAATAGTAGTAAGTAAGAATCCTCAATTAAATAAGCCTTAATTTTCTGAACTGAAGCTCTCAATATCCTTTTCTTGACTGCAATGTTTGTCTGTGGTGGAGTTGTCGTTATATATTATAATTTTTTTAAATAGATACATTAGATCGCAATTTTCTCGGGAGGGGGGGGGGGAGGGGGTGTGCCCACCCCTGCCTCCCTGGCTACGCCAACGTATAGATGGTTGAAAAGTAGAGCTCTTAGAGGCGGGCAGATGCGCCTTGGTATGTGAGAAGTGCTCAGAATTCAGGAGAGTCAGATAGAGCCATCTATCAAAGAGAGAAGGCTCCAATCCTCGCCTGTCTCAGCCAGCCATCAATCGGCACATCTCTCCACTCTCAGATATTCTATCAGAAGACAGGAAATTCTTCTCACAATCAATGAAATTCCATTATCATCCAAGAGATTTGTTTTTATCCCCTGAATATTTTCTTTCACACATGAAACCCTGGACGTATACAACTGCTATTTCAGACAACTGCTATCTACACTTTCGAATTGAACGATTGAATTCATGAAATGTGTAAGCCATTTTAAGGATAGTTAAACCTAGAAAATAATGTATGTGTCTTGATGGATGGATGTCTTGAGTGTGGTGAGAGAGGAAGGCTACCCAGCGGTAGCTCCTCAGAGCGAAATTTAAAAAACAATGAATATTATAATTGTTATCAATGAATATTAAGGGGATATTATGATTTTGTTACAAAAAATGGGCGATTGCAATTTGAGATTATAGAAAGTAACGGTTCCACCTCGATATATGGATTTGGATGTCAATGCAATTTGCTATGGAAACTTCTGTAAAGGTCCTGAATTGTGTCTTGCACTGTGTTTATCATGAGGTCATTGTGGAGTGTTCTGTTACTTACGTATGGTGGGCATTGTAATGAGTCTGTGTCTTTGACTGGAAAACCTGGATAAGTTTCAGATTAGATATTTTAGTGGTTTTAATAGAAATGTGTAGCAGTTACGCTTTTGTGTTATAAGAGTAATTTTGAATGTCTGTGCAGAAGAGAATAAAGCATTTAAAATGGTTTGTTTAGTGTATTACGTATGAGGTTTGTATAAGGGTTCCATGTCAGTCGTCTGTCCAGTGTGTCCTAAATATCTTACGATGTTAGCAAGGGGGAGGGGCTTGTTGTAGATAAAAACGGCGGGACATGTATCTCATCTTAGTGTAAATATTATTTGTTGTGATTTGTCCGTGTTGAGTTTAATTTTCCAAGTTCTCAATTTGAGTAACATGGTGTTGTAATGTGAACGAGGCATGTATGGAAGATTCAGCAGTAGCTAAGATGGCAGTGTCATCGGCGTATGTAGCTGTCAAGGTATGTGGTGACGTGGGCATGTCTGAGGTGTAAAGTGTATATAACAAAGGAGAATAGACCCTTGCGGCACGTTTATAAAAATTAACTTTTGAAAATAATGACGATTAAATAAATGAAAATAATTCTTCGTGAGAAAAACCTGAGCACGCCGTCCTCCATACCGAATAAAAATAAATAAAATTACAGGAAATTCTGATACCAACTACTTTTGTACATGTCACTCTCTCACCCCCTCTCCTATCTCAAATTTTTGGAGGCATTTTTGATTAGGTTGTAAGTATAAGAGGTATCTTGTAAAATGAGGTCCCAAAGTAAAGTGCTCTTTTGGCCAAAATCCAATTTAGATTTAAGTTAGCTCATGTGAAATCTTAATTTCAAATTTGGACAAGTTGAACTATGATTGTAGCTATACAATCGTTACAATAATTAGAACGCTCACACAGTTCCAATTCCAGACGGAGATCTTCGTGAAAGTAGTGAAAACGTTTTCAAGGGATCTTGAAACGTGAAAATTCGATCTCGGAATTTCGCACAATTACAGAGAAAAAAGCTGCAAGTACATAATATATATATATTTTTTTTTCCAAATAACTATTAGAATTTATTTTTCAATAGTACTTTTTATTTCTTATATAAATGTATTCGAACATACAGATTGGCTGTGACCAATGATCTCAAGTTCATTAGGGTCTAGATCACATCTTGTGTGTGGGAGTAGTAAAGAGGGGTAGGATCAGGGTGGGGGATGGTGTTCCATTGAGTACTTCCCCCACCACGACCCCCGGCTCCATTCACAGATTCAGTAGTCCACCTCCCATGTAGACCGCAGGGCTCTCGAACCGCTCGCTCCGCCCTATTTCCCCGACAGTCATCCTTTTATTTTCATTTTTATTTTCTAAATATAATTCGGACCCACAATAGTTCTATACCAATGTAGGTTTCTTGGTAATATCTGAAAGGTAAGTGTACACATCTCTGTCAAGTTCATTTATAGGCCCCTCGGTAAGATTTCTTTACAGATGGGAGCTAGGTGCTCGAAGTACAATTTTTAACATTTTTTTTTTTAATTTTCTTGTACCATTAAGATATGGAAGTAATGTAATCGTGGGAAAATCCTTGATCGAATTTTCACCGGATTTTCCCGTTTCAAGGTCCTCTCAATGATACCGCTTATATATATGACCTAATTAAACACTTTTCAAATCAAAGTTGTAGAGAAAATTGTATGGCACATTTTATAATAAATGCCATTTTGTGTAGGTCGTCGAGTTTTCGAAATATGTACACACCAAAACCGTCCTGAAATGTCATTTTGAAACACTTTTTTAAGATTTTTGGGTGATTTACTCGAAAAGGATAAGTCCTATCGAAAAATTGGTTCTTACTAAAAATGTTCTTTATTAAGGATCAATAAAATCAAAGTTATAGCGCCCCAAAAAATTGAAAATACATTTCGTCAGAAAATATTTCAAAGTAACGTTTAAATTGTATAACATAGAAAGGAATTATACAATTTGTTGTGTTATTGGTTAAATTATTAAAAATGATATAATGTATATGTGTTGTGGCAATAACAGGACTTTCTTATACCAACCACGTTTTTACAGATCACTCTCTCATCCTCTCAGCCCTCTCAAAATCATGTCATACTGGCATTACATGGTACAAGAGAGAAGAAGACAAAAAAGAATATCTCAGAATTACCCTGTTCAATGAAACATAGAAAACTGCTGACGCCTAAGAATTACTTTCATATACACAGTAATGTCAGTATGACATGAATGTGACAGGGGTAGAGACCGTGGTATATAAAAGCGTGGTTGGTATAAGAAAGTCCTGTAATGGTCATATCACGTATATTTTTTGATTTGTTAATGTTTTATTAGTTTTTAATATACGTACATTAAAGTACAAACTGAAAAATGAAATTTTGATTGTTTTGAACAAACACTTAAGCGCGTCCCGATTTAGTTCCGATGTTCCCATCTGCTGTCCCGGGCATGGCTAACTTGCGCTTGCTTTGAGGCCTTCAGATCCCGCGTCTCGTCCCTCTCCTTTTTCGTGTGGTAAATACACAGAAATAAACAGGCTTAATGATAGCTTGATCAATGAACGTAGCACTCATTTATATCCCCCTTCTCATTCAAATTTTTAATATGCTGCATAGCTTTTATTTTGAGTAGGACAATGTTAAAATCGATCATCTGTCAATTATCCTGTTTCATGAATATACGATCAACCGTGGTCATTTTATGTTTGAGTAAAATCAACTTTCGTTAGTGAACGTTCAGCCATTTTTCTGTGAAGCTCAAACAAACAATCGACCGTTTGTGTTAAAAATCAATAATTGGCTAACGTGGGGGCTTCTGCGTTACTGGCACATGTAGGTTAAAAAGAACCGGACTGAGAATTAATCTCTGAGAGACACCTGCACTTATCGTCCTTCGTCTGTTGACTTTGGAGTTGTCCCTCAAGAAACATGACACCAAGTTCTGAAGATACTGCGGTGGTCCTATTAGGTGTACCTGGTACTGCAATACTAAAGACAACTAAAAACACAATATGTGAAATAACTTTTTTGATGGTCGCTCGGTTTGCGAGAAACACACCGAAATGAGAACTTGGACACCATTTTTTTTAGTAATTTGATTGAATTATTCAAAAACGTTTAGCCCTATCGAACAATTAATTTAACTAAAAAAAATCAAAAACTAAACAAAAACTGGCATATATTGTCAATGTCTTATTCTGTCCCGTCTTGGAAAGAAAAATGGCCACTAAATTGGCATACCCATCACAACTTAAACCATGCCTACTATTCCCAACCCTTTTTTTGGCTTGGCAAAAACAGAAAAAACATACGAAAATTTCGACAATTCCTTCAATTTGGGAGTAACTTGACCGTGATAACTCCCAAATCAGCCTTCCGCATATCAGATACATTCTGGGATGTCACCACCTACCCCAATTAAGGCCTTCCCTGCGTGTCAGTCGCTAGTCTCGGCTGCAGTCGGAGAAGTGCTGCAATTTGATTTCGAGGTTGAAATGGAATGATATACACTTGCAATTATTTTGGTACCAAACTCAAATTAGTGTATGTTACTATAGACAGCAACCATAGTCATTAATTATAACAGCTTTATTTTCCC
This sequence comes from Aradus depressus, assembly GCA_963662175.1. NCBI lineage: Eukaryota > Metazoa > Arthropoda > Insecta > Hemiptera > Aradidae > Aradus > Aradus depressus. The sequence continues at coordinate 47,798,169 of OY759215.1, forward strand.
ACTTGAAATATGTATCTGCAGCTGAAAAGAGATAAGAAAACCGTCACACGCATTAAATAATTGTTTGAAACTAATTTTTGAGGAAATACCTGTCAAAGTATATGCGTTAAATATTGTATGCTACATTATAATATATTATATTTAAGATAATGTCGGGTTTCGAACCCACGATCCTGAGCTCAGAAGACAAGCACGCATACCACTGAGCTAAAAAACTTGACAAATACAAAATGTGAGGAGAAAAACCAAAATTGTTCTTATGTAACTAATAAAATTCACTCTAGTTCAAAAAAAAAAATTACATCTTAATAAGTCAATTCGTAACTAAATAATGAAAAACTAGATCAAATAAATAGTAAAAGCTATTATTTATATTAGGTAATGTAATTATCTTTCTCACTATCTGTACACAAACATAATTCATAGAAATCTGTTATAAGGTTTTACTCTTCTAGAATATTACATAAATTCCTCTTGGTCAACATTTAACTATCTTCTGGAACAGCCTGTAACATCTGCAAGTTATCACTTGATCTGAACCTATCTTTTAAATTAATTACAATATTGAAATAACTTGAAAACTCAGAAAACTAATTTTAAAGACAAAAAAATTATTTGAATAATAATAGGACTTTCTGATACCAACCACTTTTATACAGATCACCCTCCATTCTCTCAAATACATCACCTATTGGCATTACTGGTTATATAAAAGTAATTTGCTAGCATTAGCAGTTTCCTTTGTACATCCTGGTTCTGATAGTGACAAGTCTAGTAATGTGAGTATGAAATGAATTTGAGAGAAGAGGGGAGGGGATGAAGGAGATAGATCTGTACAACAGTGGTTGTTATAAGTTAGTTAGTTATTATAACGCATGCCCGGGCTTTATCTACAAGGTTACATCACTTATTACCAGAGTGCTCTTTCGTCACTCTAGTGGACATGAGTCCAACTCTACTAAAGGAGTCCAAAATTTTGTCTATCCTAAATTTTTATTCACCTAGGGGTCTTTAACGAGTACCTACGTATACAGGCTCGGACCATCGCTTAACGTCCCATCCGAAAGACGGCCTACTTAAGTTTATTTTACCTCCTTTTAAATTTAAATAAAATAAACAAAGGGCCTCGGCGATCTTGAGCTCAGTAAGCAAGCACGCATACGACTGAGCTACCGGATCCTCTATAAACTGTCGATAATAAAAATATATTTTAAAATTCGTTGCTATGCGTTGCAATTCGTACATTACTTTGAATAATTTCCTACGGAAATTTAATTAACATTCCTTATATTGTGATTGAATTCGTAACTATATATAATATAATACTAATGGAATATATTATACCTTGGCAGGTGTTAATTTGAAAGGCGCTGGGATGTTGACCCGCTGCTCGGTGTTGCAGGTTTGCTAGGGTGTGGATGGCAGGAGACGGCTGTTTAATAGGCTGGTTGTGTCGAGCTGGGTTAGGCTACTCGGTGCCCCTGTCACGTTCCCAACTTTCCTCCCTTCGCCCTCCAACTCCTCACTGATTAAAATTAAATTTCAGACCCAATTGTTATATATGAGCTCTCACACCTTTTTCTTTCTTTCTTTTTGACCCTTTTTTTTAGCTCTTTTAAAAACAATAATTGACTCAATTATTTTTTTATTGTTTTCTTATTAATTTTTTATCTATTATAATATAATATTATACAGGGTTTATCAGAATAAAATGATCCACTTTCTCTAACATTTGAACGAGTAATTGTATCGAGATAGGGCGAAATGGTTGCTTCTTTGGATTAAGAGGCAATGTGGATAGTGACATTATGTTGACTCAGCCCAACACCAAGAGCGCTGCACGCGTACTAACTTTAAAATCTCATTTGGAATCTAGGGACCTCATTTTAAAGGTCTCAGAAAGAAGAAGAACGTTTTGTTAACATTTTTTTATTTCTTTCATTTTTTCAGCATTGCACCAAAAAAAAAAAAAATTCTTATTACAAAAATCCTCATTGTATTTCACAAAGTAAATTCTTCCAGTTTCTAAGAGCCCTTGTGATAAACTTTCGAAGGGTCTATCATATGACGACTTTTAGAAATCTTTTAGAGCTGCTCCCGAAAATGTTTTTTTTTAATGGATGCTAAAGTCAAGTAGTAATGGAGGCCGAGTGGTAATTCATTTTGAATATTTTTATTTTATGAAACAATGTTTGTTTGTTGGAGCAGTCAACTAGGACAATACAAGTAATAATTAAACCTTAAAAATTATAAAATTGAGTAGATGAATTGAAAAAAAAAAAATAATAATGATAATAATAATAAAAATAAGGAATATTCTCGTAATATAAAATGAGAAGAGAAATAAGGTGAACTTAATAAATAAGCGTAGAATTATAATATAATTTATATATTATATTATAATAATAATAAAAATCCCTAACATAATATGTTATAATATGTTTATTTTCATGAATTTTTTTATTAAATTCTATCTTATTTATTTCTCTTTTTATTTTATATTACAAGAATATTGCTTATTTTTATTATTATTATCATTATTAATTTTTTTTCAATTCATCTACTTAATTTTATCATTTTTGAGGTTTAATTACTACATCAACTCTACAAAAACATGAGACATACTCTCATCAAATATTTATGAATATGGTATTTTAATATAATGAACAGTCCCACAGAGAGACTGAAGCACGCCTGCCGTACTAGTCAGAATAAATAGAATTTGACAGCGACTCAACTTGCTCAGTGTTGAGTCTCGTGACGAACTCCATTTGCTTGGACAATAAAAGGGGAGAAAATTAAAAAATATAATAATATTTTACGACCTTTCCTATTAAAAATCTAATCCAATGATACCAATTGGACTGATACGCATTTTCATAAAAATTAATTATCCTTTGTACAGGCGAAAAATCTAAATAAGAGAGGAATTTTAGCCGTATCCGTGTAAAGACTAATGAAATGGTACCAATGATTGTGTAGGTAGGATCAATGCTCATCCCAAGAAGAATTCAATACGAAAACAGCTTCCAATTATATATGCAGTGTAGAGGGCGCCGGTGGTATGCATGCTTGCTGAGCTCAAGATCGTGGGTTCCAAACCCGACCGAGGCCCTTAGTTTATTTTATCTGGGAGGAAAAATAAACTTAAGCAAGCCGTCCTTTGGATGGGACGTTAAGCGATGGTCCCGAGTCTGTGCGAGTTCAGGTACTCGTTAAGGACCCCTGCCCTAGGTGAATAAAAATTTAGGACTCCCACAGTAGAGTCGGGCTCATGTCCACCAGAATGACAAAAGAGAGCACTCTGGTAGTAGGCGATATGACCTTATAGTTCGGCCATGTGTCATAAGTGACCACCTTCCATAACTTTTGAACGAGTGATTATTTTTTTTTTTAGAAAAAAGTAGGATATACATATATAGGAAAGAACATTACTTGGCGGGTTTCCGACGAAAGGTGAAGAGGAAAGCAAGAACATCTGGAGAAGATCCAAAGTGAGCACTCTACGTAAATCAAAGAAGGAATATAGCATAGAAATATCCAAACGGGACGTGGTCAAACCACGGATAACTTGCGTTGCGCGATGTTGGGTGCAGCAGAACTCGAGCAACAGGCTAGTATGCCTGGAAGCTATGAGACGGCTGCTAGGCTTTTCATCATTCAGCAATGAATACCTCTTGCAGCCTCAAGGCTAAACAAGAATAAAATAGGACGTTTAGGGAAAGTTTTAGGATCAGAGGTCCTAGGCGAAATAGTTTAGATGGAGAAAAGATGAGATTGGGCAAAGCATCATCCTCAACATGAAATGTGCAGTGGCCATTGTAAGATAGTAATTTAACAAAACTCTCGTGAACATTTTTATTCTATATCAAAAGAACAATTGATCTAATATGTTAATATTGGCCAATATGCACGGTACATCGAGCCAAATAAATAAATAATATGTAGGCCATATATTGGAAATATGTCTTCATAATTATCAATCATATGACTATATAACAGCTATAGAGAACAGAGATGAGGCGACAGCAGACCCTGAGAAGCACATAAGATGCTGCACAACAAGGCACTGGGCCAGTGGTTAGAACTAACAGTTCCAATTGGACGTCACGCTGCTACATTTCAATAAGAGGTGGGGGCGATCCTAGAATGCCCGTCTAGAAGTAATAAATAGTGAAACCAAGTGTTTTTTAAAAATTGTTTGAGACTGCGGAGTTGGTGTTGAATATTTCTAGTTATTTCTGAAAGAATCAACCCAAACAAATGGTCATGAAGCCTGTATTGTTTAAGACCAAAATTAGTTATCAGCATATTAATTACACGAAGTTTTGCTGATAACGAAATTTGTTGTCAGAAACACTGACTGCAGTAATTTTGTTTTTAATTAGGAAGATTTATTGGTGATCTTACTCAAGTATAAATATAAATGTGAAAACAGTGTAGCTGGTAAAAGCCATGGAATTGATTGTTGGTTTGTAACTTTCCCGGACAACGCCGGGTACCACAGCTAACAAAATATATAGACACATATATTATATATTTGGAGTAGGGTGGAAGAAGGCTCAACCTACTGTTGGGGTTTATCGATTTTCACCAGATGGTGGCTTATAGGCTCAGCTCTCCAACAATATCACTCTCAAAACTTTTGAACTCTGTGTTTTCACATCTAGGCTGGAATATGCATACTTATCGGAATAAGTAATGAACCTGAACATTAATGTTATGTACTCATTGACTTAATATTGATATTAATATTAACCCAAATATTCCGATTTCCGAGAAGAAATTCGAATTATATTAGAAAAAAAATGGAACCCTCCCCCTTAGGCAAACCTTGAGCAAGCCGTCCTTCGGATAGGAGGTTAAGCTTTGGTCACGAGTCTGAACGATATCAGTTACTCGTTAAAAACCCTTATTCTGAGTAAATAAACCAGGGTCTGTAAAATTTAGGACTCATAGCAGAATCTGTTGAACAAAACTTCACTTCCAGCCTAGATTTTCGTTAACAGCCATTCGCGTAATCAGCATGGTCGAATTTGTCTAAAAATGTCTGTTTAATCGTTATATGAAATGCTGTTAGCATCGTTCATAGAGCGACTTTTTTTTAATTTTTTTTTTTTTTTAACGGGTGCTACGATATAATCACCCGGTTGATATAGCGACTGGCGACAGGGGACTGGTCTATTAGACATGTTATTACTGATAGACACGATACAAGTTAAGGCAAGTATGCAAAATGACAAACGGCCCTTCGAACTTAAAAAAAAACAGCAAATGATGCAGGATTTCACAAGCGATGAACGAGAAAGTTGTGAGCCAAAACTACCAGACAAAAAAATACACTATCAAACGGCCTTGAATTTTTTTTTTTTTTTTTTTTTTTTTTTTTTTTTATCATTTGCCTATAGTAAGAACATTGCAATATTCCCAAAGCAACAGCCAGGGCCCATATGTATAAGAATGCTCTAAATGGCATGAGAGAGAACGGCAATTCAGCCCCTCATGGCGATAAAACTAATTTGGGGGAATAAAGAATAAAATTTAGAACGGCAATGAAATATAATTAACGGAAATAAAAATATAATTTACGACGGCAATTTATGAACCAAAAACCTAAAAGAATCGAAAGTAATTTAGGGCGACTGTAAATCGCGATTTCAACTTCTCTTCAATCTCTGTGGGGGTTATGTGGTAAGTGTGGGTGTGGTGTTATGAGAAAAAGTATTGCGGAATTTTGATATCTTGTAATTTAAAAAAAAATCTTGTGCAGATTTTAATGGTGTTTTCAACAGTTTGTATCATGAAGTGATTGTCATAACCTGACCCTGTAACCACAATGGAGGTGCTATGCCACTTTTTTAATTTTTAATGAGGTACACGGTGTTTCACGCGGTCACGCATACTTTCTTCATTTTGATATTAATTATAATGAAAGCAATTTCCGATTTTAGATATTGTGCATATTTATTGCGGCCAATAATAATATTAAAATAGCTACCCCTGAATAAACTTTATTCAATAAAGTAAATAGAGCATAAAATGTTGAAGATAAAAAGATAATTTTTCAATAAGTTGGGGGTTGGATGCATATTAATCACGGAGGTTCCTATAGGTTGCAATATCAGGTGGCAAGGATTAATGAAATCAATACCAGGGAGATTAATGAAACTCCCATATTTAGAGACAATATTTTCACAATTATTTTTCTTTGCTTCAGGTGACAGCAGGCGTACAAGCTAACTAGTTAGCTATCCGGCGTGGTCCAGAAAATTTTTTAGGCATAATCTTGCAAAGTCACTTTCAAGGGCAATGCCGCTCATCTAAGCTAGTTGGCATACATTTTAAGTTGTCTTCAGATTCGGTAGCCTTCAATAAAAGACCAAGTCGGATTTGACTGATGGCAATCATGACGCTTTAATATTCCAGAATGTAATACTGAACCTTCAACAATTTCCTTTTTGAAATATAACCGCGGCCAGAGTAGGCCTTTTTTTTTTTTGCCATGAGGGGAACATGCCAATTACGTACATCCAGGGAAGATATCCCTGGATAGTGTGGGGCTCGAGCCGTGGCCCCATACCCACTAAGACCCCCTCCTTCGACGATCCTGATTCCCTTCCGCGGAACAGACGGCCTGTCATTACTTCGCGGAAGGAAGGATGGGTGGTTGGTGACGCCGCTTATAGCCGCCGCTACCGTTGTTCCTTGTCAGCCCTCTCTTGGAGGGCCAACTCACCCATGATGAATGCTGCAAATTTGCAGCCCTCATCCCATGACACCTGGGAGCGCAGCATAGCGTCCACGTAACTGGTATCAGTCAGTGGGGCGCCCATGCTGCACTCCAGAGTAGGCCTATTGTATGCTTCAAACAGCCCTGTATGAAGTCCAGGATTCTGCTGCAGGTTCCCTTCATAACCTGCATCGGTTCTGTTATGACAGACCCGAAGCAGTAAAACCTCTTGCTTTCTAGAGTTTTACTCCGGCTTAGAATATGACCCGGAGTTTCATTTTCTTCCCCACATTTCCTGCACAGAGGGCTTCTAGCGATGCTTGTATTGTGTAGGTGTTTGTTCATATCGCTTATTTGCAGCAACAACGACCATGGGCGTTTTTAAGTTATGGCCATAGGAAGAATTATTGCTGAGAATGTCATAATTCAAAGTGAGGGTAGTTTCTCTTTCTACACATTTTCTCTTTTTTTATATTTTATTCTTTCAATAAAACATGCTGATAAGTTATTTTCGAATGAATACATCATGTTTGAATAGCTCCTCCTGAAAAATTACACTTTTTGAGTTATGTCACTGTTGCAGCAAATGAAAACAACTACACACTTTATTTGGACCAGAACATCTTGGTTCTTCACACAAAGTATAAAATGGAAAATATAAAATGAAATTAATTAATAATAATGTCTTGGTATAATCTTGGTTTGAGCCTTCTGTGGAGAGTAGGCTGACCAAGATTGTAGTGGGCTGCTCCAGAACACAGGCCTAGTCTTCCGTGGTAGTTATCTACTAAGGACCTTAAATAGGCTGCGACCCGAGGAACTCCCAGTTCCTCATGGAGTTGGCTGTTTCGGATAAACCATGGTGCATTCAGAGACACACGAAGAATTTTGTTCTGAAATGTTTGTAGTCGTGTTGTGAGTGAAGAACTGGCGCCATGCCATATTGGACAGGCGTATGTTAACAATGGGAGAAGTAACGCTTTGTACAGGAGCAGTGTGCAAGAGTGTTTGAGGGGTGTGTTGCGGTTAATGAGTGGATAGAGATGTTTTAAACGGGTGTATGCTTGTGTAAGTTTTGTGTTGATGTAAAGTTTCCATGTGAGCCGTGTGTCTAAGAATACACCAAGGTACCGGACAGCCTGATCTTTAGGGTTCCATGGAATGGGAAGTCCGTCAACCCGCAGCCTACTCTGGTCCTCTGTAAAAAATCGGCGAAGGGCAAAAATCTTCGCTTCTGTTTTACTGGCGTTCAACTGAAGCTTCCATCGAGCGAACCAGCTGGAGACGTGGTTGAGAGAAGTTTGTAACATGTCAACTGCTGTCTGGAGGTCTTCATGTTGACACATAAGTAGTGTGTCGTCTGCGTATAGTGCTAGAGTGGTATTACATGGCTCGGGGATGTCGCAGCAGTATAAGCTGAAGAGGAGGGGACTGAGGATAGCTCCCTGTGGCACTCCCGCCAGAATACTACTGCAGCAAATGAGTGATATGACAATGTCCTATAATCAGCCCTGTTTTGGTTCTTAGGTCCATTCTGCTCATGTTCAGAAGTCTTGGCTTTTCTTCTCTGAGGGTTTTGCGACTTTTGTAGATCAGCCACTTTCCTTGCTCTCAACTTCTGATGTCCTGGCACCCATCTCAACTGAACTCTTGTTTTGGTCCACCAGGAAAGTAGGCATTCCAAGACTTTCATTAAATTACAAAATTCGATTCAGAGCGCTATCAGCAGAAATTTCCTCCCTCCCTTTTTTTTATTAGATCCGTCAGCAAAAGTAGTTAAGAAGTGGGGTTGGCTCGTCTATTTGAGGCAAGTTGCCGCTGTCTCTTCTCTGTTGGCCATATTGAACGGACCCACACACTCCCAATATCTGCTCCAGTCTCATGTTGACTCTTCAACTGAACCAATGTTTGCCCTTCTCCCTCCACAACTAAGTTTCAAATTGGAGACTAGCTTTATTGAAATGAACCCCTAAGGACTAAGGGTCCCTATTTATTGACCAAGTGTTCTGTTTCATATCGGTACCAGATGGGACCACCGCCACTTTACCCAAACTTACCCACTTCACGTCCTCCTTAACTAAACTAATTTATTATACTGAATATTAAATTTTGATATATATATATATATATATATATATATATATATTATTAGATTTAGCTTTTCTGAATTAATAATTTTCATTAGTGTTAAGTTTAGCTGTTGAGTTTATTAGACTGAACATTAAATAAAACTCAATGGTGGATTAAATCTCTGAGGCCAACATGATCCGTTGGCAGTGGTTGATGAATAATATGTTTTTCCTTGATTTTTAAGATGTTACGCCAACCAAGAAACCCTGTTGCTGACTGTCCATTCCACTCAAAGCCCGAACCATCCAAGACAGGTCATTATTCATGTTTTGAAGAAATTCGGCTCTCATTTGATAGAACGTTCTATTAACTAAATTGGTTATAATAATATAGATTATCCCCATAATTCATATTCTAATATTAAAAAAAAAAACTCCGATGTTACATTCACAAGTATAAGTATAATTTTTAACATTCATAAGTTACGTAAAACGAAACTAAAATAAAGGCTGTGTCAATTCTATTGCAGTCATTACCAAAAGTGTCCCCGCGCCGAAATGTTCCGTTCCCCAAAAAGAAGATGAACGGCCTGATTCCGTTTTGAGCCCACTCAGTTATTTACTTATTATGCCCGGACTTTAACTACGAGGTCATATCGCCTACTACCTAGAACGCCCTTTCATCACTCTGGTGGACATGAACCCGACTCTACTGAGGGAGTCCTAGAATTTGTGTACCTAGGTTTATTAACCTAGGGAAGAGTCTCTAACGAGTATCTGACATGGCACAGACTAGGGACCATCGCTAAACGTCCCATCCGAAAGACGGCGTGCTCAAGGTTTTTTCACCTCCAGATATTATTACAGAACGGGCGATCTTGAGTTTAGTAGGTAGCACGCTACTTCTGAGCTACCGGGGCCCTCTCACTGTAATGTTTATAATAAGCGAGATACTGTTGGACCATAACTTTATAGGCCCCTCGATAACAATCTCTCTCCAATCCTAATCCAATCTACTGAAGGGACTTGGAGGGGGCCCTCTGAAGAATTCAATCCCCCTTCAACTTTTTTTTTATATATATTTTTCAAGCCCTTGTCCTCAGCACAATTCTTGGAGTTTCCAAATTCAATAAACCTGAAAGAGGCTAATTTTGTATATAGAAATACAAACAAACAAGAAATAACATGTTTAAAATATGGGTATGGTGTTGGTTAGCAATACGTATGGTAGTAGGTAGATTCAAAGGGTAAGAAGTCTCGAATAAAAAACTATTAGGATCCGTGAATAAAAAATTATATTGTAAATTATAAAATTATAATATAAAAAAAATTATATAAAATTGGGGTCTGAGAAATAATGTTTAGAACTAACTTAAATATGTAATCAGAACTAATAACACAACTAATCATTTACTAAATAACAAAAGCTGTTAGGTAAGATGCTCTTAAAGCCATGCTAGCCTATTGAGCTCAAGATCGCCGGTTCGAAACCCGGCCGACGCCCTTAAGTTTATTATCTGGAGGTGAAAAAGTGCTCTTATTCGAGGCTTCTTACCCTTTGAATCTACCTACTACCATACGTATTGCTAACCAACACCATACCCATATTTTAAACATGTTATTTCTTGTTTGTTTGTATTTCTATATACAAAATTAGCCTCTCAGGTTTATTGAATTCGGAAACTCCAAGAATTGTGCTGAGGATAAGAGCTTGAAAAATATATGTATATATAAAAAAAAGTTGAAGGGGGATTGAATTCTTCGGAGGCCCCCCTCCAAGTCCCTTCAGTAGATTGGATTAGGATTGGAGAGAGATTGTTATCGAGCATCTTAAGGTAAGAGGCTCTTCTAATGGACGTAAACGAATGTTTTATAGCTCAAATTGAAGAAAAAATCGCTTTCTGGCCAAAAATTATGAATTAGGGTTGTATAGCAAAATTTCGCCACTATTTTCTTCTCTTTTGGTGGACCGATTTTCTTGATAAGGAACTTGATCTTTCTTCTTTTAAGAACGATTTTCGTGCAAAGTTTGAAAAAATCGGAATGAGCGTTTGGAAGTTTTAGCGCGATACATGTATATAAAATAAGAGTTTGAACGACACGCCAGATTGTTTTCAGGGAAGCACATTTGATGAAAATATGGTGTTTCCGCAAATCTCAACGACCGGGTGAGCTTCTTATACGAATCCACTAAAAGACAAGACACTCGGGAGCGCTGGGCCTACCATCCCTTTCTTGAATGTACTCATCAGCCCCCAAAAATGTTTTCTAACCACTTTAGCCGGCGACTCCTTCACAACTAAAACAAAAGTATTCAACAAGCAAGTAGTGGACAGGGCATCACGGGTTCAAACACTTATATGTGGAATGGTTCATACAACAAAAACTTTTAACAAGAGAAAATTTACTAAGGAGCTCGAAAAAGCCAAAAACTTTTCGCAGGAGTGCGAAACTGAATGCGTCATGAGCTCATGCCCGTTCCTATCTGCCATTGTAGCACTCCAGCCCCAGCCTCCTCTACAGTTTGACCAAGGCTGGCACCATAATGCATCTCACAGAGCTATTCTTATTATTAGTTAACATATGCCTGGTAGCCGGATTAATTTGAGTCCCTGGCTATAAATGCCTATATGAAGCAGATTAAACCATCAATTATTCCTCTCCTGCACCTTCCCATGGCAAAGCCCCTTCAGTCTTGCTTAAAATTTAATGTCCATATGAAAATAGATCCATTTCGTGACATTAAATGTAATACATTCATTACATAAAATGAAGCTAACTTGTTAGCATCCATTGACTGATTCACTCATCAAAATTTTAATCTTCTTCCGTTGGAGGTAGTTTTTTTTTTTTTTTTTCGAGAAATTTGGAAAAATTCTCAGACAACTAGAAAATTCTGTAATTTGTGAAATAAGCTGTCTTAGAATACCAGGGTATCAAATAAAAGCTATTGACGTACAAAACATAAATCTCAAATTGGTTTTTGAAAACACAGTTCATTTGTGCTGGGGAAGTACATAGTCGGTGATTCACCGACTACTTTTCCTATAGTAATGTCACGAGCTCGGACGGAGACAACACGATGGTGACATAGTAGCGGTCAGTCCTGAACTGTCACCAAGCTATTATGATACTGCTAGATCTAACATGAACTGTCGGGGTATCAATTTCCTTTCTTGGGTGACATCTTGAATAGCGGAGGAAATGACACAGTCACATAATAATAACTGGGGGGGCTTTCACTTGTATATTGCATTGATATGGCATCTTTTATCGTGTGTCCGCAACATTCCCGTGAGACACGTATCATTAGTTTGGTAGTGGTCATTAGTTTCACCCCTCATGTGGTCTGTGAACGCACATACAGCTTTCCGTCTTGGTCTGACTCCGCTCCTGGTAAGGCAAAGCAAGAAGGACCTACCACATCTTCCCAAAATCTTCAATCACACCTCCATGAAATCGAGAGATGGTGTCAGCGTAGAGAGAGACAGCAGGTCAGCCATATTACTTTCGCTGTGACACGAATCGTGCTGTTCAGTTTCCTTTAACAATACCCCGAATTCCTGGGCAGTTCGCTATCTTGGGTTCTATCTAACCCGAAAACTCACTGACTGAAACTACGAGAACTGAACTGACGATTTTATCGGTAGCTAAACAGAAATGCAGACTTCCTGTTGAAAATAAATTGACTATATAAAAGACAATAAATAATACATTTATGGACATACAACTAACTAACAATCAACCCCATTGTTCAACCCCTGTTGTATGCAAAAATCGTTTTGCCCAATCTCTTTCATCCCATTCCCATCCCTTCCCGATGATTGAGACAGGGCTGACCGAAAGATTAAAGTATGTAGCTACTATTTAGGCAGTGCTTGGGCAGTTTCCCCCCTCATGTATTAATTTCCTCTCCCTCTCGGTCTGCCACCACTGTTGGTCAGTGGACAGCGGAGCGAGGTGGTAAGGCAAATCACCTGGGCCATCTTAACCCTCTCTATCTCCATTAAGTTGTAAGAATGAGGATGGTGTCATCGCGATGGTGTTTCGGGGGTCTTCAGTTGATTTTTTTTTGGGGGAAAAAAACCGAGTGGCAGATAAACGCTTTTGTTAATTTAGCGGGAAACGCAAATTGAGTTTTCTAGAAATTTTGGGTTCTAATTTATTTATTAGTTTGAGAACAACCCTTCTACTTAGATTCTGGAGTTCAAATAGTTTGTTGTTTGCTTTGTTTATTTTGAATCCTGAGAATAAATTCCTCTCGAATTCCATTCCCAGGCTCAAATAAATTTATCAGGATTTTCCTCTGGATTCTGACAATTTTTTAAAATTCTAATTTATTATAATCAACGTTGCTTTGTACTTGTTAGTAGATGATTGAAGTTTTTTTGTTTTTTTATAATTAATTTAATTTACTGGGATCTTGTATATAAAAAAATATCCATCTAATTGTGTTTTCTTGATTTCTATATCAGTGGGTACAGTGAACTCATGATGACTTCTTTGACTAATTGGATTTCTGATAACAGGAAAACTAATATGATAGAATTATTTAACTCTACTCAGAATGTCAGAAAAAATGTTTATCTAAGTCATCTGATTTTACGACTTGATCCTAGTTAATATATTTCAACAAACAAATTAAATCATGAGTATTTTCAAGGGGTGCTAAGCCACTTATTAACAAGCGAATCGAGTCCTTCCAATCCAAAGTCCTCCGAACAATGGTTGATGCTCCCTTCTATGTTCTAAACCTTACCCTCCACAATTACGTCAAAGTTCCCTTCATGATCGACCTCATTAAATCCCGCTTTTCCAAATTCTACTCTAACCTTTCTCTCCTGTCGCTCGATTCCTGTCATACCGTACCCATGCAAACATTCCTCCCCGAAGACTGAGACTGCATATGTTTTTTTGTTTTTAAATAACACCATACTGCGAGGTAACACCAAAAGTTATTATTGTCAGCACAAAACGAGCAAAATTGATTGGCGTTGGAAGTTTGGAAAAAAAACAAATTTGAGGGGGCCGTCAATTTGTCCTCCCATATTTAATTGTTTGGCTGCATGGTGAAATTTTTTATATTATGTTACTATTATGTAGAAACTTGTTTTAGTTATTGTATATATTAGAATGAATGGTTTTGCATGTAGAGAGATTGAGTAAACCTGGCTATCCCCACCCCTTAGAGCTATGCCAGTTGTCCTTTAACCGCTGTGCTATACGGATGGGGTAAGTTTATAATTTTTTAACTTATTACTCTGTACCCTGATGCTTTAAGAGTTATTTATACTTTTTTTTATTTGTATATTTTATTATTCTATCATAGATGAACCACTGATGATGACGCTGTTGCGTCGAAAACCGGTTCTAGTCTAAAATAAAACAGTGGGAAGACGTATTTTATTTTTATGGGAAAATCCCTATGATTTTATTACATTTATCGCATTTATTACAAAAAAAATAAAATTAACAGACGAGACTAAGCACTGTATTCTTTTTCTGAGTTTTATTTGTAAATAATATACCTACCGGGTGAAAAGATTTCATTAGAAATTTAGAGGGGATGGTATTTTTGGATGACTGGCTTGGAATAAATTAGGTAGAGTTTTGTGAAAAGACAGAGGAAAAAAAATAGGGGTTGGGTCGTGGATCGTAAAGTCCAACATTAAATATACCTTTGGTCTGGTCTGAAACTGAGAACTGAAGATAAATCTTATTTAAGAATAAAATCCAACAGAGAAATATTGCCACTCAGGCTAGAGAAAATATTGCATATGAGCAGTAGGATCACACCCACGTCTGTCAGACGCACTAAAAAAAGTAGTGTGGATCACAACCTGTGACTCACAGACGCATTCGATCATGACTATTTGCAAAAAAAAAAAAAAAAAATACTAGCCCAATTGGAGGATGAGAAAGGTTACGAAGACCCCGATCAGATGATGGTGACGAACTAACTGACGAATAGAAAAAAAAATAAGTGAGGGCTGAAGAACGTCAGGACAAAAAAATGTCTTGCAGGTGTGACACCAACGGGTTAACGTCGGACGGCGTGCGGTTAATTTTACCTCCCAGATAACATAAACTAAGGGCCTCGGCCGGGTTTTGAACCTACGATCTTGAGCTCAGAAGACAAGCACGCATACCACTGAGCTACCGATTCCCTCACAGACGTATGTAAGATCACACAGAGCAAGGATGTATTATGGGAAGGACCATCCTGTATGCTGTGTAATATATTTCAGGGGGGAGACAAAATATTATACGACCCTGGTAGTAAATAGATTCCGGGTGTTTTTTATTTGTTTTTTTCTTGGCCCTAAGAAAAACACTGTGAAAAAGGCGCACTCTTCCCGCAGCGATAAGCAATGGTTAGTGAGTCACCCAGTGTTTTTATTCATTGGTTTCTTCTTTCGTGTGACACAATTCCGTTGCACGTTTTACAACACCCATTTACTTTCTTATCCATCTAGTATATATTTAATCTTGAGAAAATTCGAAACGGATTTTTACGTTTCAAGAATATGTTTTGACCATTTTCTCTACCTAATTTATTCCAAGCAGTCATCCAAAAATACCACCCCCTCTAAATAAAATTTCTAATGAAATCTTTTCACCCGGTAGGTATATTATTTACAAATAAAACTCAGAAAAAAAAATACAGTGCTTAGACTCGTATGTTAATTTTATTTTTTTGTAATAAATGCTGCCATGAAAAATCATAGAGATTTTCCCATAAAAATAAAAAACGTTGTCTTCCCACTGTTTTTTCTTTACCAGAACCAACAGCGTCATCATCAGTGGTTCATCTATGATAGAATAATACAATATACAAATAATAAAAAGTATAAATAACTCTTAAAGCATCAGGGTACAGAGTAATTAGATAAAAATTATAAACTTACTCCATTCATATAGCAAAACGGTTAAAGGACAACTGGCATAGCTCTAAGGGGTAGAGATATCTTAAATTGTTGTTGGACAAACTTATTCATGGTGAAATACGTTGAAGTTTAAAAAAAAAAGTTATACTAATTTCATTCAGACGAACATACAGTTAGACGAATTTGTTTTATCAGATGAACTTACCTAAACCCCATGTTTCCGCTAAGAGTCTTATCTCATTTAAAAAAAATGTAGGAATCTTTTTTGAACAAAATTTCATTTTGTACACTTTTATCTGTAACTGTCCTTGATAGGGAGAACCGTTTAGGAGATATTTGCAAAAAAATCCAATATGTATACTTATATACTATAAGTAGGTATACCAAAAGTCTGCTCAACGTTCTTGTTATCATGGGATTGGACCAAAGCCTGAAAATCCTCCCCGAAGACTAACTGAATTGATAACTCAGGTAATTAGCTTTAGGGTTTATATCTAAGAGAGATCAGAGAAGGGAGGGTACAGGGTATATTCAAAAACCCTGTCTAAGTACGTATTACGTATTTCTTTTCGTACGTATTTCTTTTTCTTTTCATATTTTTAGGAATCAATTAGGAAGATTTTTAACAAAATTGGCTGAAGGGAAGAGGGGGATCAAAGGAGGGGGCTCAACTCAAGAACCGATGTAAAGAGGCAGTACGAAGATTCAGAAGTCACTGAGGAAGACAACTTCGATTTTCACTAAATTTTAAATTGGTTTCAGACGGGAGAGCGAAACCTTACTTGATTAACCCGCGCAGGAGAAGAATTGCCAGTGATTCACCTACACATTTTCACTTTCTTACACGTATATATAAGAAAGTATTGTAATCGTGCAAAAAACACAAATTGAGTTTTCAACGGATTTCCCCGTTTCATGGTCCCACGAATACATTTTGTCCATTTTCGCGATGTCTGTTTATGTGTAGGTGATTGGAACTTTGTGAGTGGTCTAACGCAGAAACGATTGTAGCACTTCATTGGATAGATAGATTAGAGACATTGTGAGGGCTTCTGTGTACTCCTCGGGACCTCTTACAACGACCAATGCACATTTCATGTTGAGGTTGATGCTTTGCCCAGTCTCATCTTTTCTCCATCTGAACTGTTTCGCCTAGGACCTCTAATCCTAGAACGTTCCCTAAACGTACTATTATATTATTGTTTAGCCTTAGACTGCAAGAGGTATTCATTGCTGAATGATGAAAAGCCTAGCAGTCGTCTCATAGCTTCCAGTCATACTAGCCTGTTGCTCGAATTCTGCTGCACCCAACATCGCGCAACGCAAGTTATCCGTGGTTTGACCACGTTCCGTTTGGGTATTTCTATGCTATATTTCTTCTATGATTTACTTATTTGCGTGCCCACTTTGGATCTTCTCCAGATCTTCTTGCTTTCCTTTTCACCTTTCGTCGGAAACCCGCCAAGTAATATTCTTTCCTATATACGTATATCCTACTTTTTTCTAAAAAAAAAAAAAAATAATAATCACTCGTTCAAAAGTTATGGAAGGTGGTCACTTATGACACATGGTCGAACTATAAGGTCATATCGCCTACTACCAGAGTGCTCTCTTTTGTCACTCTGGTGGACATGACCCCGACTCTACTGTGCTAGTCCTAAATATTGCTTACATAGGCTTAGTTAACTAAGGTAGGGGAATCTTTAACAAGGACCTGACGTCGCACAGGCTTGGAACCATTGCTTAACGTCCCATTTGAAGGACAGTATCAATACTTTTACTTCCCAAACAAAAAAACCTAAGGCCCTCGGCCGGATTTGAGCTCAGTAGGCTAGCAGCACGGGGTGGGAGAGGGAGAGTTATCTGTACAAAGGTGGTTGGTATAAGAAATTCCTGTTATTGCCACATTACATACATATAATTTATCACAATATTAATTTATAACACACGGCCGAGACCCTTAGATTATTTTATCTGGGAGTTAAAATAAACTTAAGCACGCCGTCCTTCGGATGGGACGTTAAGCGATGGTCCCGAGCCTGTACGATGTCAGGTACTCGTTAAAGACCCCTGTCCTAGGTGAATAAAAATTTAGGACAGACAAAATTTAGGACTCCCACAGTAGAGTCGGGCTCATGTCCATCAGAGTGGCGAAAGAGCGCTCTGGTAGTAGGCGATGTTATCTCGTAGTTAAAGTCCGGGCATGAGTCATAATAACTAACTATATAATTTATTTAAAAATATTATTATTATTTTTATATGTATACAACATGGCGCCAATAGGTACTACATAGATCAATTTCAACTCGTCTATTATATATTCTGAGCAGAGGAGCTTACCCAAGTGTTGACGAGCGTTGACAGCTACTCATCCGGATGACAAAACTAGCCCGGCTTCCAGGAACTATTGAGAAACTCTACAGCTCACATGGGCTCTTTCATCTAGAGACGAGCATCCTTCTCTGTGCTAAATTGGAGATAAACACAAGCAAACGGTAAATCAAACCACTAACAAACAATCCCATGACAAACCCCAAAGTCAAAAACGACTATTCCTATCAGAATTCTGCACGACACTTACGACGATTATTTGAAGAAAGTATAAACATGACAACTCGTATAAAACCTGTTTATTTTTTTAAATACCTTTAGTAGAGTTGATCTTTAACCCTTAAAAGCCCGTTGAATTCTAATGCCGTCCCTTCATTGACAACAAAATGAATAATGTGAAACTGTTGTCTAAACATTGCTTCTATTGAAGCATTTCCATGCTACTCCTGCCGATCAATGCCTTAATAAGAAAGTTCTGTTATGGCTATATTTTCTGAGTTGAAAAAATAGTTAAACTAAAAATTTAAAAAAAACCCGGCACAAATTTTTTAAACATTTGAGCTCAAACTCCAAGTCTAATGGAACCTGAAGATCTTAGAAACCACATACCCGCCGATTTCCACTAAACATGGCTAAGAACCATTTCGCAAATACCAGCTTTTGAAACAAGAAAACCGCTTTGAAATCGGTTCAGCCGTCTTGGAGCTACGATGTCACAGACACACACACATACAAAGGCTTCAAACTAATAACACCCCTCCTTTTGCGTCGGGGGTTAAAAATGAAGGAGCTACGAAAGTTGAGACAATACATACTGGGGGATTTTGAATTTTCTATGAAGTCATTCTTCAGTAGCCGACGGCATCACAGCTGGAAATCGAAGAAGATTTTTAATAAAAACATTATTTTATTGGGGGATATTTTTTTATTTGTAGCACAATGTAATCACAAGGCATAACAATATAAGTGAACTGTTAAAAATAACTTTTATATTTCTGTTCTTTTCAATAATATGCGTTATTAATAATGACGTTTTACTACTAAAACCACCCCAAGTCCTCTGATGAATTTTGAAAAGGATCTCAAGAAACTGTAACGATAATTTTCACCATTACATTTTCCTTCAAGAATACTATTTTGCTTTGTCATAACGTACAGAGGGGTCGGTAATCTTAGAAAAAAAAAAAAAAAAACTGCTCAAATAAGTCAAATGGTTTCTGTTGAAACAGAAATACAGTTTTTTGTGTCTCCTGAAAAATATTAATTTTCGTAGAGCCCTTTTCGAAATTTGTAATCGTGGGAAATCCGAGGCCTAGTTTTTATCGTAATTTCATCTTTCAAGGTCCTTTCAACACATTTCGTCCATTTTCGCGAAGCTGTGAACTATTGACCTAATTAAAATTCTCTCCAAATAAAAGTTACTATAAAATAAATTAAAACTCTAATGGGAAGCATCTATTAATTTTT
Organism: Aradus depressus; assembly: GCA_963662175.1. Classification (NCBI taxonomy): domain Eukaryota; kingdom Metazoa; phylum Arthropoda; class Insecta; order Hemiptera; family Aradidae; genus Aradus; species Aradus depressus. The sequence continues at coordinate 47,817,653 of OY759215.1, forward strand.
CGAAAAAACGGCCGAAGAGAAAACCCCTAATAACTGCCGCTTTAATGAATTTATCAATTCAAAATTTAGTATGAGGATTCAAAAGCCTTTATGTAAGTCAACTATTGATTTTTAGCCCGAACGGTCGATTGGAGGGAGAGCTAAAACTTAATTGTTTATTTCATGATTGGGAAGTATATTGCCGGTGATACATCGACGACTTTTTTTATTATTATTATCATTACTTCTTAACTTCTCGCGACTCTTGATTTAAGTAACTTCAATAGTTTCAAGATGAAGAGGACAGGTAGACGTTGAATGGAGGTTTAGAAAAGAAAAGGATTAACTTCCTATTTAAGGTACAACCTGTTGGAACAAGTGAGGTAACTATTGTACAAATGATATTTGGTACACTACTTTGCCACTGATGCTGACTGGCTATCATCAAAAAGTCATCAGTGGCGGCCCTGTTATCGGCCCTGATGGGGCTCCCCACTGGCAAACAGCATCGTGTTTTCTGATGACTCCCACCCTCAACAGATGCGTCCTTTATCTACTTTTCGGCTTTTTTACTTACTTATACTTTTGTATAAGGAAGCATTGTAATAATAAAAATGTAAATGAGATCGAGTTTTCAACGGAATTTCACATTTCAAGTTTCCCTCAACACTTTCGTCCATTTTCGCGATAATTTCTGCCCATGCATTTGTCTGCCATTGGAACTTTTTGAGTACTCTAACTCAAAAATAATTGTAGAAATAAACTTGAAATATGAAATGAAAATGAAACCTGTGCACTTAAATCTGATTAACTTTGGCCGAAATCTGACGAAAATTGAGATCACTTTACTTCGAAGTACATTTTATAAGAAAGCGCTTATTTTTATGACAATTAAAAATCTCTCGAAATAAGTTGTAGAGTAAACTGATAGCCAAGTTTTATATACAATTTTTTTGTACTTTGTACAATTTTTATAATTAATTTTTTTGAGAGTCGCCTGGTTTATTCCGAAAATGATACAAAAGTGTCGTTTTGAAACCGGTTAATCCTATCGAAAAATTGGTTATTACTAAAAATGTTGCTTATTACATTTCCATTAAATCCGTCTGATTTGAGATAGGACCAAGATGAACAAAGCTATAGCGCTTAAAAGAACATACGATATATTTCAGTAGAGTTAGTTATTATGACTCATGCCCCGGCTTTAACTATGAGGTCATATCGCCTACTACCAGAGCGCTCTTTCGTCACTCTGGTGAACATGAGCCCGGCTTTACTATGGGAGTCCTTAGGGATATTTAACGAGTACCTGACATTGTACAACCTCCTGCCATCATAGTGCGGTTCGTGCGACAGTCCGTCCGGGACGAGGTGCTACGCTTGAAGAAAATCAAGCGGGACTTTGGTACGCAGCATCTCCGGCTGGACGGACAACACCAACCATACAATTTATATTAATGAGTCTCTGACCCTTTATAACAAAAAACTGTACGCCGAGGCCAGGAAACTTAAAAGGGAAGGTAAGGTGGTTTGTTTGGGTGAATGGAGGCAAAGTGCTCATGAGGAAGGATGTAGGACTCCCAGTTGTTTTGATCACTAAGCCTCCCGACTTGCGTCAGTTTATTTAGTTATTATTTTCATGTTTACCTCTCTCTCTCTCCTGCTCCACAACTGACCCCCACCACCTCGCCCCTCCCTTCATCCCCCCTCCACTCCTCATTGCCCTGGTCCACTCCTTTCCTTCTCTCAATCGGTTCTAAGAAAGCTGCCTCCATTCACCAACGCTACGATATCACTCTATCCTGTACAATTTTTCCTGGCCTCCGCCCTTCATTCGGTTTCTGTTTATTCTATATGTTTTGTTTTGTTTTATCGTATCTCTATCATAATTTATATTATATTATTATTTTTTGCTGGGATCTGTTCTTTTCTTTTTTTGTCTTCTATATTTGTTAAGTCGCGAGTTGAGTGTGGGTGAGTTCGGGAACACGCCGAGACAATCGATTTGTTGTTGATGAACTACATGAGTCAGTGAGCAGTTGGGCACCACGCGGGGTGGACTGAGTTCGTTGAGTTGGTCGCCACGCGGGGTGGACTGAGAGTCTGGGTCGAGCCAGCACGCGGTGTACGGAATGGATTCGTCCTTATTACCACGCGGGTATAAGGTGAGTCGTTAGTTACCATGCGGAAGTGAGTTGTTTATTACCACGCGGGTATAAAGTTAGTCGTCTGTTACCAAGCACAGTAAGTGAGTGACTTGTGTAGTTCCCACGCGGTATGGGACTTATTATTGAACAACTGACTTTGTGTTCGTTTCCACGCGGTTTTGTAATAAGGGTGTTGTCCAAATAAATATATCTCTTGTTCTATTCGAAGTTCTCATTTAACCTGTACCCAAACCCAACATGGTCCTCCGGGCCGGATTAACGCAAGTACATACAGTCCATTTTATTATTTTCATTTGAAAAATGTCGCGAAGAAAGTCAAATTAGTCGACTTAGAAAAAACAAGACCCCGCGGCACCAGCGCCGACGCCGTAGATCTTCTGCTGCTGAGAAGACTGCACCTCCCGCTACCGCGAACGAATCCACCTGCGACGCCTCTTCTGCGCAAACTGAGCCGAGACCCGCGACTTCAGCGCCTCCAGCCTCTTTGGATGAAGCCTGCAACCCACGACCTCAACGCACCAATTGGCCTACTCATCGCATGCCTGGACGCAAAAGTCGGCTCGGACAGCCGCCTTCCAATCCACGCGGCACTGAGATCACCACTCGCACACCATTCGCTACACTGATGCATGTCGCCTCCGCTCCGTTCATGGACAACTTCCGCGCCTTTTCTCGCGATTCGCACGCTGCATGAGCTGGCTGATCGGGAGCTGCAGCGGTACCCGCTCGCGTCAGAAGTGCTCTTGAAGGAGACCTACGGGGACGACAACGCTCCACCGCAATCCTGGAAGCTGGGACGGATCACCCAGCTCTACCCGGGGCAAGACACGATCACGCGAGTCGCGGATGTCGCAACGACCACCGGGGTTGTGCGCAGACCCCTTTCGCGACTATGCCCGCTCCCAACCCAATAATGAAGCCGAGCCTTCATGGGGGGCGGGATGTTAAGTCGCGAGTTGAGTGTGGGTGAGTTCGGGAACACGCCGAGACAATCGATTTGTTGTTGATGAACTACTTGAGTCAGTAAGCAGTTGGGCACCACGCGGGGTGGACTGAGTTCGTTGAGTTGGTCGCCACGCGGGGTGGACTGAGAGTCTGGGTCGAGCCAGCACGCGGTGTACGGAATGGATTCGTCCTTATTACCACGCGGGTATAAGGTGAGTCGTTAGTTACCATGCGGAAGTGAGTTGTTTATTACCACGCGGGTATAAAGTTAGTCGTCTGTTACCAAGCACAGTAAGTGAGTGACTTGTGTAGTTCCCACGCGGTATGGGACTTATTATTGAACAACTGACTTTGTGTTCGTTTCCACGCGGTTTTGTAATAAGGGTGTTGTCCAAATAAATATATCTCTTGTTCTATTCGAAGTTCTCATTTAACCTGTACCCAAACCCAACAATATTGTTATTTTTATTGCACTTAATGGATCTCTACTCTTACCCCCATTTTGATTATTCTCCTTGTTACCTGTCTATATTTACTCATTTCATACTGTTTTTTCTCTTTTCCTTTAATTTTTGCCATTCTATTATACTTGTCTTTTCACTTCTGCTTATTATCTATTATTTCTCTGCATGCACCAATTTTTGGTTTTCCTCAGTTTCCCTCTTTTACAAATTTATTCCTTAGGTATCTCTTCTAAGTTCTTTTTGATTACTGTTCTCATCTTTATTGTTTACTTTTATTTATTGTTTACTACTATTATTATTTGATTTGTTACTCTGTCCAGTGACTGTCATGTTTTTATTCTTAGGGGACCTCGGTCCCAGAATACAATTTATTTTCATTTCAAATAAAATTTATTTTCATTTCATTTCAAACCATCATAGTATTATGCTCGGTCGATTTATATTATCAATTTTATTTTACTTTCTTAGTTATATAGATTTTCTTTTTACTTATTCTCTTTTATTTATAAAGATACTTTTATTTATTTTTTTTCATCATAATGAAGTTGTTAATTTTATGTTTTTTCCTGTTAATTTTTTGTTTATCTATTTTTAATTGTATAGTTTTTCTCCAATGTAGCACTAATTTTATTTACCTATCTTTTTTTATTTATTTCTACTGATACCATATTTCATTGTTTCTGTTCTTTACTCTATATGTATTTATTCTTAGGGGACCTCGGTCCCAGAATAATAAAATTTCTTTTCATTTTCATTTCAAACTCGGGATCATCCCTTAACGTCCCATCCGACGGACGGCACGTTTTAATTTATTTAACCTCCCAGATAAAATAAACTAAGGGCCTCGGAAGAGTTTTGAACTCACGATCTTAAGCTCAGTAAGCAAGCATAATATTATTGTACAAAGGTGTAGTGTATTAAGCTGTACGTATTTTTATGTTTCCGAGCCTCTGAATCCAAAAATTAAAAAATAATTGATGTCTGTGTGTGGGCAGGATCAACAACCCATATAACGAATATATCCACAGAAATATTAATTTTAATTCAGACTTTCCTGAGTAATATATATTGACTAGCAGTAATACCCGGCGTTGCCCGGGGAACTTTGACTTTTCTACTAATATCTCCTATAAGTCTTTTAAATTCTTCAACAGTACATTCATGATGATATAATTTTCAATTATTCATACGGAATAAGGCTTATAGTCCTTCAACGTCAAACACCCCAGCTAGTAAGTTTTTAGGACCCCTGGGCATCACAGCGTCTTTCAACGGCGGAAACCACAGATAGTGAATACTTAGCATCGCTGGACATCCTAGCCAGTGCGTACTTAAGAACGCTATTGACCGCAGCTAGTAAATGCCTTGCAACAGCGGACCCCACAGAGAATACATAGTTACTACTACAACATGTGAAATTCATGCCAATCCGCTTACCCTTTAACAGTACATTCATGATGTTATAATTTTCAATTATTCATACGGAATAAGGCTTATAGTCCTTCAACTATAGAAACGCTAGTAAGTTTTTAGGACCCCTGGGCACCACAGCTAGTATGCGCCTTTCAACGGCGGAAACCACAGCTAGTGAATACTTAGCTTCGCTGGACGTCCTAGCCAGTGCGAACTTAAGAACGTTTGTGACCACAGCTAATATATGCCTTGCAACTCTGGGCACCACAGCTAGTACGTAGTTAGGAACGCTGGGCACCGCAGCTAGTATGTGCCTCGCAAGAGCGGACCCCACAGCTAGTACGAAGTTAGGAACGCTGGGCATCACAGCTAGTAAGTGCCTTGCAACAGCGGACCCCACAGCTAGTACGTAGTTAGAACCACTGGGCATCACAGCTAGTATGTGTTTTGCAACGGCGGATCCCACAGCTAGTACGTAGTTAGAAACGCTGAGCATCACAGCTAGTATGCTTTTGTAACGACGGACCCCACAGCTAGAACGTTTTTAGGAACGCTGGGCCCTACAGGTAGTAGGTGCCTTGCAACTGCGGACCCCACAGATAGTATGTAGTTAGAACCACGGGGCATCATAGCTAGTATGAGTTTTGCAACGGCGGACCCCACAGCTAGTACCTACGTAGTTATATACGCTGGGCCACACTGCTAGCGCCTTGCAACAGCAGACCCCACAGCTAGTACGTAATTAGGAACGCTGGGCCACACTGCTAGCGCCTTGCAACAGCAGACCCCACAGCTAGTACGTAATTAGGAACGCTGGGCATCACAGCTAGTAAATGTCTTGTAGGTGCCTTGCAACAGCGAACCCCACAGCCAGTACATAGTTAGGAACGCTGGGGCTGAGCACTACAGCTAGTAAGTGCCTTGCAACAGCGGACCCCACAGCTAGTACGATATTAGGAACGCTGGGCATCACAGCTAGTAAATGTCTTGCAACAGTGAACCCCACAGCGAATACATAGTTACTACTACTACATGTGAAATTCATGACAATCCGATTACCCTTCAATGATTCAGCATTATTTTCATGCTTAGCCCACCCTCCCAAATTTTTAAAATGTCACGTAGTGTATTTTTTTATTTGACCATCAAGAATACTACATGTGAAATTTCGTGACGATCCAATCATCCGTTAATGCCCTATCACTATCTTCAAATTTAGGCCTACCCCCATAACCCCCCTCTCGTTCACAATTTTTTGACGTCACACACCCTATTTTTCTATTTGGCCTTTATGAATACTTCATGTGAAATTTCGTGACAATCCGATCATCCGTTAATGACTTATCACTATACTTATACTTAGGCCCCCATCAACCCACCCTCCCGTTCAAAATTTTGTGACATATACACCCTATATTTCTATTTGGCTTTTAAGAATACTACATGTGAAATTCCATGACAATACGACCAACCGTTAATGAGCTAGCACTATATTTATACTTAGGCCCCCCCGCCACAACCCCCCCTCCCGTAAACAATTTTGAGCCGTCACACCGCCTATTCTTCTATTTGGCCTCCAGGAATACTACATGTGAAATTTCGTGACAATCCGATCATCCGTTAATGACTTATCACTATACTTATACTTAGGCCCCCATCAACCCACCCTCCCGTTCAAAATTTTGTGACATATACACCCTATATTTCTATTTGGCATTTAAGAATACTACATGTGAAATTCCATGACAATACGACCAACCGTTATTGAGCTAGCACCATATTTATACTTAGGCCCCCCCACTACCCCCCCCTCCCGTACAAAATTTTGAGCCGTTACACCGCCTATTTTTTTATTTGGTCTTCAGGAATACTACATGTGAAACTTCGTGACAATCCGACCAACTGTTAAAGAATTAGCTCTATATTTATACTTAGGCCCCCCCACAACCCCCCCTCCCGTTCAAAACTTTGGGACGCCACACACCTTTTTTTCCTATTTGGCTTTTAAAAATACTACGTGAAATTTCATGACGATTCGCCCATTAGTTAATGAGTTAGCTCTATATTTATACTTAGGCCCCCCCACAACCCCCCCCCTCCCGTTCAAAACTTTGGGACGCCACACACCTTTTTTTCCTGTTTGGCTTTTAAAAAGACTACGTGTGAAATTTCATGACAATTCGACCATTAGTTATTATGTTAGCACTATTTATATACTTAGGCCCCCCTTACAACCCCCCCTCCCGATCAAAACTTTGGGACGCCACACACCTTATTTTTCTATTTGGCCTTCAGGAATACTCCATGTGAAATTTCGTGACAATCCGACCAACCGTTAAAGAATTAGCTCTATATTTATACTTAGGCCCCCCCACAACCCCCCCTCCCGTTCAAAACTTTGGGACGCCACACACCTTTTTTTCCTATTTGGCTTTTAAAAATACTACATGTGAAATTTCATGACGATTGGCCCATTAGTTAATGAGTTAGCTCTATATTTATACTTAGGCCCCCCTTACAACCCCCCCTCCCGATCAAAACTGTGGGACGCCACACACCTTTTTTTCCTGTTTGGCTTTTAAAAAGACTACGTGTGAAATTTCATGACAATTTGACCATTAGTTAATGAGTTAGCACTATTTATATACTTAGGCCCCACTTACAACCCCCCCTCCCGATCAAAATTTTGGGACGCCACATAGCCTATTATTCAATCGGGGTCAAAAGAATGCTACATGGGAAGTTTCATAAAAATCCGTCCAGCGGTTTGGGCGTGATGCTGGAACAAACATACAAACAAACCCCGTTTCAGCTTTATTAATATAGACTAGCAGTAATACCCGGCGTTGCCCGGGGAACTTTGAATTTTCTCTCAATATCTCCTGTAAGTCTATTCAATCCTTCGACACCACATTCATGATGTTATAATTTTCGATTATTCATACGGAATAAGGCTTATAGTCCTTCAACTATAGTAACGCTAGTAAGTTTTTAAGACCCCTGGGCACCACAGCTAGTATGCGCCTTTCAACGGCGGAAACCCCAGCTAGTGAATACTTGGCATCGCTGGGCACCACAGATAGTAAGAAGTTAGGAACGCTGACGGCGGACCCCACATCTAGTACGTAGTTAGGAACGCTGGGCACCACAGCTAGTATGTGCCTTGCGACGGCGAACACCACATTTAGTACGTAGTTAGGAACGCTGGGCACCACGGCTAGTATGTTCCTTGCAACAGCGGACCCCACAGCGAATACATAGTTACTACTACATGTGAAATTCATGACAATCCGATTACCCTTTAATCAATCAGCATTTTTTTATGCTTTGCCCCCCCCCCCCCCCTGTTAAATTTTTGAAGATGTCACATAGTGTATTTTTCTATTTGGCCATCAAGAATACTACATAAAAAATTCCATGACAATCCGATCATCCGTAAATGATCTATCACTATCTTCAAATTTACGCCTACCCCACAACCCCCCTCCCGTTCAAAACTTTGGGACGCCACACACCTTTTTTTCCTTTTTGGCTTTTAAAAATACTACATGTGAAATTTCATGACAATTCGACCATTAGTTAATGAGTTAGCACTATTTATATACTTAGGCCCCCCTTACTACTCCCCCTCCCGATCAAAATTTTGGGACGCGACATAGCCTATTATTCAATCGGGCTCAAAAGAATGCTACATGTGAAGTTTCATAAAAATCCGTCCAGCCGTATGGGCGTGATGCTGGAACAAACATACAAACACACAAACACACAAACCCCGTTTCAGCTTTATTAATATAGACTTAAACGTTCCGCTCAACATAGGGTACGTGACATCACCCAACACTCCTGCCAACTTCCTACTACCATCTCCAAAGCCCACTTATATTCCACATTTCTTCCTTGATAATGTTAGTAGAAACCAAACGGTAACTTATTTTATCATACATATGGAGTCTATCGAGCTCAGGATCGCCACTTAGAAATCTAGCCAAGGCACTTAGGTCAGATATTTTATTCGGGAAGATAAAAATAAATTTGAGCACGTCGTCCTTCGGATTAAACTTTAGGCTATGATCGAGGGCCTTTTTGTATGTCAGGTGCTCGATAATGAGTCCTATGTTATGTAACTAAACCTAGGTAGCTAAAATTTCACTTAGGTTCAAAAAACCTTGAGCACGTCGTCCTTCGGATAGGACTTTCCCGATATATCTAAATCTGTCTATCAGTTTTAACAAATATTAAATCTATAAACCGTTAAAAAGCAGGAAGTTTGAAGAATGGTATTTAGCCCGACGTTTTTCGAAAAACATTTTTATTTCAATTTTTGTGTAGGATTCAGATATCCCGGTTGTTCATCAGTTTTAACAAATATTAAAACTAAAAACCGTTTAAAAGCGAGAAATTTGAAGAATGGAGTTTACCGAGCTCAGGATCGCCATTTCGAAATCTAGCCAAGTCACTTAGGTCAGATGTTTTAATCGGGAAGATAAAAATAAATTTTAGCACGTCGTCCTTCGGTTTAGACTTTAAGCTATGATCGAGGGCCTTTTCGTATGTCGGGTACTCGATAATGAGTCGTATGTTACGTATCTAAACCTGGGAAGTTGAAATTTCATTTACGTTAAAAATAACTTGAGCACGTCGTCCTTCGGTTTGGACTCTAAGCTATGATCGAGGGCTTTTTCGTATGTCAGGTACTCGATAATGAGTCGTATGTTACGTATCTAAACCTGGGTAGCTGAAATTTCACTTAGGTTAAAAATAAATTTGAGCACGTCGTCCTTCGGATGGGACTTCCCCGATATATCTGAATCTGTATATCAGTTTTAACAAATATTAATACTAAAAACCGTTTAAAAGCGAGAAATTTGAAGAATGGAGTTTACCGAGCTCAGGATCGCCATTTAGAAATCTAGCCAAGTCACTTAGGTCAGATGTTTTAATCGGGAAGATAAAAATAACTTTGAGCACGTCGTCCTTCGGATGGGACTTTCCCGATACATCTGAATCTTTCTTTGGTTGACCATCTTCGTTTCTGGATGCTGCCTATCTACCAACATAGCTGTATTAATTTGCAACAGCGGACACCACAGCTAGTACGAAGTTAGGAACCCTGGGCACCACATCTAGTATGTGCCTTGCAACAGCGGAACCCACAGCTAGTACGAAGTTCGGAACGCTGAGCACCACATCTAGTTTGTGCCTTGCAACAGCGGACCCCACAGGTAGTACGAAGTTCGGAAAGCTGAGCACCACATCTAGTTTGTGCCTTGCAACAGCGGACCCCACAGCTAGTACGAAGTTCGGAACGCTGAGCACCACATCTAGTATGTGCCTTGCAACAGCGGACACCACAGCTAGTACGAAGTTAGGAACCCTGGGCACCACATCTAGTATGTGCCTTGCAACAGCGGACCCCACAGCTAGTACGAAGTTCGGAACGCTGGGCAACACAGCGAGTATGAGCCTTGCAACAGCGGACCTCACAGGTAGTACGAAGTTAGGAACGCTGAGCACCACATTCTAGTTTGTGCCTTGCAACAGCGGTCACCACAGCTAGTACGAAGTTAGGAACCCTGGGCACCACATCTAGTATGTGCCTTGCAACAGCGGACACCACAGCTAGTACGAAGTTAGGAATGCTGAGCACCACATCTAGTATGTGCCTTGCAACAGCGGACCCCACATCTAGTACGAAGTTAGGAACGCTGAGCACCACATCTAGTATGTGCCTTGCAACAGCGGACACCACAGCTAGTACGAAGTTAGGAACCCTGGGCACCACATCTAGTTTGTGCCTTGCAACAGCGGACCCCACAGCTAGTATGAAGTTAGGAACGCTGAGCACCACATCTAGTTTGTGCCTCGCAACAGCGGACACCACAGCTAGTACGAAGTTAGGAACGCTGGGCAACACAGCTAGTAAGTGTTTTGTAACAGCGGACCCCACAGCTAGTACGAAGTTAGGAACCCTGGGCACCACATCTAGTATGTGCCTTGCAACAGCGGACCCCACAGCTAGTACGAAGTTAGGAACGCTGAGCACCACATCTAGTTTGTGCCTTGCAACAGCGGACACCACAGCTAGTACGAAGTTAGGAACCCTGGGCACCACATCTAGTATGTGCCTTGCAACAGCGGACCCCACAGCTAGTACGAAGTTCGGAACGCTGGGCAACACAGCTAGTAAGTGTTTTGGAACAGCGGACCCCATAGATACTACATAGTTAGGAACGCTGGGCATCACAGCTAGTAAATGTCTTGCAACAGTGAACCCCACAGCGAATACATAGTTACTACTACTACATGTGAAATTCATGACAATCCGATTGCCCTTTAATCATTCAGCATTATTTTTATGCTTAGCCCCCCCCCCCCTCCAAATTTTTAAGATGTCACATAGTGTATTTTTCTATTTGGCCATCAAGAATACTACATGTGAAATTCTATGACAATCCAATCATCCGTTAATGACCTATCACTATCTTCAAATTTAGGCCTACCCCCATAACCCCCCTCCCGTTCACAATTTTTTGATGTCAAACACCCTATTTTTCTATTTGGCCTTTATGAATACTACATGTGAAATTTCGTGACAATCCGATCATCGGTTAATGACTTATCACTATACTTATACTTAGGCCCCCATCAATCCATCCTCCCGTTCAAAATTTTGTGACTTATACACCCTATATTGGCTTTTAAGAATACTACATGTGAAATTCCATGACAATACGACCACCCGTTAATGAGCTACCACTATATTTATACTTAGCCCCCCCCCCCCCCCCCCCCACAACCCCCCCTCCCGTTCAAAACTTTGGGTCGCCACACACCTTTTTTTTTTACTACATGTGAAACTTCGTGACAACGCGACCACCCGTTAATGAGCTAGCTCTATATTTATACTTAGGCCCCCCCACAACCCCCCCTCCCGTTCAAAACTTTGGGAAGCCACACACCTTATTTTTTTATTTGGCCTTCAGGAATACTACATGGGAAATTTCGTGACAATACGATCAACCGTTAATGAGCTAGCTCTATATTTATACTTATCCCCCCCCCCCCCTCAACCCCCCCACCCGTTCAAAACTTTGGGACACCACACATCTTATTTTTCTATTTGGCCTTCAGGAATACTACATGGGAAATTTCGTGACAATACGATCAACCGTTAATGAGCTAGCTCTATATTTATACTTAGCCCCCCCCCTCAACCCCCCCTCCCATTTAAAATTTTGGGACGCCACACACAATATTTTTCAATTTGGCCTTTAAGAATACTACATGTGAAATTTCATGACAATCTGATCATCCGTTAAAGATCTATCACTATATTTATATTTAGGCCTACGCCCACAACCCCCCCTTCCATTTAAAATTTTGGGACGCCACACACAATATTTTTCATATTGGCCTTTAAGAATACTACATGTGAAATTTCGTGACAATCCGACCAACCGTTAATGAGGTAGGACTATTTATATACTTAGGCCCCCCTTACGACCCCCCCTACCGTTCAAAATTTTGGGACGCCACATAGCCTATTATTCAATCGGGCTCAAAAGAATGGCTACATGTGAAGTTTCATGAAGATCCGTCCAGCCGTTTGGGCGTGATGCTGGAACAAACATACAAACAAACCCCGTTTCAGCTTTATTTATATAGATTAGCAGCCAAACCTGCCAAAGTGAAGGCTTAACTTTAAAACCCTAAAAACTTCCAATTAAAAGAATATATCGTCGAAGAACAATATATTGATTCAGAAGCCCATAAGTAAGATTTTTTAACAAACAGAAGCTGTAATTTATTTGAAAAATAATTTCACAACAGAAATTACTCCCTGGAATGACCTCAAAATGGAAAAAAGTGTTGAATACTTTACTACGGTGAATGGGTAGTAAGCGAAGTAATTGAAGGAGGAATCTCTCACTCATGAAATCTATTTATTTGAATACTGACCGGGGGAGGATGTTTAAACTGCACTGAGGGCAGCTGCGGATATTGCTACCCCCGGTTGAACCTACAAATCATGAGACCCTACATGCTCCCACCCCTAATATCTGTTATAAATTTACATAAAGATTAATAGTTTTGGTACTCTCTCTCATAACCTTTTTAGAAATAACTCTTCAACAGAAATTGGGTTTCGTATTTTCTACATAAAGTAACTGACTATGAAAATGTTTAGTTATTACCTTGAGGAAAGGCTGTGGAAAAGTTGGACTTGTTTAAAAAAAATGTGTGAGTGACGACATACTTACGAGAAAATGTGTAAACATCTGCTTTAGTTACAAAAATTTGTTGTCGTGCAATGATTTTGATTAAAATTTGTTTTATAATGTTACAATAAGAAAAGTAGTATGAGGAATTAAAATTTCAAATTTATTATTCTTCAATTTCTTTTATACAAGAAATTATAGGTTTGTAATCAAGAGCGGAACCGGGTTGTTCATCAGGGGGGGGGGGGGGGGGGGGGGGGGGGGGGGTAAAATTTCGTTGACAGGTTGTGAACGAATGACATCCTTAAAGTCTGTGTACAAGACTGCAAGAGGTCCTTCGTGCATCAGTAGGACGTCTTTCCCAATTTAACGAGCATATTTCTTTATCCTTAACGAAACTGACTTATGAGCCTATGAGCTAGAAGGCGGAGGGGGGGGGGGGGGGGGGGTCATTTTGCTTCCCCCCCTTGTATCCGCCACTATTTGTGATAGCTAAAATAAGATATATACAACTGTGATTGTAGTGTCTAAATACCGCGAGAATACAGCGTTGATGGTACTTTTCGAATTTGTTGTTGAAATGCTTCGATTTGTATTCATTTGTAGATTAAGTTTGTCATTTAAAAATGAAATAAGCTGTTCGGTATCTCCTGAAATGGGTAAAAACATTATATCATTTGTTGTGACAATATGACAACAAATATATTTTCAGCAGTTATTATTATTATTAATATATATTAACAACAAAGTTATATATTGTCATATAATAATATATTGAAATATTGTATATTATATTTTTTTAGATTTACTTACACTGCTATATTATTTTCTTTTACCAAAAATTTTATTTATTGTGACAAATTTAAGCTATCGAAGCATCATAACCTAAAAGTTTCTCGAAATTCCCATGTAAGCTCAACATGAAATTTCTGATAACTTTCCTTATTGCTGTCTATAGCGGGGAAAGTAGAAACAAAAGGCAAAACTTATTTTTTATTTATTTTTTTGCCTTATGTACGGTGCATATTAGCCATGTCAATGAGTTATTTAGTTATATTTACGACATCCATGGCCCCGGGAGGGAGTTCTATCTACGAAATAAAACTCACTCCCGGACGGGATTCGAACCCGCAAACCATGGTGAGACCATGCGACCAAAGCCCTACGCTCTAGCCCGCACGGCCACCATGGCTCCCAAAACTTAGTTGTTTGAGTCAGTGAGCACTAAAATGGAATAAACTGATTGGGGATTGGCTGTGATGGACTGCTTATTTTCGTCTAGCCTCTTTTGATTGGCTGATTGCCCGCCGCGACCTTGGCCACATATTGATTTCCAATGGTGGGGAATATTGCCACTAATGGAAAATTACTTTCCATTTCCACCAGGTCATTGTCCCAGTTGATATTCTTCTTATTTATAATTTGCTATAGAGACGTCTGTATATATTCTGATGTACTGTATTCATCTTGTGTGTACTTTTTATGTATTTGATTAATCTACAAAATCCTAAAAAATACTTTACCACTCTTTTCTGTTCTATAGTTAGTTTGTTATTGTGACTCATGAGCAGGCTTTAACTACGAGGTCATTTCGCTTACTAGAAGAGCGCTCTTTCGTCGCTCTGGTGGACATGAGGTCGGCTCTATTGTAGGAGTCCTCCGGGTTAATCACCTAGGATAGGATTCATTAACGACTAACTGACATAGCACAGACTCGGTCCCATCCGAAGGACGGCGTCCTCAAGTTTGTCCCATCCCAGATAAAAACCGTAACAGTCTCATCTAGGTTTCTGTTCTATATAAAATGTGTCTATATAGAATCCTTAACTATATTTTTATCTTTCCAGCTGATTAACTAATTAATCGTCTAAATCCAGGTTAGACCTAATAGATATTATCGCCCTAAATAACTTCCTTCCCTCCCAAATCCCTTCTTATTTCCTCTCTTTCTTCAGAACCATGTGCTTTATCTGATTTTTCTCCTATTTTCTGGTTTCGTCAAATCGTTTTCTCGAAACAAAAGTACCTTTCTCTAAATGAGGATAACAATAGTTTTAACTAAAAAATAGTATTCATAAAATTGTATTCATATATGAACCACTGATGAAGCATTTGCGTTGAAAACAGTGGGAAAACAACCTTCGTTTTTCCAGAAATCGTTTTCTCGAAACAAAAGTACCTTTCTCTAAATGAGGATAACAATAGTTTTAACTAAAAAATAGTATTCATAGATGAACCACTGATGAAGCATTTGCGTTGAAAACAATGGGAAAACAACCTTTTTTTTATTTTAATTGGGAAAGTAGCTACTTACATGGCGTTGTCAGCCTCAAGAAAAAATAAATAAATATATATATTAAAGATAGGAGTACCTTCATTCCTGTTTTTTTTTAGTTGTTCTAGAATATTTTATTA
This sequence comes from Aradus depressus, assembly GCA_963662175.1. NCBI lineage: Eukaryota > Metazoa > Arthropoda > Insecta > Hemiptera > Aradidae > Aradus > Aradus depressus. The sequence continues at coordinate 47,833,256 of OY759215.1, forward strand.
ATCGGGCTTGGGTTTATTTTTTTTATTTATTTATTATAAAAAATATTAATGAATATAATATCATGTGTTAGTGGTGTGAAGTGGTAGAACAATATAAGAACTTAATTCAGTGTACAGAAGTGCTAACCTTGGGGTCGAGAGAGGGGCTGATAACCAATTCAGACAACCGGAATCGGACTAACCCAGCAGATCCCCATCTCATAGTAAACTTGCAAATATCGTATGTTAAAGCCAAGAATATCGAAAGGAGTTTTGAGTTAGAAATTTTAATTGTAAAATATAACCTACCAATGACCAAGGAAGTGAGTATCTAAGTCACATATAAGTTAGTGTTGGTCCTGCCTATGAAAATATCCTTAATTTTAACTTCTCAATTGGTTAGATCAAGTAGCCCTGAGAAGGATCGAGGACCAGTAAGTCTTGACATTTCCCAGCTGGTCTGAGGTACAGCAGCATTCTTGGAAGATCGGGTGACTGTGGGTCGGGAAGCATTTTCTCTAGAGCGGCTGGAGGACTGGTGGAGCTATCTGATGTTGGTTGGCACAGCACCGAGGCTCTCTGGCGCAGTTGAAACATAACTTCTCCGATGGCTGCTCTTCAAGATGGGGCTTAAATAAACTTTCACAACCGTCACAAGTGAAGTACATATTGCTAAGAGGTACCCTCTCCTTATGGTTATCCGTGTCAGGCTATGCTACGCCAGCCTGCCATAACTACTACTCCTCCCTGCTCAAGATCGTCAATGATTCGTTGACATTTGTGAAAAGTTAGTAACAATATTTCATAGTTTGGCTAATCAATCCCGTTCAGAGTCAAATTATGGCAAAATTCAGAAAACTTACAAATTGCTTACGTTATTAATCATATTATAACTGCCACTATCTTAAATGAGTAATTTAGAAAATTCGCTCTAAGAGTATTTCTTAAAGGACTGCGAGAGCCTCTTGGTTTTTTAATGGCTACTAAAAACCCAGCAGATTTAAATGAAGCATTAAACACTCTAACTAATGATTACCAATTTAATACCTCACACAATCTAAATATTACGATGCAAAATAAAATCCTCCGTTTTTTATTTTCATTCAAAAATTATAGTTGTGATTTTTTAAATAAAAGCCCCCAGGAAGTCCAATGGATTATCCTATTGTTCAACACAACTCTAACCAAGCTGAACGTTATCAGTTCATAACTAGACCTGACGATGGTGTAAGGCCGAAACCGGTAGTTTTATACACATATATTATATATATATATATATATATATATATATATATATATATATATATATATATATATATATATATCTTTAGTGGAATAGACAATATTTCAAAAATAAGTTTGTTTTATTTATTTATTACAAGTTTCCGTAATATGTCCGCGTTCCACAACTTAGAAGTTGATAAAAAAAACTTGTCAAATCAAATCTCTCTCTCCAAAATCAATCGACCGTTTGTTCTAAAAATCAATAATTGACTTATATATAGAGGCTTCTGAATCCTCATAAGCTTTTGTGTCGATACATTCATTACATTGACTAGAGCCCCCGCTAATCCCTCCCAAACCCCCCACCGCTTTTCTTTGGCCGATTTGCTTGAAAATCAATGAGTGTCGTCATTACGGGGTTCTGAGAACATATATGAAATTTCATGTCAATACATGCATTCTATCAGGAGTTATCAAGTCCACTTACAGACACAAATAGACATAATTTTTACTTGCCCAGTTATACAGAATCGATCACGATGTGGAATTTTCAACGGAATTTAATGTTTTCCGACCTCATGATTCCAAAAATTAAAAAAAAATAATCTGTCACTCTGTGGATCTGTGAATGTGTCTGTGGCAAATTGACCAAAGGGAAGGGGAGGATGAGGGGAGAGCATTAACACAAAAACTCTAATAACTGCCGCTGTAATGAATCTATAAACCCGAATTTTATAAGTACAATAGACTCTCCCTTATCCGGCGTTGCCGGGACCGACGTGAAGCCGGATAACAGAAATCATCAATTAATGAGAAAAAATGAATCAATTAAAGCATAAAAAAAAGTGTTTTTAGGTGAGCTAAGGAATAAAACACGTATGTATTTTGTTGATTAAATTGACATTTATTAAATTGACAAATATGTACATATTGAACATTGATTTATTATATGTACATATATTTATTCAAGCATTAAAATTTTTTTTTGAAATCTGCGTTTAATTAAGTGAAGTAATAAAATATTGTATTAGCGTTCCCTTCATTATAAATACAATGTACATATGTACAATAAAAATACATAAAAGATTCGTGAGTCACAGAATTATTATGTGCTCGTAAATACACGTGGATCATATAATTGAAAATTTAATAATTGAATGTTAATTTTAGTTTACCAAATTTTATATTATTTTACGAGCGCCGGTTAACAGAACGCCGGATAAGGGAGAGTCTACTGTATATTCAAAGCCTTACAACGATGACACCTGTTAGCTTTTAGTGGAATCAGACATAGTAGAGGGAGGAATCAGAGGGGCTCAACTACAAAACCCTAATAATTGCCGACGTAATGAATGTATTGACACAACATTTAGTACGAGGATTTAGTAGCCGCTATGTAAGTCAAATATTGAGTCTTAGCACAAACGGTCCGTTGCTTTTGGAGTGAGAGCGAAAACGTAACATGAATATGAATGACGTTGAATAACAACTTCGAATTTCTGACCGATTACATAACTTACTCCATACAGCTGCGGAAGTAAAACATCCAAATCTCATCTCAACGCCTTGGAAGTTGAATAACATGCCCAATTAATTACCTACTGACTCACGAATCAAGGTTTATGAAGGAACGCAGCCCTGAACAAAGGTCGGATATAAGCAGCACCAGACAATCTAAATTCTTCATTGTTTACATAACCTTATTAAAAATGAAAACGAACCCTTTTCAGGGTTAATATAGGTAGAACCCTGTCAAAGACAGATATTCCTCTCTGTAGTCTGGCCCTGGAGAGATCCTTTCAACATGTCGCATATTTTATCCCCTTCAATATAATGAAAACAATACCAAAGATTTATTATACTTCAGTAAATATAATATTAAAGCCTTAACTAGATTAATCAGAATATTATAAATAATTTCTTAAGGTCACCCTTATAGACACAAACAAGGGGTTTTATCACCCTCTTCTGTTCATATTCTTTTCTTTTGACGATTTGGATGAAAATTAATAGTTATCATCCTTAAGGGATGTATAATTAAAAAAATAAATGTCATATCGATACTTTCATTACATCATCAGCTATTAGAGCTTTTGAGCTAATCCTCCCCTAATCCCTCCTTTCTTGTAGAACCTGGCCTTCCGCAACGATTTTCCGCCATTCTTCTCTATCCTCGGCCTCCCGTTCGTTCTGAGGTCGTCCTCCAGCCAACATAAGCGGGGTCTTCCTCTTCTTCTTTGTCCTCCCGGGTGTCCCTTCAGTATCCTCCTCGGCAATCTGTCTGGTTCCATCCTCTGTAAATGCCTCAACCATCGCAGTTGCCCATGCTTCACTAAGGCCACCAGGTCCGGGCTCTTGTACAGGTCCCTCAGCTCCCTATTGGACCGTATCTTCCATCTATCCCCCTCTGGAGTAGGGCCGTACATCTTCCTCAATTCCTTCCTCTCCCACGTATTGAGTAGTCGTCCCTCCTAGTCAGGACCCAGGTTTCACTCGCATAAGTGAAGACCGGTGACAGGACTGTTTTATAAATTAGGGGGTTCTGGACACATATATAAAATTTCGGGTCACACATTTATTCTAACGGGAGTTATCATACACACAGAATACGCACATAAACATAGACTGACAGGACATTTCTACTTCCCCAGCTATACGAAGTATAGGAGAAGTTATGTAATCGGTCCGAAATTCGATGCAGAGTTTTCAACGGAATTTCATATTTTTCGACCATCTGTTTCAAAATAGAAACTAATATATAGATAATAATAGAATGGAATAATAGCAATATCTGGGACGTAGGAGCCTGGTATGTCATGTACTCGTTAAAGATCCCTACTCTAGGTAACTATTCCTAAGCAGACGAAATATAGGACTCGCATCGTCGTGCTCATGTCCACCATAGTGAAGTAAGCAGCAACATATACACTAACCAAGAAAAACAGGCGTTACTCCCGCCTTTCCATTTATTTGTTGTGTACTTTATCTCAATCATATGCAAGAACACGTAAAATAATTAAAATGTTTACCCTTGATGAATAACCCTGTTCATCAGGGAGGTGAATAATAGTCCCTCTACGTCGGGCTCTTGTCTGACTCTGGTAGTAGGCGATATGACCTTGTTAGAGCTTGGGCATGAGTCCCAATAACTAACTATTCCAGGGTATAATATACCAGATGTAGCCTGGGTATAATATACCATAATGTAGCCTGATCAGAATATATTATATTCTGGTCAGGCTACACTAGCATTTGATCATTGGTATAAGAGTCATCCCTCTCCAAAGTTCTGACCATTGGTCAATCTTCAGAAGACTTTTTCATAAATACTCACGGCCCGGTAGAGGGCAGAAGACAAACCCCTATTTTCTTCGAGTTTTACTCAAACATTTAATTTATCAAAAGACATATTTCCCACAAGTTTTCTGGTAAAAATATTCTTCTGTTGTTTCTCTCGGCCCAACATCCTGGACTTTACAACGGAAGGAAAAACAATTTTTTTGGTGAGTGCCTAGGGTCATGGTGTCTTTTGTGGTTGGTCATACAATTCACTGACTACAATCCTGTGCCAACTCATCCATTTCCCTTTTATCTAGAGCTAACCTATTGAAAAGTCGGCCTCCATCGGTAGATTCAGCCTGCGTTTTCCCCTTTTTTTTGTTGAAATTTCCACGCTATTCCTTTTCATGGACTTTCCAGAACTCAAATGGTTCTACAATAGGTTATATATGAATGTTGGGACAAAGTTCCTCACAAACCCAACTAAACAAAGAGTGAAGCCGAAGCTAGTATCACACTTGTGGTTGACTTTGAGTATGACGTTTTGAAAACAAGAAATAAAACATATGTTAATACCACGGCATATGAGGGGGGGGGGGGGGCGAGGAAAATGGAATTTTCTAAATTTGAACTCCTATATCACTGACTGTCTCTAGTTTATTTATTGTTGTTAGCATTAATATTTTTGAAAACCTGCATAGATGCTGTATACACCTTTGAGGGGAGCTCAATTTCTATGGTCGGATTGTGGCGTATAAAAACATTTGGGTGGCTGGCGGTTTTATATATAAAACATATAAACCTCTTGTGGCATTAATGGACTGTATGATTAATACCTATATGGAAAACGTATGGTGACTTGCCCGAAATTCCATTGATACTGCAGATGAGGAGAATTCTCCAGCTAAAATAAACATTGGCCAATGGTCATTAATAGCTAGATACACTCACAAACCTGGATCTGCAATAGTTGTCTATTTCAGATGACAAGTCTGGATGCAGCATGAGGCAGAAAATGTTAAACTGTATGGAAGCTAGAAATGAAACGGGTGTTTGTATGTATATGCGATTTGAAAGTTGTGAGCGCTCTACCGCGAAACGATTCTAGCGATGAACTTGAAATTTGGAATGAGAACGTCGCTTATACTAACTTAGATCTGATTGAATTTTGGCTGAAATCGGAAGAAAATTGAGACCTAATCCAAAATCTTTTCAAGTAAAAGTTGTAGAAAAGACTGAAATACATATTTTATATGAAATACAAAATTTTTTTAGGTCGTCCAGTTTTCGAGATAAATGCCGAAAACCGTTCTAAAATGTAGTTTTGAAAGACATATTTTTAGATGTTTCCTTGATTTACCCGAAAACGGTTAGTCCTCTCGAAAACTTGGTTCTTTCCAAAAATGTTCCTTATTAAATTTCCAATCGCCATTGCCTGAGATTTGAGATAAAATCAATACGACAATAGTTATAGCCCCTCAAACAATCAAAAAAAAAATTACCGTAGAAAATATTTCACAATAATGTTTAATTAAAGTTAAAGAAAAAAGTAAAATATATTTGATGTGGCTATTAAAGGACTTTCTTATTCCAACCACGGTTACAGATCTCTTTACCTCCCTCTTCTCAACATCTTTTCATACTGGAATTACCGTGTATCAGAGAGTCACTCTCAGAATTACGCTAGACAATGAAATACCGTTGAGGACAACTCAATACATTGATGTACCCAGTAATAAATGATTTTGAGATGGGGGATGGAGAGAGAGAGAAAAAGTGATCTTTAGGCGAGTTAGTATAAGAATGTCCTGTAATGACCACATCACATATTTTCTCTTTCTCACAAATATGATAATTTTTTTATTATTATAATAATGTAAAAAGAGGTTAGGAATATATTTTTTTTTCTAAAATGAGATTATAAAATAATTCCTCTTTCAGCTATTAGGGTCCGTCATTAAGGAAGGTTTTTAGTATCCTAATGAAGGTAATTAAGAACGCGTTTAACCTTTACTGCAATAACATTAAGAAAGAAGAAGAAAACAAAAATGTAATGCAAAAAATCAGAAGAGCTTTTAGAGTTTAATACTTTTCATTGTGATATGGGTATGAGTTCTGAGAAGTGAGACTCGACTTAAATCCGTTTTAATACAAAAGGGAAAAGTTTAAACCTTTATAATATTATATGGTTGTCTTGTAGGGACTCCACCATTGTGCTGCAAGAGATGGAAGTGGGTCTTATTAGGTTCTTTAAGGGCGGATCAAGGGAAAAGGGGCAGAGATGGATATGAGCAAAAAGAAGGAGAAAATGGAGGAATGGTTGTTGGCCAATCATGGCTTGGGGATCTCACAGGTGAGTTGTCCGAACTGTTCATTCTTTACCGAGTTTTCCGGTAGCTCTGGATGTTCTTCAAGGATTCTCTTCTTTACTTTAGTTTAGTAGTAACTGGGTTACTAGACTTTTAGGGGGTACACCAATTGCATGAAATCAGATCAAATTACAGTTGAGATGCAGTTCGGTGAGGTGACGAAGGATGACGCAGGATCTGAATGAACTGCGCCCAGGGGAGAGTGACAGTAGAAGGCGAAGTTCTATCACCACTGCGTGCCCGTTACGTCGACCATATGTGCCATGAGTGCAATATTTGCAAACTGTTTATTAAGTTCAGAATCTGATTCTGAAGATAACGACGAGGAAGGAATTGGATATTTACATTATCATAAGAAGCTCCCGGAAAGCAGTTGTGTGGAAAAAAGAAAAACCCACGGAGAACTCATCCTTGAAGATGAATTTTCTTATGAAAAATACAAGAATTATTAACGTGTAACCCGTGAGCAGTTTGTTGAATCGCATGGATTCATCAAGGAGTCAATAGATGCACCAGATTTTACCCCAATCTATCGTAACTCACGCCGTGAAAGCTGTGAACGAACACAACCTTCGTAGACTCACGAGTCACTTCACGCTGCGTATGAACATTCGCGGTTGTATTCATTTCTGTCTTTCACAGAAACTCGCGGTGAGTCACCCTGCGTCACCTCACTGAACTGCGTCTCAACATGCGCCCTGCATAAAAAAACTTCTCCTGTGCCCCTTTCTATGTTCGAATTCTTCGAACTTGTGGTGCCAGACTCGATCAAAGGCTTGTACCACATCGAGAAAGGCATCCATGCAATATTGCTTGCATTCTAATGTGTTAGATATGTCCAGATATGTTGGGTAGTGGAATGTTGAGGACGAAATACGAACTGACTTGTAGGTTAATTGGATTGGGTGAGATTGAAGAGCAGTCCGTGGTGCCAGACTCGATCAAAGGCTTGTACCGCATCGAGAAAGACATCCATGCAATATTGCTTGCATTCCAATGTGTTAGATATGTCCAAGTATGTTGGGTAGTGGAATGTTGAGGACGAAATACGAACTGACTTGTAGGTTAATTGGGTTGGGCGAGATTCAGGAATTTGGATAAAACCTTTCAATAAGTTTTCAAAGGATATTTGAGAGAAATGGAAGCAAACAAATAGGTAATTAGGAAGAGAGCTTTGTTGAGTTTAGGAATAACAATGGGAAGGGATGGAATACTTCCATAGAACTAGAGAGTTGGTAATTCTGTGGACATAGTTGTAGTTGAGGGTGAGAAACTATTTCTTAATACATACCAAAGTGTATTCCTTTCTGTTGTTTCCGTTGGTCACAATGGAATTATATAAATAAATACTTATATAATATATCAGGGCGTCGGTAGCTCAGTGGTATGCGTGCTTGCCTTCTGTGCTCAAGATCTTGGGTTTGAAACTCGACCCTTAGTTTATTTTATCTGGGAGGTAAAATAAACTGAAGCATGCCATCCTTCGGATGGGACGTTAAGCGATGGTCCCCGAGCCTGTACGATGTCAGGTACTTGTTAAAGACTCGAATAAAAATTAGGGTAGGCAAAATATAGGATTCCCATAGAAGAATAGTGCTCATGTCCACCACACTGACGAAAGAGGATCTGGAAGAAGACGATATGACCTTTTAGTTAAAGCCCGGGCATGAGTCATAATAACAGCATCACTTCTCCCATTTATTTTTGCCTTCTTGTTTTGACTACATGTTTAAACTATAATGCGACTCTAAAATATGTTCTATCAAAGGAAGATTCTGATTGAAAGAAGGAATGTTAACATAAAGAACGCATGTATTATAGATGTCAGAATACATTTCTGCGATCTGTGTGTACATAGTGGAAAGCTAATAAGGACGATGCCTATTAATTTTGAGCCAAATCGACCAAAAGGAAAGGGGGAATGTATCAGCATAAAATTTCATATTTAAAAAAATTTTAAACCCCAGAAAAAGGCACCCATTAATTTTTCGCGAAACCGACCGATGGGAAGAGGAGGAGGTTCGACTCAAAATGTCTAACAACTGCTGTTGTAATGAACATTTCGAAACTAAGTTTGGTATCACGATTCACAAGCCCCTACATAAGTCAAGTATTAATTAACCAAAATGGAAGATTGGTTTTGGAGGGAGAGCGAAAACTTAATTGATTAATTTATATAAAATCGTGCTGGCGAAGTACATTGCCGGCGATTCACCAACGACGGTTTTTTTGTTGGTTTTTCGCGTAGTTGAATTATGATAAATTCATACAAAGCTTGAATTTCATGCTAACTTCACTACATTCACTATAATACCAATTTTTTCACAGGAGTCCTCCACCATTGTAAATCCAGTCATGCCTGCTTGGACTTTAACAAAGTAAAAAATATGAAAAAAAAATGTCAAGCAAGTGTAAAAAAGTATGGATTAAGAGAATAGGATATTAAGATCCTTTTTCCAGCTTAAGACAAAAAAGAATTAAAGAATAAAAGAAAACAATCCTTCACGAAGGACCTCTTCAAAAAATTACATTGAGGATCAGCTTGTGTAAGAAATGTTGCGCAACAATGCGCAGTACATTACATAATCTTTCTTCGAAGTAAAAACAGAAACTGACAGATAATGGGTTCGTGAAACTCGGGTTCACAAGCTGTCATGCACAAAGCTGTCATATACAGGACTCGCAAGCGAGCAGGCATTCAATGCACAAATTAGTGCATTCAATCAGTTCGGTACTATTTGGTATGAGTACGCAGCTTAAAAAAAAAAGTATTAAAGAAAAACCGTGTGAGTCCAATTGGTACTCCCATAGTTGTGTGTGAACATCGTGTGTGTGTGTGTTCACTGGAATAAAAAAGAAGGTATGAAATTTCAGTAGCAAAATGTTTAATGTCGCAATATTTTATTTGTTCAATTTTTTTTTTTTTTTTTTTTTTTTTTATAAAAATTAATCCAATCGGCTTAAGATAAATAAAATAAGATACCTATCAAATAACAATATACATTCCCACATCTGGTGTCACGTCGTGAATGTTGTTGTTCTGTTAAATATGAACATGACACCAAATCCAGCATTGGTTTACAATTTATAATTCATTAAATCCATTGAATTCGTGTAATTAATAACAATATAATCATCGTTGGAAAATCCGCAATAATTTGAAAATATTAAATTATTTAACTGGTCATTTATTGGAATAGTTTATAAGCTGGTGTGGCGTCAATAACGTAATGAAGAAAAGACTCACGTAATCACTCTTCAAAGAAACTAACCTTCCTACTCCACAACTTTGCTAGGAGGCGTAGTGGCTTTGCTGCCCATGATTTAAATGCATTTGCATTTCGTCACAGATTCATGTGATTATTACAGTATGAAATATGGGTGGGGGGAGTGCAAGCTAAAATGTTTACAAATTAATAAAGGTGAAAATACAATATAATTGTGTAATTCCAATATAATTAGAAAATCCGGAATAATTTTGGAAATATTAAATTATTTTATTCCTCACTTATTACTTGAAAATTGTTGACAATAAATTGGAACGAATTTTCACAACACTTGTTAGAATATTTTATAAGCTAAGTGACGTAACACGACAACGAAGTAAAGACGCAGTCAGAGTTCTGTTCTGTTAAATATGAACATGGGCCAGCCACAAAGAAATTCACCTATCCCTGTCAAAATTTAGCTCAGGTGCGAATTCCGGTCGCTTTTTCGTCGCAGTTTCATGAGATTATTGCAGTAAAAACGTTTTGGAGCTTGCGAGATAAGATTAAGAACTAATTAGGACTCTACAAAAGTGGCATTTGTAACTAAGTGGGGCCCTTGAGGTCCACACGGCAAACTATGTAAACAAAAATGAAAAATTGTAATTGTTGAACTCGGAAATTACATACTGGACTCTCCGGTAAGAAGAAATTTCTGCAACTGACGATGAAATCAACCTTTGAATGGCAAACAAAATTTAAACACGAAATATAATTGTATCGTGCTCCTCACGTCAACAAAATACCTTTAGAAATAATCCTATTCGCATCAAATCTCGAAGTAGAAAAATAGTTTCTGACTTTTGAAGTAAACACATGTCCATAGCTTTATAAAAAAAATTAATGATAATAATAACAAAGGAAAGTAAGCGAAAATACAATTTTAAAAAAAATATTAGATTCATTCTCTTATTCCTTATTAATATTAGTTTTTTTTTTGTTTTTTTTTAAACAAATATTATAAAAACTATGAGATGTTATTTGATAATTGCTCTATAGTGACCTTGAAACATAAAAATATAATAATTTTGATTTATATTTTCTATTGTGATTTATTTGCAATAACTTCCCTATGTGCTGGGAATTTTAAAAAAAAGGACGAGCCATCTCGGGGTTTGCTTAGGGCGGCAGAAAATAAGGCCAGGCCTGAGGAGAATGTATGTCATTTGACAGAAAATCTCAAATCCAACTCCCCTCCAATCTCTTTGGGGGGATATTTGGTAAGTGTGGTGGTGTGAATGAAAGCATTTCTGGATTTTTGTGCCCCACATTGATCTCACATATTGATATACAAACACTACTATACAGAACCTCTAGATAAGATTTCTTGAGAAATTATTAGATATTCAATATATGAAGACATTTTGAAGCCGACGACATTGGAGAGTCATATAAATAAAATTATGAACTGAGGAAGGGACATAAGAACGTCCCGATATAACGTTGAAAAAGGCACCTCTGGAAGAATTATAAAAAAATTATTTGTCATAATTCCCGGGCTTTAACTACCATGTCATATCGCCTACTACCGGAGCGCTCTTTCGTGGCACTGTTGGACATGAGCCTCAGTGGGAGCCTGAAATTTTGCCTACCCAGGTTTAGTTATCTAGTATCTGATATAGTACAGGCTCGAGACCATCGCTTTACGTCCCATCTGAAGAACTGTTTGCTTGAAGTATTTTTTACACTCCCGATAAAATACCTAAAAGCCTCAACCGGATTTCGATCCCGCGATCTTGAGCTCGTTACTTCTGAGCTACCGGCGCCCTCCCACCTATACTGTCATTATTAATATTATTATTTTGTACTCTTTTATTTTCCAGTATTTATTTAGTTAATTTTTTATTTATTTTATATAATTTTTATTATTTTTAGATATAAGAGTGTAAAAATAAAATAACATTGCTATAAAGATGTATCTTTTTTTTTGCGTCGGCGCACTTTATGGGCCATTGACGCCAGCACATCTATTATAACTTTGGGGTGACATGTTGCGGCTAGGTCTACCTCCCTGGGTGAGCTCCAACACAGTGGAGTATCTATTGTAAACGTGCAAGAATCATAGTTCAAGTTTTCAACAAATTTCCACGTTTAATTTTTTTCACATGAAGAAGGCTTCCTGTTGACCATTTTAGTGATGATGTCTGTGCGTGTATATGACTGAAACTTTGTGTGCGTTTTAACGCACAAATCGGAGATAGACAACTTGTCAAGGATTTTTTTAAACTTCACACTCTACGGATGGGATGTGCAACTGAAGATGATATGTACTTGTACTCTTATACTATCTCGCATAGAGTATCAGCCTAATTGCCGTACTACATACATCTCTCTCGTTCCCACTCTCGTATTTTTTCCTCTTGTTGAACTTTTTTTTGTTTTTGTCTTTGTTTTAATAAGTCATATTATATTATTACTTATTTTCTAATATTTATCTTTTTAATTTCAATTAATTCTCCTTTCTTATTATTTTTCGTATTATTCTATTTCTTTTCTTCCTTAAAAAATGATGTCGTGCCCCGCTTGCAACTCCTCTGTTAACAGAGAAAACAAAAATTCCCTACAGTGTTGTGTCTGCACCTCAATTTACCATGGCGAGTACTGTAATTTCTCATACTGTGAACTAGAGTTTATGAGGTCGCAAAAGAAGCCCTGGACTTGCATCCCGACATCTGAGCGACCAGCCAGCTCAGTTAGGGCCCCAGGTAAGCAGGACGATGTCCTGTCCTCTTTAGTAGCTGCCGTGCATAGCCTTTCTCAACAAATTGAGGGAATGAAGGCTGTAATAAAGAAAATACCGTGGATACTGATATTAAATGTATGTATGAGGGTGTGTGTCACACATCTCTCAGTGACCCTTCCTGTCATCTATATTTATTTTTGCTATTATTTTTTACTTTATAATTTTAACTTTGTTCCTCATTTATTTTAATATGATTTGTTTATCCATATTTCTAACTGTTTTTGTTTCTTTAGTTGCTATAGGCCCTTATTGTTTATCTTTTATTTTAACTTGGTTGATACGTGTTCTCTTTTGTTTATTTCTTATGTTGTTATTCTTAGGAGACGTATGTCCCCAGAATAAAAATTGTTTTTTTCATTTCATATGAAAATTTTAAAGTCGTTCAAGCAAAAAGTGTGTTCCAATTTAAACCCGTGAGTGAAAGAGAGATAGAGCTAACGAAGCTAAGGAGATTTGTCGCCCCTACAGAGGATGTCTCCCGAAAGGTCTGGTCAGCAGGTCTCCGTCTCCACTAATTAGGCCGGCCAAGGCAGCCCTCCCCCCCTCCCCTTCACTGTAATTAAACACTTGCTTTGTTCAATCTCTAACAACATCCTACTCAGGTTTCCCTTCACCTCCATTTTGTTTTGTCTCATTTACTAGCTGTATGACCCGGCGTTCCTATTTTGTTATCGCTCATACCAATTCGATACATATTAGTATTCATATAGGCCCATGGGTGGGAGTTCTATCTACGAAATAAAACTCTCAAAAAAGACATTGTGTCTTCCCACTCTTTTATTTTAGACCTGAACCGGTTTTCAACACAACAGCGTCATCATTAGTGGTTCATTCCACCCACACAGCACAGCGGTTAAAGGACAACTGGCCATCACACACCACGTCTTTTATTTCTATGAGAAATCTCGTCCTACAACATCTTATACTATCACATTCGAAATAAAACTTTCTCCCGGACGAGATTCGAACCCGCAAACGATGGTGAGACCATGCGACCAAAGCCCTACGCTCTAGCCCGCACGGTCACCAACCACGCTTTTTCGAAAGTATTGCTCTGGCGTCAGTGGTTTTCTTTGTTTCATTGTACAACGTAATTCTGAGAGTGACTTTCTTATACCCAGTAAAGCCACTATGAAATGATTTTGGGAGAGGGGAGGGGAGAGAGTCAAAAGTTACCACATAATTCAATTTTTTCTTTATTTTTATCCTTTTTTATAAAAAAAATAAAACTACCAACGATTCTATGCGATACAATTTTAACATTATATTCAAATATTTCTCAGGGAAATTTCTTTTCCATTCTTTGGGGCGCTATAACTTTGGCTATGAAAGAACGCTCTGTAGTTAAAGCCCGGGCATGAGCCACAATAACTAACTCTAATTGATAAATTATCTTGATGTCATAACCAGTTACATGTTTTGGTTAAACGATAATAAATACTATTATTTAATTTTGTGGGGAGACTTACAAACAACTTCATGTATGGGGGGTCAATTATATTAAGTGTTTTCATCAGACATTACAACCCATCATGTATTTTCGCCTTTTGTTTCAATTTCTAGTAAGACAGTTCCCAGAGATAATGACGGGAATCCCAGTCATATGTCATCCGGAGTCGTATGGAGCCGGAGTCCAGCTGTCAAGTTAATTGTGAATAAGGAAAATATCGCTTACTGGACTAGATGAGTCCAGAGATAATTCTTGAGATCCTAGTCAAATAAATTGCTAGGTCTTTAATAACCTAAAATATTTATTGTGACAGTCAAAAATTGGGGGGAAATTATAATGGAATTTAAGCCCCCAACAGTTGAAAATTAGAGGGGAAAGGAAAAGTTAGTGAATTTAGAATGCCAACCATAAAAATCTGATTTTAAATGGACCCTCCATCAAATTCTGATCAACCGTAATTATTAAACAAGAGAGTTCTTTCAAAATTGATCGTGAGAGTAGAATATAAAAAACACATGGAATATGCTCAATAATGATGTTTTATTTATAAATAGTCTTATAAGATAACTTTTATAGGCTGTAGACATCATGCCTTTATCAACGACGTCGTATCTCCTAAGAGCGCTCTGGAGTACCTGACATCGTACAGGATCGGAACCATCGCTTTACGTTTCATCCGTTAATTTTTATTTGTTTTATTATTAATCTTTTAATTTTAACATTATGACTGGAATATTCGAACATGATGAAATTTTGACTGATTTTCTTAAAGAGTTTTTCTCTCTTGAGAAAATATTGATTAGTAATATTTTTAATAGATGGGTTTCGTCTTCATTTCTTCGTCTGGAAACATTCTTCATGAAAAAATGGTTATTTTGGATGAAATTATGGCAGACACACTGAAAGACAAGTCCGTCCATTCCAGGGGCCGATAGAACACATAAAATATGTCACTTCTGAGTTGGAGCGCTTATAAAGTTCCTATCACATCCTTACACCCTGAGATATCATCGCGAAATTGGACAAAATGTGTTCTGTGTTTGGGTATTAACTGAATCAAACCTAATTCCCCCTGAAATGTAAAATTCCGTCAAAAACTCATTCTCGAAATTTCGCCCGTCTACAATTCTTCCATTAATTCGAAAATTGAAAGACACAATTTATATGAAATGTATGATGAGGGTATTATTGGACTTTCATATACCAACCACACTTTTTCAGATCACTCTCTCAGCCCCTTTCAAATTCATTTCATACTTTAACCATTAGTAGTGGATATATGAAAGTAATGCTTTGATCAGCTATCTTTGTTGTACACCGTAATTCAGAGAGTTTCTTATATCCACCACCAGTGCTGGATTACCCAATAGGCCGGACTAGGCCATGGCCTGGGGCCCCCGTCGATGAAGGGCCCCCGTAAAAATCGAAAATGGATTCACACTTATGTTAAATCGAAATTTCCATCAAAACCCATGTTCACTCATTCTGAACTTAACGAAATTTTGATTCTAGATAATCTTGCAAATGTTTTTCCAAACGTTGAAATTGCTCTTCACATTTTTTTAACACTCATGATAACAAATTGTTCTGCAGAGCGCTCTTTTTCAAAATTAAAAGGAATCAAAAGCGAGCAAAGAAGCATTATGCATCAAGAACTATTAGACATGCTGAGTTTGATGTTCATTGAATCAGTTGTTCTTCATCAAATTGATTTTGAAGACATCATCAATGATTTTAGCGACCTCAAGTGTAGAAAGAAAGATTTTTAAAGACAAATTTTATATCAACGTTTATATTATAAATTGATATTGTTTATAACATGTTTTTGTAATTTTAGTTCTGAAAAGAATATATACTTTAACAAAAAATAAAATTTATTTCATGTGTATACCTTAGAAATAATATAAATCCATTGTTAAATGCATAAATAAACATTTTATTGCAGTTTGTAAAAAAAGGGGGGCCCCAAAAATTTTAAGGGCCTAGGGCCTCCTATTCGCTTAATCAGGCACTGTCCACCACTATTGCCAGTATGAAATGAATTTTAGCGTGGAGAGTGATATGCAAAAGCGTGTCAATTTTTTTTTCACACTTCATTGCTAATCGATATAATAACTTTGAAATACTCCTTCGGAAATTATTTTTTCTTTTTTGAGAGGCTATAACTTTGGTAGTTTTTCCCATTCCGCATTGAATGCACGAACGAGAAACTTCATCGAATTCGTAGGGGGCTAGAAGGTCCAGCCAGCCACCTGACTGACCCTCTGGGTCCTTGAAAGACCGCAACCACTTTATAGAGTTGTGGTCGGTTCTAACCGTAAACTAATTCCCATAGAGATAGAAGCGGAACTGGTGAACTTCTGAATCATCATACTAACATCAACGGGTTTATTTAGTTAAGCCCCCTCTTCTGATCCTCTTCCTTCCCTTAACTAAGCCGATTTGGCTCAAACTTTATTGTCCTCATGGTTTTTTTATTTATATATAAAATTTAGTGTCGAGTATCTTTTCCTCCCTTCAATCCCTTTCCCTTTGATTTGACTAAAAATCAATAGGTGTAGTCTTTATGGATTTTGTCCATACTCTCCATGACAGCTCTCAGCTGATGTGACGACCCACTAGTAGCCCCATGTCTACTATATTTTCCGACGAAGCATATACTTAACGTTCAATCCTTTGCTTCCCTGGCGATAAAGTATGTATTATTTAAAGCAAAAAGAGAATACTTGACTTTATTAAGCAGGGCCGGCAAGTGGGCCGTTAGAAGCAGTTGGCATCTCTGGTAAACGATCTTCCATCACCATTTAGATCCGATCTACTTAGAGACTATTCCCTTTTGAAAATCTTTCCTCTTTAGCCAGTCCATTTTTCATTTTTCTCGGTAAATGGAAAAAATGGAATTTCTCATTTAAAAGTGGAACATAAAAATATGAGTGAGTTTCAGTGAGCCCTACAAGATATTCTTTGGGGATGTTCATAAATTATATCATGCAATTTTCGAAAAATGTTGACCCCCTTCCCTCTCACAAATTTAAACCACCCTCCCTCCTCCCTAGATGCGTTATGTAATTTATGGATAGCCCATTATGCGCAGTAGGGGTAACTGACCGCTGGTTTTTAGACGTTGCCATGGTTACACTGAATTTTGAATCGTTGCAGTGACTTGTGGATCTCAACGTAGAAGTGCTTCAAGCAGCCTTCATTTCTCTTTTATTTTAAACCACATTTATTGATATTTTGAGATAACTGGATCACAAACCCTATTTACAATTGCATTATATTTTCTCAATTACTCAAATTATGCTTAAATTTATGGCTTTCGACGTTGGAAATTTACCACGGATCAGATATTCCCCTTAAAATAGATCCTTGAGAAAGGTATCCAGACTTGCAATATGTTCATAAATTTTAAGACTGCCCATTATAGTGTCGACAGGCTGCAGCTGTACAAGGCTATGTATGCTTGCATTTATGTATACCTCAACATTTCGAGAAAGCTGATAGGTCTTTTAAAGCTGACGATGGCAGCCATACAATGCACGGTCTGGATGCTCCAGTAAAGGAGTGAGGCAGGGTGGTTCCATGACACGTCTGCTCTTTAATCTCGTCTTGGAGAAATCAGTGAGGGAATCAGGCACCCAGATGAACGTGGACATGTCAGCAGAGTTAAGGGAAGAATAATAGCAGAGAACAAATGCTTCTTCGGTTTGAGGAATCAAGAGGAAGTCGCCTCCTTGCAAGGACAACAAAGCTAAGGCTTAACAAAGCATTGGACCGTCACAACCTGACATATGGATCTGAAACTTTGGGAATCTCAAACAAAATCTACTGGTCTATGCGCCGGGGAGTACTGAAGACGGCGAATGAACCAGGAGGATTACGCTCTTACACAGGAGCCATGTGGCCAAGATGATGAGATCCCGAGGAAGACGGTGCTATGACTTTTTTCGCTGACTAATGTTTTCTTAAAGAATTGTTCAAGTGACTCGTATAGCTCAAGATAAAATTCAGAGTTAGGACCAGGGGCGTAGCCAGGATTTTGAGTAGGGGGACAAAGTTAGGCTACGAGGGTGGCGGGTATAGACTCCCGGGGGCACAGCCCGCAGTTTCCGTGGTTAGCGTTGCAGACTGTTTGTTATTAATTTGGGAGACTCGGCCCTCTAGAAGCTCCCCCTGAGGTAACCACTGACTATAATACTTAAGTTAACTATATATGAGCAGCAAATGCACGCTGTGGTTTCTGTGCTTTTAGAATTAAATAACTCATATCCAATAGCGTGCATTTGCTGCTGCTGCGCTTTGCATTTTTACTGCGCATGTAAAACCAGCCTTAAGAGTATAAAGTATCAAATAAATGACGATTTTGAGCGAGGAAATGAAATGATCGAATTCATATATATTTAAATAAATGTAATATGACTTGTTTAGTACATGTACATTTATGTAACAGCTGATTGCTGATTTAGGAATCAGACGCTCGGGAAATTTGAAGATCCTATTGGTAACTTGCAAGCAATCCATTTTTAATAAAAACTATTTTTTTAGTTTATTTAATAATAAATAATATTAATTTTTATCTTGGTTTTTTGCTCTGGTCAGGGGGGGGCACGCCCCCCCCCCCCTGGCTAGGACTGAAGCGATACTCAATTCACACTCCATCATGACGAAGATACCCGTGACATTACTGCTGAGTGATTTTTTTGCTATGATAAGCGGCCATATGATGGTTTAGGAGGAGCCATAAAAAAGATTAGTAAATCTATGGCCAGCCAGATAACAGCATTATAAATGATGTCACCCCAATATTCTGTTTTATGGTAAATATTGTTTGACATATCCCTTGAAAGATTATGGCAAGAGCAGTTCAAGGTTGACAAGGGAAGCTGAGTTGACAACTTTATTAAGGGAAGGTGGTCATCGCAAACTGAGTTTGGACTTGAGAAACTAAATCAAGCGTGCAGAGATGAGCGGTTCAATTCGGCCCGCGGAAGCATTAGGAAACGTGGAAACCTACAATCTTTTTTCTTCCTATGAATAGTTAATTTTAAACAAAACTAACCATTAACTGTATACGTACCATTGTATATATTTTACTTTTTGGGTATATATATTATTTATTATCTTGCATATATACTTCAACAAGCGGTGCTCCAAGCCAGTACGATGACAGCAACTCGTTAGAGACCGGTGAATAAACCTAGGTTGAGACTATTATAGTGGAGTATCTGCCTTGGGACTGCTGAACCCTCGAAAGCTGATGAAAGAAGCAGATTACCCAGAGTTCAGCAGGGGGAGTATGATGAAGAAGAAAGCAATGTGTTGAGGTTCCTCTCAGTCAGGGTAGAAAAAAAAAAAAAAAGGGTCCTGAACCAAGTTGTCACCATTCCGAGTCGACCCCCAAAATCAAAGCTACGGGGGTGTGAAGCATCTTCATTTGTCTGCTGTTGGTCTTTAAGAAAGAGTCCGTTAAATTAACATATTTTTTACATAACATATTTACATAATTAACATATAATTACGGTGAAAACTCAACCTTCATTTTCTGAAGGATTATATAACTGCGCCTATACTTCATGAAGCTGGGGAAGTGAAACAAACTGAATGTTGATCTGTTTGATTAGGATTGTGATGTATAAGAATAATACACACATTGAATGATTAAATTATAAACATTAAAAAAATTAGTTATATTTATTTTTATATAGAAAGCAAATTTCTATTTAAAACAAATGCCAGTAAAAAACAAGACACGGCCATCAGCTGTTTTTTTTTTTTAGAGTCTGTGTAGAGAGAGTCGAGGCCTGGGTTCTATGGCGGCGGTCTGAGTGAAAAATGTAGAGTGGTGTTTAGGCTTATGTTGTAATGAACTAAATAGAAGTGTATTGACGGTGAAACTGATCCAAAAAGAAGGTACTTTTATTTGGTTATATGTACAGGATATATACCCAGATATATATAACTTAATTTTAGAGAATGGCCCAAAATATTTTTAAAAAATATTGAATTAATGTTAAGAATTTTTTTCTTTCGATTTTTGTTTGTTTCAATGTTTAGTTTTTAATTTAAATAATGTAGATGATTTAAAAAAAAAAAACCCAAGCTATTTGTTCTAGTAAATTCTATTCTATTCATTTTCCCTGTAGGCCCAGTAAGATTATTTGAAAACCTTTGGATTAGATTTTATATTTTGATAAATTTAGAAGACAAGATGGTATCTTTAGAAACCCAAATGAAAAGTTTGTTAATTGAAATTTTTTTAAAACTTTTATATGTAACTTTTGATATTTTTTTAGGGCCCTTTTCGAAAAACTACTGTAGAAATCAAAATTTAGTAAAAGAAAAGAGATCAAATTTCTACAGGAAATATGGTAATTTATTGTTTTAATTGTTTATTGTTTATTTAATTATTATTATTATTTCATTATTATTAGTTATATAATATTTTATTTATTTATCATTTTTTTAAGTTTAACACTTAAACCTTCTTTAACTTGTATTAACCACAGGATATGAGGTAGGTACATTTGTTTTGGCTAGTTCTAGTCAACGTAGTTCCTCTAAGCCACCTCCGGAAAAAGTCATTGCTTACAAATTCTGTGTTTTAGTATTTCATTGAGCCATTAATTTAAAAAGAAATTAAATAAAATTATTTCAAAGCTTGATAAAGCAGTTTTCCGCAATTTAGCCTGGTTTTAAATCGTGACTTAATCTTTAATACCACAGCTTAATGCTACAAGATAATCTTTACAGAGTTACAAAATGAACTTAATACAAATTTACTGTGTTTTATTTGTCTGCTGCTACGTCAGCATCTTTGGAATAAAGAAAACATTAATAACTATAAATAATTTTCTTCAAAAATTCGACGTTTGTCGGATATCACACGTCCCACGCCTTATTGATTTCGTTTGTTATTGTGACTCATGTCCGGGGCTTAACACACGAGGTCATGTCCCCAATTACCGGAGAGCTGTTTCGTCGCTCTGGTGGACATGAAATTTTTATTCACCTAGGGTAAAGGTCTTTAACGAGTGCCTTCGCTTAATGGCATGCTCAAGGTTTTTTCATCTGCCACATAAAAAACCTAAAGGCTTCGGGCGGGTTTCGAACCCGCGATCTCGAGCTCAGGAAGCAAGCACGCTAGCTCTGAGCCACCAGCGCCCTCCTTCTGTTAGGGTTTGTATATCTCTATACTTCAGCCCGAGTTCACTACAAATATATGGTCCTTTCAAAAGTTCTGTCCTTTTATAAAGGAATGTTTATTTTGACAGTAGCGTCTTTGTTATGATTATAATTTCAATGCGACCTTTGCTAATGTAAACAGCATTGTTTACTACCTAGACCTACTTGCTAGACGTCAGGATGGTGTCACACAGATCGACCCCAAGATACGTTATTTACGAAGAGCCTCTCTGAAAAAAATATTTTTCACAAACTACAAGTAGAAGAAATACGATAACATTTCTCCGTATTTCAAAGCCGTAAAATTACAGCATACTTGTAAAAAGAGGTTCTCATGTTCATAATATGTAAAAATGATATTTTTTCATTTTTCTACCGTTCTTGACAAACGCAAAAATGCTGCCCTCATGTCGATAATCAAATTTTTTTTCTAGTTATTTTCTGAAATACAGTTATATAAATAAAGCTATTTTCTGAAAAAAAGTTAAATAAATATATTTTTTGAAAAGGTAAAAATAAACTGGTTTTTTGCAGCCCTTGGCAGTGGGGATAAGTCTTCTGTATTTTTGATAAATTTCTATAAACAATTTTCCGTGGCTCTGTAAACTAAACTGAAGACATTTATCTACACATTTTAGAAAACGTTTAATCTCAAGCCTGGATACAGATGGTTTTGTAAGAATTCGGACACTCTCTACGAGCCTGCTTCTGTACCGCACAACAACCTGGATCTCTCATTAATTTATTTTCAAGGAGAAATATATTCCTTCTACATTAGGGAATCTTTCATGGTTCGGAGAAAAAGATTCCTTTTCAGACGGGAAAAGTAATTTTCCACAAGAAGTCTTCCCTTCCTCTCCCCTGGAAAAATTGATTTTCACAACGGGTATTAACCAATTTCACTTTCTTATGGGTACTGTAATCATGCGAGGATCTTAAATTGAGATACTAAACAGAAAACACATCTTAGTCATTGGACTGTGAGAGTGTTAACGTAGTCGAAAACCCGCGGGTTAGGCCTGCTTACGTATAAAATAAGTCAGTTTAAATGATTACAGGATTTCACTAAAATCAAAAACGAAACAAAAAGTTAATGTGAGGATAATGTGCCTAGTAAAATAGTTTTAGTTAGAGAAACAAACAAAAGTCAGTATTATATAGTGTCTGTCTGTGTGTTCTGTTCAAACGTTCGGTGTTTCTGTTCTTCATAACATCTAGTATTAAACCACCCCCCTAAGCTTTTCAGCCCTTCCCTCTAACATCGGGCCTCAAGCTATAGAGCTTTGTCAGCCCTCCCCCTCTAACACCGGGCCTCAAGCTAGAGCTTTGTCAGCCCTCCCCCTCTAACATCGGGCCTCAAGCTAGAGCCTTGCCAGCCCTCCCCCTCTAACATCGGGCCTCAAGCTAGAGCCTTGCCAGCCCTCCCCTCTAACACTGGGCCTCAAGCTAGAATCTTGTCAGCCCCCCCCCCCCCCCCCCCCTTGTGTGGACCATGTTGTCACTTACCCATCTAGCTATATTCATTAATTCAATGTTAACATTTATTTCCATTTTTCGGGTTTCCAAACTGTACGTTTTTTTTCTTCAAAAATTCGTATTGATGGTTAGGGGAACTGCCCCTTCCCCAGGGTTAATTGTCTGTAATGTGAGGCGTGAGTGAGGGGCTATACTGGCAGTGGATGTTGACAAGTGATACAGACTTGACGGACCGCTCTGCAGCAGACCAACCAACCAACCAACTCTTCTGTTACTTCAACATGGCTCTATGGTCGCATATTAGCGTCCAATCATTCTTTACCCCAAACTGTAAGTTTTTTTTTATATCTTAGTTTTTTTTAGTTAATTATTGTTCTCCCTCCTTTCTCTCAAATTCATTTCATATGAAAGCAATGTTTTGGCGTCAGCAATTTTGTTTGTTTCATTTTGTTGAGGGTGATTCTGAGAGTACATACGAGTACATTCATATATCCAGTAATGCCAACATGAAATAATAAGTAATGTGTTGGCGTCAGCGGTTTTTTGCGTTTCATTGTACAGTATGAAATGACAAAAGAGTAGAGAGGGAGAGTGGTCTGTACATAAGTGGGGTTGGTATAATAAAGTCCTGTAATGGTCGAATCACATAATTTTTTTTATAATTTTTAATATGCTTAAAATATTTCATTATTCGTTTGCTGTGCGATACAATACATTTATACGGAAATTTTACATGGTTTGGGGTGATACAACTGGTTGTATTGGACCTACCTCAAATCTGAAGACACATTAGAGATTACTAAAATAGAACATTTCGGGTAAAACCCACTTTCTCGGACTAACAGTTTTCGCGTACATCTAGTAAACATCTAAAAAAATTAGTGTAAAAAAGACATTTTAGGACGGTTTTCGACATTGAGAAGAAATTGTTTTTTAAATAATATGTGCCTTTTAGTTTGCTCTAGAACAAAATGTTTGATTAGGTCATAAATATCAGCGGTATCTTGTAAAATATACCCACTGGAGTAAAGTGTGCTTAATATTTGTCCGATTTCGGCCTCAATCTAACCAGATCTAAGTTAGCAGATGTGACTTCTTCATTCCAATTTTCAAGTTCATAGTTACAATTGTTATTGAGTTAGAGTACTCATAAAGTTCTAATCACATGCACATATGAAGGCGCCAATAGCTCACAGGTAGCCTGCATGTCTATTGAGCCCAAGATGGCGGTTCGAAACCCTTCTGAGACCCTTAGGTTTTGTATCTGGGAGATCGTCAAAACCTTAACCTCGCCGTTATTCGGATGGGACGTTGGAAAAATTTGAAACTCCTATAATAGAATGTGGCTCAAGTCCACCAGCGCTCTGGTAGTTGGCGATATGACTTCGTAGTTATAGCCCAGATAACACATACACATACAGACATATGAACGCACAGATAGACATCATCATCCTGGGCAAAACTTACTCTGGGGACCTTGGAACGTGAAAATCCGTTGAAAAATCAATCTAGAGGACCTTGAAACGAGAAATTCCGTTGAAAATCTATATAGAATTTTCGCATGATTACAACAGGTCCTTATACTATAGATATAAGATGGTAAAAATATTTTTAATATCCTATACCTACGAAATTTGTTTTAATTATTTACTATAAATGCCTAAAATATATCCGCGGTTCTCAACTTGAGGGTTGTAATATTTAATTTATTTAATATAACAAACAAGAAATTTTGAAGGAGTAAAACTACATTGAGAGAGTGAATAAATTGTTGGTCATATTGTTTATTGAGTAAATAAATGAGGGGATAATGATGCCGATAGAATTAGGGGAGGGTTTGGCTGGGGGGTGGAGGGGGCGCCCTTGGGTCCATCGATCTATGTGTTGCCACCTGTTGCATCTTGGCTACCCTCCCAGAAGCCCACCCAAACAACAAAAATATATATATTCCATATATAGTTTTCAAAAATAAAGTCGAACACTCCGCGCCAAATCTAAAATATTTAGCTAGAAGTTTCAGTTTTGTCACAGGTTTGATTTTACTTCCCAGACTACACGAAATACTAGGGAAGTTATGAAATCGGTCAAAAATTCGAAGTTGAGTCCTTAACGGAATTTAGTATGAAGATTCAGAAGTCCCTGAGAAAGAAACCAATTGATTTTTAGCAGTAGATTGGTTTCAAAGAGAGAGCTAAGAGCTAGTTTATTGCAACATTGCCAGTGATTCATCGAGACTTTTTTAAATAAATAAATAAAACAAACTTATTTTTGAAATATTGTCTATTCCACTAAAGATATATATATATATACCATCGTAATAATATGTGTAAGGCCGAAACCGGTAGTTATATATTTATTACAAGTTTCCACAATATGTCCGCTTACCTCAACTTAGAACTTTTTTAAATGTCACCCTATTTGAGACCCACTCTCCAATGTATCATTTAGATCAATTCCAATCTATGATTTAGGTAATAAATGAGAAAAAAATCATCTCAGGCCTGTTTCAGCCTTCTCTACCACTTACGTGCCAACCCAATAACACACCCTTGGGCTAGTTATGTTTGATCCTATTAATAATATTAAAGTTTAATAATAATAATTTATATTTCCGTTAAACCATGGTAATAGCATACGTCATAAGAATATTTACATTAAAATAACTTATAATTTAGATACTTGAACAGATATTAACTCTTAGAGTGACACACATGAGTTAGAATTAACAATACTACTAAAAAATAAAAATAAATTAATACTTGAAAATACTAGTACGAAAATACGTAATAACTTTATACAGTAGATAAAGTACATATACATACATACAGTAGATAAAGTACATATACATACATACAGTAGATAAGTAGTATAATAAATACAGTAGATATTTTTTTTAATTTAATTAAAATTACGTTAATATTTTTTGATAACATTTCCGGAAGTGTCTCGCGTCCCATCATCAGGTCACAATGTATGAAATATAAAAAAAATAAAGAAAACAAAATAAAAATAACAATTATAAAATATATAAATAAATTAGAGGGCGCCGGTAGCTCAGTGGTATGCGTGCTTGACTTCTGAGCTCAAGGTCGTGGGTTCGTAACCCGACCGAGGCCCTTAGTTTATTTTATCTGGGAGGTAAAATAAACTTAAGCACGCCGTCCTTCGGATGGGACGTTAAGCGATGGTCCCGAGCCTGTACGATGTCAGGTACTCATTAAAGACCCCTACCCTAGATGAATAAAAATTTAGGGTAGGCAAAATTTAGGACTCCCACAGTAGAGTCGGGCTCATGTCCACCAGAGTGACGAAAGAGCGCTCTGGTAGTAGGCGATATGACCTCGTAGTTAAAGCCCGGGAATGAGTCATAAAACCTAACCTAAGC
The DNA here is from genome assembly GCA_963662175.1 of Aradus depressus. Lineage (NCBI taxonomy): Eukaryota > Metazoa > Arthropoda > Insecta > Hemiptera > Aradidae > Aradus > Aradus depressus. Next base: position 47,859,609 of record OY759215.1, read on the forward strand.
TATAAATAAATTAAATAAATTAATACAACGCTAATAAAAATACATAAAACAGAAAAAACAAGAAAAATAAATTAGTAAATAAAAAATAATAATTATTATTAAAACGAAGATTCGACAGACCTTAAAAGAGGATATCTGTGGAGGAACTAAGCCAAAAAAAAAATGAAAGCTACGAATCAAATAATGTTGTTGAATATAAAACACGATTTTTTATTATGGTTATTTCACTATTTTTGAAAAATGAGAAAGAAATTTCACCTTTTTGGATTTTTGTCTCAAAAATCAATACCATATCTAGCGAAGGCTTACCCCCAGATAATAGGTTCGCTAATCCCTCACTCCAGAATAGTTGCTAAAAGAGAATGGTATGTGAGCTGGCTCCTCCTCCATGGCATAAATGACAATTGTTGGCACCCCCCCCCCCCCCCCCCCGAAGAGTCACCCATAAGTTGAAATTGTCAACAATTTTATGGCTGTAGATATATCTTGGCATGTAAATAATTCCTTGGGTGCCATATGGCCTATATTGATAATTTATCTATTATAGAGATACACTATATGTATATATTTTTGCGTGATTATACTCTTCAATAGTTCAGCAAGTTGTTTGTTTCTATTAATTTTGATAGGCAAGCAAAAAAAAAAAAAAGCAATCAGGAACATTGGGACGGACATAAGCAATCCAGGAGTGACATAACACACTGGCGATCCAACTGCGAATGCGTGTTGTCAACAAGTCGAAGCTTCGACATAATAGATACAGATGAGACTCAAGCATGACCTCAAGTATTTTATGGTGATTCTGTGATTTACTTTCATGATGATCCCTAGTTAGTGGGCCGTGATGAGAAGCCCAATGCAACAGGTTGCACATACCAACCAGACACAGACAACCAACCTGCATTGTTTTCTTTTCAGTGTTACCTATATAACAGCGGTATTATGATCGCAAGCTAATGTAGCAAATATCAATAGCAAATATATGTAGCAAATATATTAAAAATACGTTTGACAATCAAGCGCTTTTCAGGTGTAATTTCACAGTCTCATCCCTTAAGGTTCAAGTTGATTTTCCATCTATTGGCAAAACAGCAGCGAATCATAGTCCATTCATTGGCATAAGCAAGATAATTTATATAAATGAGGGCGCCGATAGCTCAGAGGTAGCTTCACTGAGCTCAAGCTCGTGGGCTCGAAACCCGGCCGAGGCTTTCTATCTGGGAGGTAAAAAAACCGTGAGCACGCCGTCCAGATATGATCTTGTAGTTGCTAACCCGGGAATGGACCACTATAACGTAACTATGTATAAATGAAATTTTCTTTCAGTTTTTTTTTTTCTTTTCTATTTTTGGAACCCGAAAAGAAGACCGAATGGCAGAAAAAGAGAGAACTTTTCCATATTAGATTGCTCGAACTTATTTATTCCTAGTGTGGTGGAAGGGTGAAGAGGTGTGCTCCTGTGAAGTAGACAAACCGCAACACCAAGTTGTCACGTCAGTCGCGAGCAACCTCACCTGTTGATCTATCAACTCGCTATATATTCAGGGCAGACGCAAGGACACATGAGACCCACCGATATACCACACTCTTGAAATACAATATAGAAATAAGCTTATACACCGAAGTATGAAACTCAATCTTATTATAAAATTATTTACAATAATTCATTTTTAGATTAACTATTATTTTCTTTGTTCTCATAGGGTAATGTGTGAACAACGAAAACACTGTCGATCTTGACTGAACAAACGAAACATTCCCAGGGACAGCTCACTGAGAAAAATGAGCGATACAAGATTAGCGTTTAGGTTAGGATTTATGACTCATGCCCGGGCTTTAACTACGAGGTATATCGCCTACTACCAGAGCGCTCTTTTATCACTGGTGGACATGAGCCCAACTCTACTGTGTGAGTCCTAAATTTTGCCTACCCTAAATTTTTATTCACCTAGGGCAGGGGTCTTTAACGAGTACTTGACATCGTACAGACCGGGACCATCGCTTAACATCCCACCCGAAGAACGGCGTGCTTAGGTTTATTTTACCTCCCAGATAAAATAAACTAAGGGCCTCGGTCGGGTTTCGAACCCACGTTGAGCTCAGAAGACAAGCACGCATACCACTGAGCTACCGGCGCCCTCAGAGATTAGCGTTTTCTCTTACTAATAACGACATCTATGTATTTTAAATAAGAAATAACAGTTCCATCCATTTCTTGTAGAGTTTATCTTAATCATCGTAAAATAATTAATTGTTTTGCCTCTGCTTGATAGAGAAATTTCTGATTAGAATGAAACTTTTTATAAGATCCCAAGTTCGCACGTTTCAACTTGTTAAATCCTGTATATTAATATAATATACTCGGTATTCCCGCTATTATTTGAGTTTTCCCGCCACTATAAGCAGTTTCCCGCCAGTAGAGCACGCATCATTACCACCCATTTGGATTCCCACTCTAAGCACCTCTTGGGTTTATAGCTACTCCCTCTAATCACTGAGCAAGTAAGGCCCTAGATTAGTAGTCAGTCAATCTAACCACTCGACAATGGAAGCCCATGTAACTAGATATATTGAGAGAGCTGGAGGGGATACACAGGGTTACCAGATAGCATTGTATGAAAAAGATTACACTAGTCCTAATTTGAATAAAATTATAAAATGAAAGGAAAAAATGCGGCGCAAGCAATTTTTTTGTTAGTTCAAGGTCTTTAGTCTAATGAACACACAATATCTTTTAATTGAATATTTATTCTGGAACGCGTAACTGCACTTTTTAACCCCCTTTCATGTGAAGGAATAAATTAAAATACGCATCTGAAAAAAGTAATAAATAATTTAATAATGATATTATTACGTAAAAATAATAATTATTATTTTACTCAAAATAAAATTTCAAAACAGTTAAAAAAAACTCTTAGATAATTTATAATGCAAGCTACAAAAAATAATAAAATATACTCGTTATTTATTCAGATTTTGCATTGATTCGAACTGAAATTAGCAACGAGTTATTTGTTAAAATAGGGTCATAAAATTGTTCGAAGTTGAAATATTTCAAATTAAATCAAACCATTAGTATATTTTTCACTGTTCGCAGTTGGTATATTTCTTTCGACATTGTGTGTTCATTAGACTAAATATCCGCTCTAAATTCGAATTCTGTGCAGGTATAGCAAAGAAAAATTGACAAATTTTTATAAACTCAAAAGATGACGACGATGTTCGCTGTTTAAAATAACTAAACCATTTTGCATCCGACAATAATTTGAAAAACGAACTCTACTGTTGGAGGAAATTTCGCGTACCTAGGTTTAGTTACCTAACTAAGGTAGGAGTCAATAACAAGTACCTGACATCGCACAGGCTAAGGACCATCGCTTAACGTCTCATCCGATGGACGGCGTGCTCAAGGTTTTCCCGTCGGAGCCCATAAAAATAGTTTTTTTTTTTCTCAAATTGAATTTCTCAGAAACGTTTCTCCCTCTGCGAAACTATAGACAACATTTTATTTACAATTCTTACGTCTACTTACCCAGCTATCGATCAGAAATTCGAAGTTGAGTTTTTACCAAAATTTCATATTTTTCCACCCCCTGATTCCAAAAATGAAAAAAATAAATAGCTGCTTGTATGTGTGTGTTAGTTTCTGAGAACACGATAACTCCTGATACAATGGATGTATCGACATGAAATTTTTTATGTGTATCCAAAACCTTGTAAGGACGACATCCAAATCGGCTTGAGGGAGGATGGCTTAACACAAAACTCAAATAACTGCCGCAGTCATAAATGTATTGACACGAAATTTCATATGTAAATTCAAAACCACATAAGGACGACATCTAATCATTTTCCGCGGAATCGGCCAAAGGGATTAGAGGAGGAGGTCAACTCAGAAACCCCTATAACTGCCGAAGTAATAAATATATCGACATGAAATTTCGTATTTAAATAACCCCATGAGTACAACACCTACTAATTTTTCATGAAATAAGAGGGTGGGAAGAGCTAATAATTGCCAATGTAATAAATATATTGACAAAACATTTAGTATGAGGATTTAGGTTTAGTTATATAGGATTTCCTATGTAAGTTAACTATTGATTTTTAACCCAAACGATCGATTAGTTTTGGAGGGATCGATAGCTTAATTGGTTATTTGTGCTGGGGAAGTACATTGCTGTTTATTGACCGGCGTCATTTTTTTAACTTATGAAGACTTTAGACTTTAGTTGCTTTAGCATTGAATACAGTTTTTTTTTTGTTTATTGACATTATTCACTTGATGACATAACCTCTATCGACATTTTCTGCTCAAGCCACTGTTTTCGTGCATAGTGGTATTTTCAAATTTGTGTACATCGAAAAATGTGGGAAGATGGTTATTGATTCAGGGAACTACATTGGTCCTGAGAGTCCCATTACTATTTGTCATTCAGGACCCTCTCTATCTGCCCCATCCCAATCCCAAATCCTAATGGTACCTATTCAGGATTATCTTAATTAGGTTCATTATCTGAACAGGAACCCTCAGGATTTATCCATTGACTAGCTGTGGTATCCAGAGAGAGTCACCGGCCACATCCAATATCCTTGGTAATCATAAATTGTTACACACTTAGAAGAGAGAGCGAATTTTTGGCAAGTAGAACCCGAATATTTGGTACACATCTGCCTTCGCCTAAAGAGCAGTTTTTCTACACAATTCAAATTGAAATGTTTGGAATTTGACCCATTGCACGCATCGTATGTAGGCTTCATTTAGAAAGAGTTCATAAATAACAAAGTCTGTCTCATGGACTTGAAAATAAAATAAAACTGGTTTATTTAATACGTTGTCTAATTTCACTAACTATATATACATGGGAGTACTTTCGGTATTTCTACCATCCTCAGCCAAAAGCATAAGAGATAAGACTGCTGCTTTTGGCTGAGGATGGTAGAAATACCGAAAGTACTCCCATGTATATATAGTTAGTGAAATTAGACAACATATTAAATAAACCAGTTTTATTTTATTTTCAAGTCCATTTGAATTATTTCACAATATCTCTGCAATTATGTCAGTTTTCAAAGTCTGTCTCAGCCTGGCGCAACTTTACTCGGCAAACATTTGGCTATATTGGATATAAATTATAAAATATTTGAGAATATATGAATAAAAAAATAATATTAATAAATACAGTGGATACAGCTTTTAATTTAATTAAAATTAAGATAAATATTTTTGACAACTCTTCTGGAACTGTCTTTTTATGCATATGGATTGAAATGACATGAGATGAAATGAAAAATAATCTTTATTCTGGGACTTTCGTCCCCTAAGAATAATAGCATAAGAAATAGTCAAAAGAGTACAAGTATCGACCAATAGAGAGACAGAATAAAAATAAAAGAAAAGAAGTCTCTAGTAATAAATATTAAATGTTAAAGAGAGGCAATGATTAAAACAATAAAATAAACTGGTGAACATTAGTGAAAAAAAATATATATAAATAATAAAATAAATAAATAAAATAAAAAAACAAAGTATGAATCATAATGTAAAACATAATAACAATAGTGAGTTATATATGAATTTAATCGCTAAAACTGGACAGATGAAACAGGAGAGTGACAATCTGTCCAGTGGAGTGAGATACTTATAGGAAGACGAGAACTATCTCATAGGACCCCGCCTTAGGAATCAGAGGTTTGCTGAGTTAGAAGATAATGGAAAAGTAGGGACTTAAATGATTGTTGCATGTAATGAGCGTCTAAAGTTAGTTATTGCGACTTTTGCCCGGGTTTTAACTACTAGGTCATATCGCCTACTAACAGAGCGCAATTTCGTCACTCTGCTGGACATGTCCGACTCTACTGTGGAAGACATAAATTTTGCCTCCCTAGATTTATTCACCTAACGAGTACAACGCATAGGCTGGCGACCAACGCTTAACGTCCCATCCGAAAGACGGCGTGCTGAAGGTTTCTCAAGACTGCCTGTGGAGTGGATCTGACCGTCCGTTACATCATCGAAGAGTGCCAGTCTTATACGGACCTCATGAAGTAGCACAGGATTTCAAGGTATTTGTTTGAAGCTCTTGATGATGACGGTGCTGCCATGGATCGCCTTGTCGCCTTCCGCATGGAGTCCATAAACTGGAGCTCATGGGAAATATAAAGGAAAGTCTAAGTTGATAAACGCGGACGTACTCTGAAAACTTATAATGATGTAATAAAAAAATAAAGCAAATTTATTTTTGGAATATATCTCTATTTCACAGAATCGAGAGCATGGACTCGAATCGAGAGCATGGACTCGAATCGAGAAAGTAGATTTATGTTATAACTGTTTATAGTTATGTATATCAATCATAATAGTTCCCTGGTTGATCCTGCCAGTAGTCATATTCACGGTGGAAAAGTCAACATTTCAAAAAAAAGCTTGTCTCATTTATTAATTTAAAGAAAGATTTTGTATTACATAAAAATAGCGAAAAACATCCTGGAGACGTAACGCTTTCTTCCTGCCAGCGATGAGCGAAATCGAATACGGATTTCTGGAAGTACTCTGCTTTGTAGAGTACTCACGCTATGCTTCGAGGTATCTTAATAGATAATACCCTTCTTCTTGTATGGGCGGCTATCCTAAAAGACAGAAAAAACAACTTTTAAATCTCAAATTTATCTTAACAGAAAAGTTGAGGTTTTAACGTTTTAAATGTTACTAGTAGCACATTTTGCTAATATCTCAAAATTTTAGGCCAAAAATGAGCACAAGTCAAGCCCTCCCCTTTCTTAAATTAAGTCCTAAAACAATTTTTTTTTTTTTTTTTTTTTCAAACTCCGACAGTTGACCAATTATTAGTTATTTATAATTGGGAGGGGGCATCTCTGAGCCTGGATCTACACCCCTCGTGGTTAAAAAACAAATAATTGGTAGTGAATTATTCGATTCTGTCAAAAGCTCTTAAATAACAAATATTCGTCTCTACCACTCATTAACACAGGCACTCCAAATTACTCGATTTCAAAATATTCGATTCTTGAAAAAACTTGATTCTCTCAACTTTCTCAGATTCGCTCAACCAGTTAAAGAGCAAAATAATTTGTGACAAAATTGGTGGGGCTAATTAGGATTTAGAACGACTCAACTGATAGTATCTCATAGAAATAAAAGACGTTGTCTTCCCACTGTTTTATTTTGACCAGAACCGGTTTTAAACACAACAGCGTCATCATCAGTGGTACATCTATGAAAAGTACAAATCTTAAAACATCAGGGTAGAGAGTAACAAAATAAATAATATAAACTTACCCCACCCACGCAGCACAGCGGTTAAAGGACAACTGGCATAGCTCAAACGGGTGGGGATAGCTAGGTTCACTCACTCTCTCTACATACAAAAGCATTCATTCAAATATACATTTTAACTAAAACAAATCTCTACATAATAGTAACTTATACTATTTTACTATTACGTTGAGGTTTGTTTTAGTTATTGTGTATATTTGAATGAATGTTTTTGTATGTAGAGTATATTTTTTATTTTGTTACTCTGTATGCTTTTTTAAGATTTATCCTTTTCATTATTTGTACCTATATTTTATTTATTATATGATAGAAGTACTACTGATGATGACGCTGTTGCGTTGAAAACCGGTTCTGGTCAAAATAAAACAGTGGGAAGACAACGTCTTTTATTTCTATGAGAAACCTCGTCCCACGACAACTTACTATCACATATCAACTGATAGTATTTTCTACGGTAGGGGCGAAATAAGTACTTTCCGCAGGACTGAAACTGTCACTGTTTTAGAATACGTATTTGGTATTCCGAAATTCAGGATTCACATATCCTAGTGTTCCTATAACCACAATTTTATATCCTCAGCCAAATACAAGATAGTCGAAGTTATGCTCCCAATTAAGTTACATATTTTCCGACCCACTAAATTCATAAATTACAAAAACCTGAGTTTTGTGATCATCATTCATAAAAATATTCGCTTCGAATATGGCGTAAAAACCTTTATTCTTTCCAGAGGGATGAGAGTTTTGGAGTAAATCTCCAAGTCAAGCCCAATTCCATCTGCCAAAATAACAAGGCCATAGAAGGGGGTTAGAGGTAGAGAAAGTAATACTTCCACTGGCCCACTACCAACTCGCACAGAGACACAACTTGCTCAAGCAAAAATATACCAACCTAAATTCTTCCATAGGTAGATGTGTTCTTTCAATTTCCAGCAATAATATAAGCTATCTGGTTCATTAATTCGATGTCATGTCTACTATTTATATGGAAAAACTTCAAACAGCAAGCATTTGGTAAAATCAAACAACACAGTATATTCCCTTGCCTTTTCGGGGCCGTTCATAAATTTGTATTTCCTCCTCTCCAGAGTTTTTTTTAAAAGTTCATAAGTCGTTTACAACGAGTGAAATAATGAAAATGTATATTACGTCATATTGTCATTTTTCCGATCACAATCCACCCTTAAGCAATATCCAATTGATAACCTGCATTACACAAGTAAGAAAACACCGAATTAATATGCAGGTATAGGAATTCATATATAGAAGTTATCCAAGGAGATGGTTCGGACGCTTTGGACCAGTAAGATGGCCTGCAAGAAGCCCTGACAACGCCCATGGATTTATACGTTTGGAGGGCGATAAAAACTAACGTTTATTGGCAATTTGTAAACACTAGGGAAGAACTGGTTGAACGGATTCAGAGCGCTTGTGACGAAATGAGAGGACAGGAACAAGAGGTGCTAACAGCCATAAATTCAGTTGTCCGGAGGTGTCAATTATGTGTACAACAACAGGGAAGACATTTTGAACAATTATTATAGTTACTCTTTACTTTCAAGTGATAAGTGTTATATTAGCGTTTTTTGATTATAACTTTTAAAAAAAGCATTTGCGGACTTATGTTAATAGGTACTTTTTTGTTCAGAATTAAGTTTACTATAAGATTCCCAAGTATCTCCCTCTCGACTTGTTACACCCTGTATATTTTTTTCTCTCATAAACCCCGTATTTTACCTTAATGATGATTCTATGATCTTAATCGATGTACTTCTTGTCGGACGATAACTTCTCCTTGTTCTTCAACTAATTTTTTTTATGTGTAAACATCTTAATTCTTGTTAGTGGGTATTGCCCGAGCGTAAGTCTCGTTGGTGTGTGTGTTTCGGACGATTGCGTGCGCAACGCTCTCACACAAATACACACTTCTTTATCTGTGTATAATAAAAGGAAGGAAGACAGCCTGCCAAGGGTTTGGCTTCACTGAACTCTGTGGAATTGCTGCAGAATATGTTGCAACGACCGCGAATCCGTTTTTTCAATGCGCTACTTGTGGAGCTTATCTCGAAAGTGGAGTAGTGAAGTTTTCCTTCTAGAACTTGTAGCATCCCCCTTTACAAGGACTTAGCACTTCATCACCAAGACTTCATATACTTGCCTAGATCTCCAATGTAGTAGGCATTTAAAAAATACAAAAACATTTTAAAGTATGATGAATTGGTAAAGAGGACCCTTTTCTAACACAATGCGGCTGTCCGGCACATCATAAAGGACATTCTAACCTGGATCAGGAGGGAGGGAGATTGTGGTTGTGTGTGTATATATGTGTGTACTAATACGATGTGTGATGGCTGGAAGAAGAGTTGCGTACGGTAGGGTAAGGTAGGGGCGGCAGGGAGAGTTTGTGTGCTGGGTGGGAGGGGGCAATGCGCCGGTCCGCATCGACCTTCCTCTCTGGCCCGCCACTACTCGGCACCGCTTGCCGTCACTACTCCAGACCCAACCGACGAGCTCGGCGAGTAGACACTCATCACAGCCGCCTTCGCAACTTCACTCCAAGGTACTCTCCTTCCTCTAGCTCCTTAGCTCGCCACATCTTTCTTTAGTCTCATTCACCCAAAATATATTAAAAAAAAAAAAAAATAATAAAAAAATATTTAAATATATCAATTGCTAATGAAATGCATACGTACATACAAGTAATTTCTCTCTGCGTCATCTAAATGTGGAATCATTAATGAATTAGAGGTAGTTATTCCAACGCAAGAACTCTACTGTACTCGTATGGAACCTCAATGAAGGTTTCCATCACTTTCCCTCTCAATATATAATACCTTCTGAAGTACATTTAGTTGAGAACTTTTTGCATTCTTATCTATTAAATAAAACAACCAGAATATAGAAACAAATGATTACCCCTATAAACTTATTAAACTTCAAAATGATCTTTCTATGTCTTGGGTTTGCTGTGGTTAGTACTCCGGTAGAGTTGGAACAAAGCTTATTTATAAGAAAAACAAACAAAAACAATAAACGTTAGAAAATTATAACAGCTGTTGTGAATATTGTTTCAAAGGAGCTATCGTTAGGAATATTCCTTCTGTAAGAATTTCTTCTTACAGAGTATCACAAGGGATTTTTATGATGTGTTCATCGATTTGGTCTTTTGAATTTAGTTGGTCTAAAAAGCCTTCAAGTGCATTCTGGAAGTCTTGCACTTGGATAGACATTTTGAAACTGTTCTCTCCTGAAACCGAAAAAATTATCGTTGTAAGTAGTTAAAAAAACATGAAACCCCCAACAGAAAGCCGAAACTAATGTTAATTATGACATATATTTGAGGTAAACTTCCTCGTAATAATAAAATTATTATGCTTATTATAATATAATTACTTTATTATTAAACAATAATAAAAAGTTATAGAATAATTATTACTTGAATTGTAAGACTTTCCATATGAAGAAAGTTATGTTTGGCAGTATCGTTTCTTCGCCGTTCTTCATCGGAATCAAATTTAAAAAAGTATTAGTGATACTTAAAACTTTCTCAAAAGAGTGATGGTTTCAATTGCCAAAATGTTTTTTTCTTAAAAAGGAACAATAAGCAACAGGTTGAATAAACAATTTTGTGAATCATTCCCGAACTTTAACTATGAGGCCATATGCCCTACTATCAGAGCGCTTTTTCGTCGCTCTGGTGGACTCTACTGTGGAACTCCTAAATTTTCCCGTCAAATTTAGGTGTGCACAAAGTTTTTTCACATCTCAGATAAAAAACCTGAGGGCTTCGAACCCGCCATCTTGAGGTAAGTAGGCAGCATGCTACCTCACAGCTACCGGTGCCCTCTTTCCCCTTCTCTTGTGTTCAAAGATATTCAAAACAGAAGGGGATAAAAGACAGGAAAAGTAAATAGTAATGAATAAACCCACATCATCAATAAGAGCAAACGCCAAAATAAAAATAGCGAATTTTGGCTAATGATGAAAATACCATCATAATTCGAAAATAAAGGCATTGCCAGGTTCTCCTCTTCAAGATCACACTCAACTCTACATACCAATTACATTCTGAGAAAGAATTAATATTTAATCGGATATATAAGGATCCGGGAAAATCAACAATTCACAAAATACTTCACAAATCAGAGACATATTGTTTCCAAACAGAATCCTTTGGCATAGCCTCTAATGTCACTGAAACACACATCTCTCGCAAGTGTTATCAAAATGGGAATCGTAAGGTGTTTTGGCTGTGTTGATTTTAGCTTAGGGCTACCCAAATAGTGTGTTTTGTAGCAGCTGAATTATTTTGGTTCTAGCGTCGAATAGTCGGTTTCCGGTTATTGCCACTGGATGAACGGGCGCTGTGATCGCTGTTGATTTAATATTAATAGCCTTTAAGTTATGATGTTAATGGTGGATGTTACGGCAGGAATGGGGCCCTGGCTGCCGTGCGGGCTAGAGCATAGGGGTTTAGTCGCATGGTCTCACCATGGTTGTGGGTTCGAATCTCCCCGGGAAAGAGTTTTATTTCGTAAATAGAATTCCCACCCGGGGCCATTGATGTTGTAAATAACTAAATAACATTGTTATAGAGGCATGGCTTATAAGCATTGTACATAAGGCCAATAAAAAAAATTATTTGAAAGAATTTCATGTCGCAAAACCATTAAAAAAATATACGCAGGTCGGAGAAAAATGATTGATCGAGCTGAAATGTTATTTCATCTATACTCTTTGCATAGAACTTATTACACGTTCCCTTTAGAACTGGCTTTGATGTTACATCTTTGAATCCAAGATGCCTTGGAAAAGAAGAGCCTTCCTGTAGTCGCCTTTGAGGAGTACATAGCCCTTCTGAGAACTGTTCTCTTCCCGACTTAATACGTACACAACATCCGGTACTTGGGGGGATCGACTAGAACTTCTCCACCAACTTCCGTGATGTGGTCACGGACCGTGGGAACTTCTAGCTCACGATGGCTGACTGATCCTGACGCACCAGGGAGGCGGACTACTTCGTTCTGCTAAGTCGGCAGATAAATTTGTGTTTTGCTTTGCCATAGCATGAGAGCCAATCCTGACACTCCTTTGCATTGTGTTTAGTTTCCCTGGGCCACCATCTCACACGTCGGTGGGTTTGATTAATGGGGTTTGTGATGGAAGAGACTGTTTAAGCGAACTAATTTTGTATTTAAATACAAATTCACTCTCATTCAAGGATGCAGGGGTACAAGGCGTCACACTCCCACCTCCGTATATAGCAATAGTTTATAACCTAATGATACAGCCCGTATTAGAGCAATACGAAGCGCACCTACCAAGGATGCAGGGATATACGGCGTCACACTCCACCTCCGTATAGAGCAATAGTCTATAACCTAATGATACAGCCCATATTAGAGCAATACGAAGCGCACCAACCAAGGATGAAGGGGTACACGGCGTCACCCTCCCACCTCCGTATAGAGCAATAGTTTATAACCTAATGATACAGCCCATATTAGAGCAATACGAAGCGCACCAACCAAGGATGAAGGGGTACACGGCGTCATCCTCCCACCTCCGTATAGAGCAATAGTTTATAACCTAATGATACAGCCCATATTTGAGCAATACGAAGCGCACCAACCAAGGATGAAGGGGTACACGGCGTCACCCTCCCACCTCCGTATAGAGCAATAGTTTATAACCTAATGATACAGCCCATATTAGAGCAATACGAAGCGCACCAACCAAGGATGAAGGGGTACACGGCGTCATCCTCCCACCTCCGTATAGAGCAATAGTTTATAACCTAATGATACAGCGCATATCAGATCCATTCTTATAGGAACCCCAGGTAGGTAAGAAAGGGACTGGAATTTCAACTAGATAATCCCTCACTCAGCAAACTTATCTTAGTTATAACTCAACCTGACCATGGTGTAATTTCGATACCGGTGGTTTATATATAAAGCTTTTGTGGAATTGCCAATATCCCAAAAAGTAAGTTTGCTATATGTATCCATGAGTATTTTTCCAAAACAAACCGCATTGATCCAAAAAGAGGTACTGAATGGATGGTTGGGATGCTTAGAATAAGAGAGGAGATGATCCCTTTGTTCTTTGTCAAGAAGGGACTAAAAGAGAGACCTTTAATGTGCTGGCAACATCAATGGAGGAACATCACCAAAGGACAACTTACATTTTATCCCAACCAAGGAGATTACTCCTATATATAATATCCCCTTCATAATCGCGAGACCTATATATACTATAGGTATAACTATATATTTTCTGAACAAAATGTATATTGTATAGATATTAAGACTCCTATGTGGATTACTTAACTCATGCTCTGAACTCTCAGGAAAAGATTAAACAGACAGAGATAGTTATTTTGTTCCTTGCAAGCAACACTTTCGAAAAATGATGGAACATGCATAGAGACACATATCCACCGTCGTACTTTTCTATACCCAAAGTAGAAGGTACGAAATATGGCCTAGTGAAGGGCAGCGCCCTCTGAGCCCCTTTTAAACGTTTTCTTAATTAGTTTATGTCTTTCTTATAAAGAGTGAAAACTTTCATGTTTTGCAGACAGCCCCACTCGCCCTGATTGCTCCCACGATTAGCCATTGAAGAAACGTAGCAGAGATACTTCTCATGACACATAGATGGCTCTCTCTTGCTACCAAAATCTATAATACTGATTTTTGCCAGCGCTAACATGAGAAGTGTAAGTGTGGATATTTGAATATCCACCTACATATGAATTCGTATATGGATATATTCCAATATCGAACATTCCAATATCAACCACGGCAATCACGCATCCTATGAAATATTAAAAACTCCTCTTTTTATGTTACAAACCTCGTGTTTCACACAGACCTCAACATTTCATTTGTCAGCACCGAAGCCAAACAAAGATATAGTACAGAACACATATATTTTATAGTATTGTGCAGACGTATTATGTCTTTTGTTTACCATCTTACAATATTGTTCTCAAGTGGAGTTGGGTCAAAGTTGATGAGCAGTCGTTCCAATGCTCAAACACTCAAATAACTCTAACGTAGACAGTTATACTCCATATGAAGCACGTCACTTTCCAAGATTTCACTACAGGTAAGATGTCAGAGCATAATACGTAGTACGGTACGCTTATGGTCTTCAAATAAAGGAACCCTTGAAAAATGAAAAAAAAAAAAAACTTTGTTAGAAATACCTCGTCAAGAACCTGAAAGTCAACCCATTCTGACTTCTGCGTGCAAAATTGGCCCTTTTACCTAGTAAAACCTCGGCTAAATCCGATGCCCGATAGCCGCTTGCTTTGAGATCTGCAACATTTTGAGAGCCCGGCACTGCGCCGGGTCTTAAAATAACACCCTCGTTGTTTCCTGTTCAGAAAATGACAATAGCTACTTTTAACGTCCTGAGCCGCCAGACAATCTACACCGGAGTATTGGATTTTATAGCAAGGTACGCTGCTGGCAATTGGTGGCACCGCGTGATTCTGATGGAAGCCCAGAAACAGCCCTTTTAAGGGTTACGACTTAACAAACTGTCACAATGGATGCGCTACGGATGTTACCGGGGGCCGAAGTATAAGGAAAGTTATGTAGTCTATCAAAAAGTCGATCCAGAGCTTTCATCGGAATTTCATGTTTTTCGAACTCTTTATTAGGCGACCTCGTAATTAAAATCACAATAGCTAAGTATAATTTTTGAACAAATTTTTTAGACTCTGCGTTTTTGCTTAAGAGGACAGATAGGGCCCCATAGAATCCTAAAAATGAAAGTTGGCATAGAACAGTGTAATATGACGAAAAGAGCTAATATGCATGAAATTTGTATCTTTAATGTGTACATTTTTATCTGATTATCTCAGAAACAAGATTTTGTAGTGGTTTTCCTCTTGAAGTGAGCTGATCATTGTGTTCAATAACCCATAACACACATTGATTGCCGTCAAAACGATCAAAGAATACTGAATGGGTTGAAATAACATACACACTCTGGAACTAATTCGTAAACAGATTTGTATAGCATAAATGCTTTTCATAGCCTTAAGATTACCTGGAGGATTTCCCAGGCAACATACATAATATACGTAGGATGAGAGAGAGTGAGGGGTATTAGGTTTAAAGTTAGTCTTATTAAAACTTGTCAAAGACTGAGCGGGAGATATCCCGTCACCTTATCTCAACCAAGTTCTTAGCGACTACGTCAATAAGTTTCTTCTCCATATTCGCTAATGGAGTGAGTTATATCACTTTCAAAATTAGGTCTCAAAATGGAAAGTAATATGAGAAAGTCAATAATTTGAGTTTCCAATTATGAATATTTCTAAATATAAGTTACTTCATGATAAGACGAAAAAAGTTAGAAGTTTATAAATACCAAAAAGTTCAGAAAGTTTATAATTATCTTTATAAGTTACTTCAAAACATAATCAAACTTATCTTAGAAAAAGAAAAGCATTTATGACAGTTTGACTAACGATCCATGTGGGGCTTGGAAGAATTTTATAATATAGGATAATAGATCTAATGGTCTCTTGATCCCAAGGGCGGATCCAGGATGTTTATCACGAAGGGGGGGAGGGGACATTTAGTTGATAGATTGAGTAACAGTCTGAGTCTGTAAACGAATGAAGTCATTAAAGTCTGTTCGCGCATCACTAGGACGTATTTTACAATTTAACGTGCATATTTCTTTATCCATAACGAAACTGACTTATGAGCCTCTGCGCTACGAAGGGGAGGGGGGGGGGGGGGGGGGGGGGGGTAATTCTGCTTTTATCCCCCCCTTGTATCCGCCACTGCTTGTACCTTCACAACTCTTCTCGCTTCTCAATATTAAGATTGGTCGAGAAGGATTCATTCGTAAAGCAATAGATGGATCATCGAAAGACTGACAATATGAAGACTTGAGGGGGCGCAGAAAGAGGCTAAAAAAATTCCCTCAAGGGGATAACATCTTAAAATATGTGATATGGCCATAACAGGACTTTCTTATACCAACCACTTTTGTACATATCACTCTCTCTCCTCTCAATATCATTGAATACTGGCGTTACTGGGTATATGAAAGTAATGCGCTGTCGTCAGCGGTTTTCTTTGTTTCATTTAACAGCATGATTCTCTGAGTGAGGGAAAGAATGATCTGTACAAAAGTGGTTGGTATAAAGTCTTGATATGCCCACATATAAGTGGTAAGGATTAATTTTTCTATAGAACTAACCGTATTCGCGTAAATCAAACAAAAATGTATAAAATGTGTTTCAAAATGACATTTGAGGGCGGTTTGCGGTTAGCACGAGTATCTCGCCAAAAAGAACAACCTATGGAAAAAAAGTACTGCATATTGAATGTGCCTTTCAGTTTTCGCTTCAACTTTTATTTGAAAAGATTTTTTATTAGGTCATAAATATAAGCGATGTCTTGTAAAATGCACTTCGTGGTCTCAAATTTCATCTCAACTAATCAGATCTATGTCAGCACAATTGTTTCTGCATCAGATTGCTCACGAAGTTCCAATCTCATTCACAGACATAAGAAAGTGAAAACATCTAAATTGAAAACTGGAAAAAATAAATTTTTCTGAACTAATTGATATGTGTGACGTCAAAGGTGTGATTGCAGTTGTCCCAATGATACCTTGCCATAGGGAGTGTCGCTGGGGGGCCATGTTCGAGGGCAGCCGCGATTGTACAGGGTGACTAAAAACACACACGATATTAGCGGGTGTGATTTTTGACCCCCTGACCCTCTGAGAATGCTTGAGAGAAGTCGGTGTCACGGAGTAAAACGCTAAAATTACAAAACCTCAAATTTAAAAGGACCCAAATTCAGGATTAAGTAAGAAAAAGGTTCCTTCCAATCTCATACCTTATAAAAACGTATAAAATTGTATCTCTAATTTTTATCAATTCAATAGTAAAATCAGCGTTTTATTGTATACGACAAAACCCAATCGTACGAGCGCAGAGAAAAAAAATCGTCCGTGAATCACTGGCAATGTACTTCCCCAGCGCGAAAGCCCCCTCTAATCCTCCTCTCTCCTATGGTCGATTTGGCTGAAAATTAATTCAAAGATTTTTCAATAAAGTACACTATTATTATTATATTATATATTATTATAACAAGAGTAAATTGAGATTTTATCATTTATCTTGTACGGAACATTGAACTCAGGGCTAATAGATGTAATTAAAGAATTACTTTGTCTTTTACAAGTTAAAACTAATTTCACACCTAATCAATAATTGATTAGTATATGTATATTGACAATTTATGTTGAGCTTTACTAAACAAAGGCTTAGTATCTAAGTGCTGCCCGAAGTACAAACTTTACTGCGGGGCTTTAACAACTCACCTGGCACGTGTGCCAACAGAGGGCCTGCGAAACATTTTATCTGAGGTCGATCCGCACCAGAGGCAATCCTTGATGGGATGGATTTTTTTTTTATTCCCCAGCAATACGGAATAATGTATACAGGTCAGAAGTTTTTGTTCTTTCACAGGAATTTTATGTTTCCTTTTCCATCTCCTGATTTCAAAAATGAAAAAAAAAAAAAAAAGTTTATGGTGAATCACTAATAATGTACTTCCCCAGCTATGTTTTTGGTCTCCCTCGAAAAGCCAAAAATCTATAGTTGACTTACATAGAGGCTTTTGAATCCTCATATTAAATTTTGTGTTGATATATTTATTACATTAATAAATTACTATACTTTTATTATTCCCAAGCTAGTCATTTATTTGTATGTTATCCTCAACCATAGTGCGTATTAACGTATGGCCCTCCATTTTCATTTCTATTATTTATACTAGGACAACAATTTTTCTGAAGGAACATTTCGGAAAAGATGCTACCAATGCCATGAACTTACTAAAATCAGGAGGCTCACCAAGTACCGGTGTCAATCTTGTGGTCAGTTTCTATACCTCAGTCATTGTGCTTTTATATGGCCCGGAGTTGTTTAGCGACAAATAGCGATGAAGAATAAGAATCAAAATAAAACCTGAATTTCTCACACTGGGAACACTAATTTTAAATATAATATTTTTATTCTGAATGTTCCTCATATATATATATTTTTTTTCTACTTCTCATTTTTTTAAAAGAATATAACTTTCAAATAAACATTTTTTTCATGTTTACTATTATTTTTCTCAATTCCATTCCAATCTACAACTATTAAAACTTATGATACTGCAAAAATTGTAAGGCGATCTGACAGATTCAGCGCGACTACGCGACAGGAGGGGGCGCTACTACCGGAGTGTTAAGTATGTGACATAAATTTACCAATAACTTGTTTAGATTCTGTGTAAAGTCATTTATTCATTTATTATTCATTTCAATAAGTGACTATAATACCAAAACTCCGTAATATCAAGACCGCGGAACTACATCTTAAACTGAAATTATCAAATGATTTAACATCCTAAAGCCCAGAGTCCCATAGAAAGGATATAAGGGTAATTTTAATTTAAACTCTCCATATCACTTAGGCATAGTAATAATATTAAAAATACGATAAACACAATGTACAGACTTGATAACTATTCAGGACAAAATAATTATATTTGGGAGCACGCACTAACCGTGTTGCGATTTGTTCTAGAATAACGTAAATACGCGGATTTGCCGGCAACTTCAGGTCTGTGTCTGGTACGCGGTATTGTTTCAATAGCGAAAACGAGGTTCTCTATTGGCTATTTCAAATCGCGTGAGATCTAATATAAGCGAATCAGCTTTAGGAATCTGTTGGCGCGATATTTCAATTTTGCGACTTTTGCTGTTACGCGGTTTTTACAACCTGCTCTTACGCGGTCTTGAACTATCCCCTGAGTCAAGGACAGTGGTGTGGGGACAACTTCTATCTCAACAATACTTTCAGAGAGTACGCCACGTTTTTGATGGTGAATGGTTGGCGTCATTGGCTACTTTTCTAAGATGGGCCTCAATTTCTGAATAGCTACAGTTACAGACTTGCTATGAAGCTGAAATGGGGCTTTGTTGGTTGTGCAGTGGATGGAGTGACAGGCTATTATCCTGAAAGGACGGAGGTATAGTGGACCGGCTATTACGTAACAGAGAGAGAGACGACGTTATAATTGTGTGCCCCTGATTTGATGCAAACTAAGTTCTAAGACAATTTTACTGACGGGCAACGCCGGAAATACCAGCTATCTGTATAAATAAAATTTATCTATAGGTTACGTTAGGTTTTATGACTCAAGCCCGGGCTTTAACTACGAAGTCATATCGCCTATTACCAGAGCGCTCTTTCGTCACTCTGGTGGACATGAGCCCGAAATTTTGTCTACCCTAAATTTTTATTCACTTAGGGTAGGGGTCTTTAACGAGTACCTGACATCGATCAGGCTCGGGACCATCGCTTAACATCCCATCCGAAGGACGGCGTGCTTCAATAAACTATGGGCCTCGTCCAGGTTTCGAATCCAACATCTTGAGCTCAGAAGGCAAGCACACATACCACTGAGCTACCGGCGCCCTCTACATAAATAAATGATATCGCCATAACAGCGCTTTCTTATACTCACTTTGTTCCATTGTACACCGTAGTTCTTCAGTTAGGTACTTTCGAATAACCAGTAATACCAATATGAAATAAATTCGGGAGGGGGGAGGGAGAGTGAGCCGCACAAAAGTTGTTGGTATAAGAAAGTCCTGATATATATATTTTTCATTGACCATGCCAATTAGATAAACAAATTGATAAATATATATATATAATTGTTATTATAAGTATTTACCATTTTAAAGAAGGTAAATTTTAGGTTAATAAAGGACAATAAAAATATTAGACCTAAAAAAAGCCATGTTCAAAAATATACATCTGTATCTTTTTTGGATTGTGGGGATAAAAGGGGGTAGGAAAAGCTACGGTGATGTAAAAGAAAAAGTTATGTTTATTGGGGATGGGAGGGGTTGAGAAAAAGAGTTTTATTCCATTTTATTAAGAGTTTTATTTATATATTTAATCAGGTTCAGTTTAAGTAACAGAACGCTAAATGAATGCCGGGGAATGCCGAGTAAGCTGCTAGTATTATATTCTAAAAGAGCTAACTCTAATGATGTATCTAAGGACAAAGTAAACTGAAGAGGGCTGACGGTGTGTTGCAGGTGGAGGCTAAGTGGATGTCTGGGAGAGCTGAGAACAGGAACACCTTCCACAACACTAATCCCTTTCAGCCCTGGCTAGACCAACAACACCATGAAAGGTAACTAACTTGTTTGTTTTTGTGACTCATGCCAGGGCTTTAACTATGAGGTCATACTGTCTACTACTAGAGCGCTCTTTCGTCACTCAGGTGGACATGAGCCTGACTCTACTCTGGGACTCCTAAATTTTGCTTTAGATGAGTATCGGACATTGCACAGACATGGGACCATCGCTTAACGTTCAATCCGAAGGACGGCATGCTCAAGGTGCGTTTTCATTTAAGATGAAAATATTAAAGGCCTCAGCTGGGTTTCGAACACACGATCTCAGCTCGTAAGCAGAAACGCTACCTCTGAGCTGCCGGCGCCCTTTAACTCACTCATCAAATCCTTAAGTGCCCCAGAGACGATCAATTGAAATTGACAATTGCAATTGACAGTTTTATTGAAGGCGAGATTGATCACATCAATTCTAGTTTCTGTGTTCACCTTCAATAACTGAACAATTATTGTTCTGTTTTGACGTAGTGTTCTCGCTGATATTTTAATTTGTTGATTATTAAAATTACATTTTTTATTTTAAAATGGTCTCGAACACAGACATAGGATTTCCTGCATTAACTCTAGCCCTCTGCACTCTGAAGAAAGAAAATAGAAAGAGACGTTGGTCCAAAGAATGATATAAACTGAGAAGCCGTTTTACCCACGAAAATTTATTACGTATCCTTCGAGAAACTGAACCCGAGCATTACAAACATTTTCTCAGATATTAACGAAACCACCTCACCAGAAACGACACTCATCTTTGCTGTCTGGCGAACAACTGACGGAACGATTGTCAATTTGCTAGTTACACTATCAATCGCTGCAATCAATTGCTCTTATCACCGATCTTCAATCAAAATTTCTATCAATCGCCGTCATTTATGTGACAATTGCAATTGTCAATTTTATTGATCGTCTCGGGGGCACTTTAGCTTCAATGTAAAACCTCTTATCACATCCACCACGATCTTTCGTGCGGCACCGTTCGCCAGTTCACCACATGGTGTTTCATGGCAACCTTCTTCACTAGAACAGTCCATCTCAGCCGTGGCGTTCCTCGTGATCTGGCTCCTTGGACCTGAGCGTCATCCTTCTAAGGCTGTCTTTGAACGACTTCTTTTCACATGCCCACCGCATCCCCTGACCTCATGTCTGCTACTAGAGTCGGGTATTGACAGAAGATGTCCCTCAGCTTCTTGTTTGAGCTGATCCTCTACTCGAAGGATTTCTTGAACCTTGACCGGACCTGCTTTTTCCTTCAGCACTATATTTTCGAGCAAAAAGGAATAGCGATAAGGTGTTTGATTGTGGAAAATGGAACACAACTTAGGGCTGATCATTCGAGATATCTATGTCGTTTTCAATATTTATTAAAGAGCAATTGAATAAGTTGAAACAGTCACCCGAAGGTTAGTCATGTGGGTGGCTGAGACCCGACAATATCCGAGGATAGCCGATGTATGGGACCGAATCTCCGGTAAAATATTCCTAATATACTATAATATTTACTCATACAAAATACGTCTCCTTGTTTTTTACTTAACAAACCAAACATAGGCAGTTGAAATAACCTGACATGGATAACCATAAAGTGAGGCTACCTCACTCCTGCGCTTTTGTTGGGAGCGGGGTACAGATAATCCTATTTTACTTCATCAGTAATTTACTTACTAATCCGTGTAAATTAACTACTTAAACTTCCCTGCATTTCCTAATTATATTCTACTTGATCAATCTAAATCCATTAATCTAGAGCTACAAAATTCTAAATCCTTCCCTGAATATAATATTTCTTTGATTTGACTTTGCTAATCCTTTGCTTGACTTAACTTGGCTTAACAAGTCATAGTGATGTCATATTGAAGAAAAGGTCTTGACCGACAGGTCTGGAAACCCAAGATATGGTCGAGCCATTAATATTGTTGAGTAACCTATCTGTCAAGCGATGAAATCGAGCAAAACAAATACTGACAGTTACCATGAGATAAATATTTGGTGTGGGCAACACAGCACAGCCTCCTCTGATCCCCCCCCCCCCCCCCCCCCCCAAGTCATAGTGATGTCATATTGAAGAAAAGGTCTTGACCGACAGGTCTGGAAACCCAAGACATGGTCGAGCCGTTAATATTGTTGAGTAACCTATCTGTCAAGCGATGAAATCGAGCAAAAAAAATACTGACAGTTACCATGAGATAAATATTTGGTGTGGGCAGTACAGCACAGCCTCCTCTGATCCCCCCCCCCCCCCCCCCTCCAAGTCATAGTGATGTCATATTGAAGAAAAGGTCTTGACCGACAGGTCTGGAAACCCAATACATGGTCGAGCCGTTAATATTGTTGAGTAACCTATCTGTCAAGCGATGAAATCGAGCAAAAAAAATACTGACAGTTACCATGAGATAAATATTTGGTGTGGGCAACACAGCACAGCCTCCTCTGATCCCCCCCCCCCCCTCCAATTTAGCTGAAAATTGAAAGGTGTCGTCCTTTACGGGTGCTGGAGTCACATATAAAAATTCATGTCAATTCGTCATTGGCAGCTTTTAAGCTTTTCAAGTACGACCCCCTCCTCTAGTCTTACTCTTCCCTTTGACCGATTTTGCTGAAAATCAATAAATGTCTTCCTTCTACGATACTCGACATACATAAAAAATTTCATGACGATTTATTCATTCTATCGGGAGTATTCGTATTCATATACACATAGACAGACAGACAATACGATACCTGATTATCAAGAAATCGGTCAAAAAGAAGGGGGGAAGGAATCGGGGTCTCAACTCAAAAATCCTAATAACTGCCGATATAATGCATGTATCAATTATATTTATTTATTTATTAATAAATAAATTTTTATTTATTAATAAATAAATTTAGTATGTGAATTCGAAAGTCCGTATGTAAGTCAACTCTTGATTTTTAGCCCAAACGGTTGACTGATATACCTAAAGAAAAGCAAAGTTGATTAATTCGTTCTGGGGAAGTACATTGCCGGCGATTCACCGACCTTTCTTCCATTCAAAAGATCGGAAAATCCGTTGTAAAACTTAACATCGAATTTCTGACCGATTACATAACTTTCCCTAATACTTCGTATAGTTGGGGAAGTAAAAAAAAAATCTTAATAAAATTTTCTTCATTTCTCTCCTTAAAAGTCATAAAAAGAGCTCTAGCCAGTCCCGTCTCTCTTGATCCCTTCAATTATCTTCTGTATGGGGACTTTTGAAGGATATTCGCTAACCGATTATTGAACTAAACTGAAGGATTTGTTGGTAATTTTAAGAGAGGGGAGAGGCTACCTTTGAAAATTAATAAAGGATGATGGGAGAGACGGCGAGGATTGAAATGAAACTTTGTTCCTTCCTTATGAAAAGAGGATCCTGGTCGAGAGAGAGAGAGAGAGAGAGACTTTCACAACTTCACCAAACCCTCTGTAGAACCAATCTGCAAGTTTTATCTCAGTTAAGTCAGAGGACTTACCTCCTTCTATCGACAGGGAAATCAACCATCAGCCCAGTGAAAAAGCACACACAAAAAAAAAAGGACATCAGGAAATCACAACCGTTGTAACTTTCCTGTTAACAATTTATTTATAATTGTTTAAGACTTATGGAAAGTTAAGCATGAGGAAAATAACTTGTTTAGTATTTGTAGGGAGAATTATAATAATAATAATATTATTTCCGTTAACCCATAACATGGTTACGGGTTAACGGAAATACGGATAATACGGATACCTCATGAGAATGTATACATAAAGACATAAAATGAAATAAATAAATACTTGAAAATATAAGTACAAAAATCATAATATTAATAAATATACTAGATGTTTTATTTTAATTAATATTAAAATAATTATTTTTTATAACTTTTTGGAAGTGTCTTTTTCATGACGACATTTCGGGACGTTCTTACGTCCCTTCATCATGTCTATAAGACTATAATAATTTTTTATTATAGTTTCATATTGTTATTTTCTTTTCTATCTCTTCTCTATATTTTGCACATTGTGACCTCATGAAGGACGTCCCGAAATGTCGTCGTGAAAAAGAAACTTCCGGAAAAGTTATAAAAAAATAATTAATATTGTTTACAAAATATGTTTTATGTATTTACATAAAAGAACAAATCAAGTTAAAAGTAAAATAAATATATAAATAATAAAAAATAATGATTAGAAAATAATTATTAAAAAGTACAGGCTTAAAGAGGATATCTGTATACAATGAATATTGTAATCGGTGCAGCTAAACTGCTAAATTGGATTGAGAATAGGCATCTGGGATGAGTGAGGTCACTTACTTGGGGTCCGACAGGGGATATATAAAGAGTATATAAATCCAGTATCCAGTGCGGTCATTTACTTTCTTGTAACTTTAGCACATAAAATTATTGTAATCGTGCAAAAATCTGAGATCGACTTTTCAACGAATTTTCACATTTCAAGTGCCCCTGAATACGTTTAGATAATTTTCGCGATGAAGTCTGTCTGTGATTGGAACTTAGTGAGCGCTCTAACTCAAAAACAATTGTAGCAATGAACATGAAATTAAGAAGTCACAACTTAGACCTGATTAGATTTTGGCCGACATCGGACGAAAATTACGACCACTTTACTTCGGGGCTTATGCACGTTTAACAACACACTGCTTATATTTATGACCTAATCGTTAAGTACCCGGCAATCATCAATACTTACGGAATTCATTACACAAATCGTAAGATATACATACAATTTACAGAAGTTAACAATAATGGTGAATAATCTATTATAAAACTAAAAAATTTTTTTTTTATAACAAGCTTTTATTTGAATTAACTGAAAAGGTTTAGTTAGGTATTATGACTCATGCCCGGGCTTTAACTACGAGGTCATATCGCCTACTACCAGAGCGCTCTTTCGTCACTCTGGTGGACATGAGCCCGACTCTACCGTGGGAGTCCTAAATTTTGTCTTCCCTAAATTTTTATTCACCTAGGGTAGGGGTCTTTAACAAGTACCTGACATCGTACAGGCTCGGGACCATCGCTTAACGTCCCATCCGAAGGACGGCGTGCTTAAGTTTATTTTACCTACCAGATAAAATAAACTAAGGGTCGAGTTTCAAACCCACGATCTTGAGCACAGAAGGCAAGCACGCATACCACTGAGCTACCGGCGCCCTCTTAACTGAAAAGGAATAAATAAGTAATTAATTCAGTTACATATGATATGCTACGTACTTGTAAAGTTGAATCTGTATATATTTATACGTAATAATATTAATTTAAAAAGTAAAGGCTTGCCGCCTATGAATTACGCTATCGTCCAATAAATAATATATACAGGCTTCTGAGCGACATGCTTTTACTTTTCTAATTACGTAACATAATTTATAAGTACGTAACATATCGTTTGGGGAGCCATGGTGGCCGTGCGGGCTAGAGTGTAGGGCTTTGGTCGCATGGTCTCACCGGGTTCGCGGGTTCGAATCCCGTCCGGGAGTGAGTTTTATTTCGCAGATAAAACTTCCTCCCGGGGCCATGGATGTCGTAAATAATTAGGTAAAGCACCATTATAAGAGAAGTACATAATACAAAAAAAACAAAAAAAAAAATAACTTATGTGTAACAAAATTAATTATTTATTTATATTTATCCTTTTTAGTTCATTCAAATGAAATCTTGTTTTTAAAAAAGATTTTTATTAATTTTTTCAAAATGCTGATGAGAACTGTGATGATTGTGTTTCAGGGCTAAGACTGTTCCAGCGGGCAGCAGCTCACAGTTGCAACAGAGACAGCAGCCGGCCCAACTCCAGCAGCAGGCAGACCACCAGAGGCGGCTAGACTTTGTACCGCCTCCTCCTCGACGCCATGTACCAGTAAGCATTTTTCATTTTAGTTTACTACGAACTTACTAGGTTCTCTAAATATAAATTCTTCATCTGGGGTTTGCATTCAAGTAGTATCTTTTTGCGGCCAAACAAATGTATCCCTCGCATTTTCCGCACAATTAACGATAATTATTCCGAATCGAGCCTCCACCCCAAATCGCTCCCAATTTTTTTGTAGTAATTTGCATAACCAACAGCAACATGAAAGCATTAATATTAAGTCGGGGGGAAAAAAAAAATAAATAAATAAAAAAATTAAAAAAAAAAAAGTTGATGTATCCGAAGAAATAAAATGTTGACCCTCCCATCGGTTCTTTTAGTGAAACAGTCCAGGTTCTCCTGGTATTGAGAAACCCCATGGAGGAGCATAAGAAAATATTTAATTGACTTATTATATCGTTTATATTGAGAAATATATATTTTTTTATGAACTAGATATATCTAGTTCATTAAACACTATCGAAAAGTTGGTTCTTACAAAAAGTTTTCTTTATTACATTTCCACTTGCCTAATTGTTCTCTAGGACCAAAGTGAACAAAGCTATATCGCCCCAAAGAATGTACAATAAAATATTTCATAAAAATGTTTCATAAAGAATACTTCCAAGTAATATTTAACTTGTAATGCATAGCAATGAACTTAAAATATGCTTTTATTAGGTACTTGTAGTTTCACTCCCCCCCCCCCCCCCCCCCCCTTTCAAATTCATTTCATACTCGCTCTACTGGGTATAAAAACATCATTCATAGAATTACACTGTATAAATGAAACAAAGAAAACTGCTAGTGTCTTCAAATTACTTTCATCACTATGAAATGATTTTGAAAAAGGAAAGGAAGGGACAGGAATCTGTACAAAAGACGTTGTATAATAAAGTCCTATTGTGGCCACATTTTAAGTTGGAGATCACTAAACGTGCCGAATCATTACTTTTCATAATTATTAGAGATGTTCTCTATAGTCAGTTAGTTATTGTGGCTTTAACTACGAGGTCATAACAGTAGTTGTTATTAAAAAGGAAAAAATAAAATGTATATGATATGTCCGTAATAGGATTTAGTGGGCGGGATGTTTAAATAAAAATAATATGAAAATAAAAGTTCACTATATTGTTGATAAACAAATAGAAATTGAAAGACTAAATCAAAATAACTATTTGTCATATTTCAAAAATTATAATATAATGAAATAATAATAAGTTCTCTGTCCAGATATATAAATACTCGCTCAAAACAAAATAAATATTTTCAGTACATGAGAGCACTACAGGGCTGAAAATCAGTAGATATGCAGTAGGTAACCATCAGACTAAGAGGGCCCCGGTTGCTCAGTAGTATGCGAGCAACTGAACTAAATATTTCGGGTTCGTAAGCCGAGGCCCTTAGTTTATTCCATCTGGTAGGCAAAATAAACTTAAGCACGCCGTCCTTCGGATGGGACGTTAAGCGATGGTCCCGAGCCTGTACGATGTCAGGTACTCGTTAAAGACCCCTAGCCTAGATGAATAAAAATTTAGGGTAGGCAAAATTTAGGACTCCCACAGTAGAGTCGGGCTTGTGTCCACCAGAGTGACGAAAGAGCGCTCTGGTAGTAGGCGATATGACCTCGTAGTTAAAGCCCGGGCATGAGTCATAAAACCTAACCTAACCTATAAATTCAAAGACTAAATCAAAATAATTATTTGCCATATTTCAAAAATTATAATATAATGAAATAATAATAAGTTCTCTGTCCAGATATATAAATACACGCTCAAAACAAAATAAATATTTTCAGTACATGAGAGCACTACAGTTTATCTCAACGCACCATAAAATAAACAAACAATTTATTTTTACTATGGATATAAAACTACTGGAGACTATTCGTATTCCCACAATATTTCACTTTTTTAAAACATCTTTTGCAAGTCGCTGAAATGTGTGAGCATTAGGGTGGCCGCTATTTTAAAAAAGTTAAAATTTTCTTGCTCCAGTACCAAAAACATGTGTAGAATGTCGAAAAAATGTGGCCTGAATTTTTTCAGATTTTTTAAATCATATTAACCGGTGCCTGTAAGAGGTCGAATTTTAACATGGGTTTTAAATGGGGGTTTTGAACTTTTACCGACTTTTGAGTGTAGTTTCAAATGTTTCAGACATAAAAATCTGAAAATTTACATATTTATGTATTTGGGTTCGCTGAATTGAAATTCACCGTCAAAATTCAATTTTGACAGTTGTAACTGTCAAAAAACTGTCATTAATTTAATATTTTTAAAAAATCTGAAAAAATGCAGACCACTTTTTTTCGACATTCTACACATGTTTTTGGTACCGGAGCAAGAAAATTTTAACTTTTTTAAAATAGCGGCCACCCTAGTGAGCATTATAATTTGTAATTGACAAAATGGAATGTAAAAATAAAATAAATTGCTGAAATAGTAATCATGTTCACGGTTCTGTTCAAAATCAAACAAACATATACCTTCATAAATGATAAACCATTTAATGTAAATAAGGTCAGAAATAAAGACGCATCACCCAGACTGCGTGATCATATCACCCGTGAGGTTATTACCATCGATTTATATATAATTTGTCCGTGGACCGTAATTTGAGTTCAGTATTTTATTGCAACAACAAATAAAAGAAAATTGTAAAGAAATTAGAATAAAAGAAATTAAACGGTGAACAATTTTGATGAATTGAAAAATTTATATAATTTTTTTTTTAATTATTGAAATTTGAAATGAGTAGGTACTTTGAATCGATACAAGTAATATCTATTCGATACCTAATTGATATTGAAAGAAAGGTATCGATAATTTACTTGTATTTACTTGTATCGATAGATCCCTACTAGTGATGTGATGACTGCTACAAGGACTTTCCTATACCAACCACTTTAGTACAGAGCATTCACCCTCCCTCCCCTCAAATTCATTTCATACTTGCATTACTAGGTATATGAAAATCACTCTCAGAAACGCGCTGTACAATGAAACAAAGAAAACTCTAACACATTACTTTAATATCTAGGTATATATAATAATGCTATCGTTTAACACTCCTGGAGGACAGACACCATAACTCATAGACTAACGGACGCCTTTAGACGGATCAAACGGTTTTTCCATAAATGGAAACTAAAAATTAATGAAGGAAAATCTGAAGCGATTCTGTTTACTAAAAGACGCCCCGCATTACCCCAAAAAATAGAAAATTTGGACTAAAATACCTTGGAGTTCTTCTCGACAGACGACTGACCTTCAGACAACACATCAAACAGAAAGCAAATACTGTGAGCGGACTTGTGTTCTCCTTATTCCCGTTACTCCACAGAAATGCAGCCCTTAGCCTAACCAATAGACTCCTCATATTCAAGCTTCTGTTGAGGCCAGTCATTACATACGCATGCCCAGTGTGGGCCGGTCTTGCCAGCAATACCAACATACATACTCTTCAAGTATCCCAAAACAAATGCCTTAGGTTGGTTGGTAGCTACTCGAGGGACACCACCATCCTACAAATCCACGAAGACCTAAATATCGAGCTTCTACTCGACTATATAATAAATCTTGGTAAAAACGTTTTACTTAAGTGTGACGCAAGTCAAAACGCATTGGCTAAAAAAATAGGGACAACTCAGGGAGGGAAGCATAAAAATATCCGATCGCGATTTTAAAATTATACTCTCTGTTTTTCGACTGTTTATAAACTTACTTTCAATTCAGTTATTTTATATTTGTTTTTTTTTTCTCCTTTTTCATTAAGAGTTTTTAAAATTTTCTCTTAGAAAGTAGCATTGTTTTTTTAATTTACTGATTATTTTTGACTGTATTTGTATAAGGGTAATGGTGAAGGAACCTTTCTGTAAAATTGTATTTTCTACAAAAAATAAAATAAAATATTTAAATAAAAAAAATATATATAATAATAAAGAGGGGGGAGGGATGTGTACAAAAGTGTTTGGTATAAGAAAGTCCTTTTTTTTCTTTTGTTTGTCTGTAAGAGATATGAGAAAGTGGAAATCCAATGACAAATATTAAATGTACAAGAATATTGACAGAGGTGGGCGGGTGATAGAGGGGCTGGAACACATTTCCGTGTATTACGTTAGTTGTGGGTCAATATGGATTCAACAGGTAGCATGTGTTTATCTTCAGACTTAACCTGCCCACACAATACCTCCCTCCTGTTTACATTTCAATTGCTTCATCTCTCAACAAATTTCAATCCGTAGATTATTCATTGTTCTGTTATTATTGAACATTCATGTACGATGACGTTTTTGACCGAAATCTCGACTTACAAAACCCTCATAGGATACAACTGGCCTTACGAACCATGGTTGTTAGCAGTGTCCGGGTTAACTTGAGGCCAAAGCCTCAGCCCCTAAAGCTAATGGTAATAATATTTATTTATGTTAAACCATAACGTCATCAATATGCCAAACAAGTGTTTTAGTCAAAATAGCTTATTAATTTTATACGTCAACCGTTACTATAATATATTTACAAACAAAGAGATGAATAATATTTGTTTTCAAATAAATAAATAATATATCAATGAATATAACCTAATACAAGTACTTGTATTTTTAATTATAAATATTTTATATTTCTAAAGAGTTAATTATTATGACTCATGCCCGGGCTTTAACTACGAGGTTATATCGCCTACTACCGGGCGATCATGAGCCAGAGTCTAATGTGGAAGACCTACATTTTGCCAACTCAGATTTATTCGCCTAGGGTATGGGTCTTTAACGAGTACCTGACATCGCACAGGCTCGGGACCATCACTTAACGTCCCATCCGAAGGACAGCGTGCTTAAGGTCCTTTACCTCCCAGATAAAAACCTTCATGGCCTCGGCACGGTTTCGAACCCGCGATCTTGAGCTCAGTAATCAACTTTCAATACGATATTTCGGTGCAATCTTGGGTATTCAACTTCAGGTCACAATGAGCGAAATATAGAAGAAGTATATATATATATATATATATATATATATATATATATATATATATATATATATATATATATATATATATATATATATCACTTTACTAATATTTGTTTATAGTCAGTAAAGTAAATAGTATATAACTAAAATAAGTTGAGTATTATATCAAGTAATAAGTTAATAATAAAAATATTAAATAAACGTAATTACGATAGAAATTATGGGATATTGTTGGAGGACCAAGAAAATAAAATTTAAAGCAAAAATTAAAGCTATTATAGTTACTTTTTTTTTTTTTGAACTATGAAAAAATAAGGGTTTCCATTAACATAAACTTTTTCCTTCAAAGAGCGCTGCGTAAGAAATTTCTTGTTTGGTCTTTACAATCTAACAAATAGATGTTTCTGGAAAAGCTTCCATCATCACGCAGCCTTGACAGAAGGTTTTAAAAGAGAGTCCGACTTGTAAAATGTGTTCTGCATAAAGAATTTGATCAATATAAGAAAACAATTATTACAATAAAGATCAGAAATAAAAGTATAGATACTGATGATGAGTAAGGCGTTTTCCCAAAACGTCTATTTGGTAGGTTAAAGACTAAACAATATAAAGAAAAGTAAAGCAGTGAAAAAATATATATTATTATAAATTCAGGATCTTACACAATCAAAAACTGCTTTAAGTTTTAAATTGAAATGTTATTGCGAAAAGGAAACTTGGTGCGAATAACCGAGTTGTCGACACTCAAAAGAGTTGATTAGAGGACCGAATAACAAAATAAAACAACTCTTCTTGGCCAACTCCGGAGGACACAGAAAAGTGATGGGGTACCTAACAGGACACCACTCGATAAGAACATCTCTTTATAATGAATCTTGTTCCGGATCCTTTCTGCAGATGATGTGAAGTGATGGAGGAAACCTGGGTGAATGTGAAGGTTAATCACACCTTCGAAGAGATAGTCCTTCAAAAGGATCATGCGCTTTAATAAGGTAGTTTAATAGTAGGGAGGGACTGTTAAGTGGGTATTTAGGCTTTGAATAATATGGGTACAAAACTCACCCCTACAATCAAAGTGATAAGTGTAACTATTTCATTGTTTAAGTATTTTCGTTTACTTTAAAAAGCTATTCTAAATATAAAAAGTTTTCAAAAGAATTGGGACCTTTTTGTAAAAATAATCTTCAAGCAGGTTTCGGTAGAGCCACTTCGATGAATGTTCGATGTAGAGCCACTTGCAAGTGTTCGAAAATATTTTCAAATTTGAAAACACCTCTGGAAGAAATAATGGAAGAAATTAACCAATAATAATCCCAGAGAAACCAAAGAAACACTGATATTTTATTTATGTTTTATTTTTGAAAGTGTATTATTTTTTAAATACGTAGGATATTATCGTCCTTTTCCCTTTATTTATCGCTTTTCTTCTATTTATTACGACAATAATGTAATAATTTATTTATTTATACATTTCTGCAGTGAAGTTGTTTCTTCCAGTAGGTACACCATCAAAGAGTTCTCCAGTTTCTTTATATTTTATGGTAGTATTAATAAATTAAGATTATAAGGGATAAGATAGAATATTTTTTTTTAAATATTTATTTACTTCTTACCCTACCTCACCTAATCTCATCAAAAATGTATTCTTCAACAAATTTCTCGAGCGGGGCCTCCTTGAAAAGGAAACTTAATGCTTCCAAAACTGTAGATCCGCCAATGTTATCAGTCATGAGTTCCAACTTAAATAGAACACAATAAGGTTCTGTTCGGAAATAAAACAGTGGGAAGACATATTTTATTTTTATGAGAATACAATCCTTCCAGTGAAAAGTCCTTCCATGTATTATCTCTCTTCTTTGTCGCCAGCGAAGCCCAACAAAAAGCTCTAAACTTTCCTTAGTATCCATGGCCTAATCCGACTCAAATTCAAAAAATCCCGTTCTAAACTGAATACCCAGTCACCTCAGTTCCATCCCGACAATCCTCCACGCCGCCTAAGAAGACGCTACCCATCCAATCTTCTGTGAATTGCGAGAATATGGATGGGACTGGGTGACTTCTCTTATCTATTATAATAAATATAATAATATTTATTTCTTTTTAACCATAACAAGGTAATAAGATATGTCATAAGAATGAATACTTCAAGATACAACAATAATAAAAAATAAAAACGAATAAATAATCGAAAATAAATTATTATAATGATAATAATACTAATAACTACAATTGTTAATTTTTAATTATAATGTAAACTATAATAAATATTTTTTAATATTTTCCCCAAAGCGTCATCTGTCACGACGATATTTCGGGACGAGCTTATGTCCCTTCCTCAAGTCATAATACGTGAAATATGAGACATGGTGAAAAAAAAAAAAAAAGATTCGTAAATAAAATCAAAAGATTTTAAATAAATCAGTTAATATTGCTCTGGCTAAATGTTGGTCACCCTTAAATGTGGAAAAAGGTCGTTATAAATTTGAAGAAGCATCCTTTATAATAGGTTTTCGCATTTTTGCAATGGGATGACTCTTTTTCGATATAAGTGGAGGATGTTTTACTCATCTAGGGTAAGGGTCATTAACGAGTATCTGACATCATACAGGGTCGAGTCCATCGCTTAACGTCCTATCTGAAGAACGATATGTTCAAGTTTTTTTTTTGTTCCTCCCAGATAAAATAAACGAAGTGCCTAAGTATTAAATATAGATAGTCTTTAAAAATAACAATAAATAAAATACATAATGTGGCTATTTATGGAAAATACGTAAGATCAGGTCTTGCACTAGGTGTTTGAATTTAATCCACTCAATAAATATGTTTTATAAAAGGAAGATTCTGATTGACAGAAGAAATAGATGATAGACAAATAGAAAATAAATGGAAGAAGTGATGCTGTAATCAGAGCGTAGCTAGAGAATTTGGGCCCCAATGCAAGCGTTGGTAGAGGGCTCCCTCCCCTGAATTTAATTTTTTACATTTAAAACATAAAAGTTTACTACACATTACAGATTACAGGTGGAAAAAAGAAAAACTAAAAAAGTTTGAAATTAAAATTTTTTCTTTCTCGATTTTGCTGAAGCAAATACATCTATCAGTTTGCATGTTCATTAATCAATACATTTTCCACTAATACACAAAACTACACTAAAAACACAAAACTTGTTAACACAGCGGCACGTGGTAAATTTCCTGTCGGGTGAATCCGGCCGTTTTTAACCGTGACATCAACACAAGAGCCTGAGACAAGCTGGGAAATAGCTTCCTGTATATTATCGCCATCTAGTGATTCGTGATTGAAGTAACTCCTAGTGGACTGTGCGCCCGCATTTTCTCACTTTCATTTCCAATCGAACATCTTCTGACTGGGTACAGACATGCAAAAATATGTGCCATTGCCATTGTGAATATTAAAAATATGGATGATATTAATTTCATCATTAATTATTATTAATTTCATCATTAATTATTAGTCTAATTTTTTAACATTTTTTTCACAAAATTTAAAATAAGCAATTTTTTCTCGGAGCCTTCACTTGCAAAGGGCCCCCCAAAGGCAAGGGCCCCAATGCGACCGCATTGTTTGCATTGGCATCGCTACGCCACTGGCTGTAATAATATATCAAATATGAATTCAAAATCAACTTACGGAAACAAAAAATACCTATGTAATAAATACATCAGGAGTAAGAGCAAGAAAATTTCTGGATAGATTTTTAATTTTAAACTTTAAAAAAAAATAGGAAAATTGTATAGCTAGCATTGGGTAGAGGATGTACGGTTTAGAGAAAAAATAAATGTCCAATATTGAAAGGGGAATTTTTTATGCGGTCAACAACTGGTGCCAGAGCCCCAACCAATACTTCTCGGCAACAGCTCGTAAACTGTTAACTACAGCAGGACTACCTGTAGTCTAATTTTTAAGTACAGAATCAAATTGTCAAGAAATCAAAATGTATATTTTATACTTTTTTTTAAATTATTATTAG
This sequence comes from Aradus depressus, assembly GCA_963662175.1. Classification (NCBI taxonomy): domain Eukaryota; kingdom Metazoa; phylum Arthropoda; class Insecta; order Hemiptera; family Aradidae; genus Aradus; species Aradus depressus. The sequence continues at coordinate 47,894,955 of OY759215.1, forward strand.
AGAATAAGACAATTTTTTTTTTTTTTTTTTTTTTTTTGCTAGGGACTATTTGTATTTACGAATCCAGAAGTGCCTATAAAGCTGAAATGTTGCTCACAATTTTGGTCAGCCTTACCATTCAATCTGTTAATCTTTAGTGCTTATTGGACAACTACGTACACATAAGACGCAAAAAAAAGTTTTTGATTGATTAATTACGCAAAAATGTTCATTCAAATAGAAAATATTCTTTGTAAAATTCTATATAGTATTCATTTTTACTTTCTTATACTATAGTATAAGCAAGTATTGAAACCGTATGAAAATGCAAGATCTAGTTTTCAACGGATTTTTCACGTTTCAAGGTCTCTTGAATACGTTTTGTACATTTTCGCGATGATTTCATGTTTTCCCACCCCTGTCTGATTATATACATATATATTTATTTTAAAGTCTCTTTATATGTGTGTTTGTCTGTCTGTGAACACGATAACCCCCGATAGAATGAATGTATGAACACCTATTGATTTTCAGCCTTATCGACCAAAAGGAAAGGGGCATTGAAGGTGGGGCTAAACACAATAATCCTATTAACTGCCTATGTAATAAATGCTTCGGTACTTAATTTAGTTTGGGAATTCAGAAGCCCCTTGGTAAGTCAACTATTGATGTTAAGCCTAAACCATCGTTTGGTTTGGAGAGAAAGAGAAAACTTAGTAAGGTGATCAATTCATCACCGATGACGATTTTTAATTAATTTTTGTGTGCAATACTGTAATTCCAATGTTTTCAAGTGCCTTTTTTTTTTTTTTTCGGACATTTAAAAACCATAGGAAAAATCTTTCCTCCACAACGACAGATGTTTAGAATAAGGGTGACGGTCTACCTGAAGCAAATATCCCAAAATCTGTCTTTTCTGCTCTAGATTGGAAGAGATCCAAAAAAAGAAAAAAAAAGAGAACGTTTCGAGGATCCAGGTAAAGTTTAGATTGGAACTTTGAGAAAAAGTTCCTTCAATTTGTGTTTCGAATATTGAGGCTGAGTAGTTCAATTTGTCGTTCCTGTCTTACCGTGGTTCTCTTATTATAGGTTCATAACTTGGACACGGATAACCATATGGGGAGGATGACATCATTACCTGTCCTATTAACTCTACTCACATAGATACGGTTCTAGAACTAGGAATTATCAAACGTATATAATGACTATATATGTGGCGTCTCTTTTCAAAACCGGCCATCTCCAAAAAACAAATTTTTTCAGGAAATGAAAAAAACCTTTATTTTCATAACCGTTGTCATTATTCTCTTGAAATTTTTTTTATGATATCAGTTAAGCCAGAAATTAACGGTAAGAACTTGCAGGAATTAAAAAATTAATTAGGTAGACAGTTATTCATTAATTAATTTTGGAGTTGGCCTGTTTTGAAACGAATTGTGTGGATATGGCCGGTTTTGAACCAAACATTTTGGAAAATTGATAGTTTTTTAGTCATCAAATTTGATAATGATTAAGATTCACACAAGGGAGCCGTGGTGGCCGTGCGGGCTAGAGCGTAGGGTTTTAGTCGCATGGTCTCACCTTGGTTTGCGGGTTCGAATCCCGTCCGGTAATGAGTTTTATTTCGTTGATAAAACTCCCTTGGGGCGTACATAATTATATAAAACACCATTATAAGAGTCATGGCTAATATGCATCGTAAAGGAAAGCCAACAAAAAAAAAAAAAAAATTCACATTAGGAAAGTAATAAAAAACTTCTTTGAACAAAATAAACGAAATTTATTATTTTTGGTAACTATAGTTACAATGACTTTTTTTTGGGCAAACTTTATTACAAGCACCTGTGGTAACTTAGTTTCAATGACGAAAAGACCACCAAAAAATCGCTTTTCCCTTGTCGATTTACAAGAGACTGAATCGCTTTTCCGCTTTCTAGCATGCTCAGGTGACATAAAAATATCCATTTTTAAAAAGAGTTAATAAAAACAAACAGGATAACACGAGAAGAATCGACAAAAACAGAATAGATAGAATGTAACAGAGCTGTTATCAGTCAGAGCGCCCTAGCGGTCGCTGATGACAACTGGAGTTGGCCGGTTTTGATCACATCCTTAAACTTCAACACATCATTTTATTCGCCAAATGGCCGCTTTTGAACAAAAAAAATGTACCATTCGATGCAGGGCATGATGAAGAATAACTTTAAAAAAAAAACGGTTTTCTCATTTTTATGGAGATGGCCGGTTTCGAAAAGAGACGACTCATATATTCTATATGGACACATAAACTTATACTCTACCTAAAAGGAAGCAAAAGCCACAGTTAAACTGAAGTTAACAGACAGCCTCAAGCGACAAAGAAAAGAAAAATAGTTGTTTTTCGAAAAATCACATCCTTAAACTTCACATCCGATCACATCGATCACATCCTTAAACTTCAACACATCATTTTATTCGCCAAATGGCCGCTTTTGAACAAAAAAAATGTACCATTCGATGCAGGGCATGATGAAGAATAACTTTAAAAAAAAAACGGTTTTCTCATTTTTATGGAGATGGCCGGTTTCGAAAAGAGACGACTCATATATTCTATATGGACACATAAACTTATACTCTACCTAAAAGGAAGCAAAAGCCACAGTTAAACTGAAGTTAACAGACAGCCTCAAGCGACAAAGAAAAGAAAAATAGTTGTTTTTCGAAAAATGTTAATAATTTATTTTAGGTTTTCTCTTCATCTCATTTTAGCGCACATTTTTTATGTATTTATTTTAACCATTAGAATTGTTATACCCTTCTTACTAACTTACGGTTTTTTCGTTGACTGCCTGATGAAAGTCATCTAACACATAATAATAAAATCTGCGAGAGGTAAGACTACATTTTTATTTTTGTAACATGTGTAATAATCACTTATCACACTATCAGCCGTCTTGACATTATTTACTACAAAGGGAGGTTACCTCAACCCTCCACCAGGAAATTAGTACTAACTTGTAGAACGGAATATAGGGGACAAGATCAACATGGATTTTGCTTCAGCATCTCGCAGCTGAGAGAGTATACAGAGGTAGATATTTTATTGCATATACATATATGTAATAATATATACAGATATATATTGTAACTATTTCATCCTGCGTGAGAGTGCAAATTATTTAATTAGTAAAAATAAAATTTATATCGAAAATTTATTAAAATCGAAAATTATTGAAATCGCGACTTTAAATTAAAAATGCCTTGGATAGCTGAGTACACTCCTCACGGGAAGAACGGTTACAAGTTCCTAATGCATTGTTGTCACCAGTAATTAATAATAATTAATGAGTGGGGGGAAATGGAATGAATCAAACTTAGAACTGTAACATATTTATTTTAAAAAGAACATATAATATTGAGGGCGCCGGTAGCTCAGTGGTAAGCGTGCTTGACTTCTGAGCTCAAGGTCGTGGGTTCGTAGCCCGACCGAGGCCCTTAGTTTATTTTATCTGGGAGGTAAAATAAACTTAAGCACGCCGTCCTTCGGATGGGACGTTAAGCGATGGTCCCGAGCCTGTACGATGTCAGGTACTCGTTAAAGACCCCTACCCTAGATGACAAAAAAAATTTAGGGTAGGCAAAATTTAGGACTCCCACAGTAGAGTCGGGCTCATGTCCACCAGAGTGACGAAAGAGCGCTCTGGTAGTAGGCGATATGACCTCGTAGTTAAAGCCCGGGCATGAGTCATAAAACCTAACCTAACCTAATATTTTAAATGGGAACATATTATATTTAAAAATAAAAACAATTTAATATATAATTTTGGCCGTATGTCTGAAGGACTTAATTATAACTTAACTACGAGGTACCTCGATAATGATATCCCTGGCGATGATGGTGCTATCAGCTTTATCTGGACATCCCGCAGAAATCATCCAATCACATAGTTCTTGAAGATCGGTCTGGTTTCGAGGCCACACTAGAAGTTACATTTTTCACTGGCTTTACACCGTCCGAAATACACTATAATTCACTGTAGTTCGAGTGGCCTGACCGGCCCAAGCATGAAGAAGGAGTTGATTTACTCACATATTTAAAACTCAACTGTAAAATCCAAAAGAAAGATATAATTGACGTGGTCTGTCTGGCCCCAACTCTCAACGTTGACAGAAATCACATACTTAAAACTGCACTGCCAAACATAAAACAGAAAAACATAAATGACTCGACCTAAGCGTCCCAACTCTCAACCTAGACTGAAGAAAGACTGACCTCTTCCCGGGCACAACTCGGGGTGAGGATGGATCCCGACATCTACATTGGCTGTTGGTTCCCGCAAAATTTACCTCCAGCCAATCACCGATCACCGGTCGCATCAGCTTCTTCTAAGAATAGGGGAGCTCAATAAACAATTATCTTGCTTCCTTTCTTTCCTCTATATCCTTTGTTCTTGTTTTCGCTCCTAGCGATCGCGATTCTCTCGCAGGCATCGCTAGTTCCGAGCATGTTCTTCCAAATAAAATTATCTTCAATTCTAATCCAAACAACCCACAATTCGCTCTTGTTTCGCTCCTAGCGATCGCGATTCTCTCGCAGGCATCGCTAGTTCCGAGCATGTTCTTCCAAATAAAATTATCTTCAATTCTAATCCAAACAACCCACAATTCGCTCTTGTTTCGCTCCTAGCGATCGCGATTCACTCACAGGCATCGCTAATTCTGAGCATTAATCTTCTTAATAAAATCCTCTCTAAATCAGCTCCAAGTGACCTCGATTCGCTCGTAGTGTCACTGGTCCTTGCTGTATAATAATAATAATAATTGTCCATAGGGTGGACATGCTACAATATATATATATATATAATATATATAATTGATATATATCATTAAATAAATAAGTAAGTACCTAAGAAAAAATAAAAAAATAACCAATTAACATACCTGATGAAACATTCTTTAAAAACATAACGAGGGAGATGTTATATACAAAAGTTGGGGTACAATGTAAGTTGTCCTTTGGTGATGTTCCTCCATTGATGTTGCCAGCACATTAAAGATCTCTCTTTTAGTCCCTTCTTGACAAAGAACAAAGGAATCATCTCCCTTCTTCTGTGGACCCCAACCATCCATTCAGTACCTCCTTTTGGATCAATTCGGTTTGTTTTGGAGTAATACCCTTGGAACAATGAAGTGCTCCATATAATTGCGACTCATCCGATTACTTTCAGTTACTCTATTGTAGTTCAACTATTACTAATAGTCAGTGCAGCGGTTTTTTATTCTCTGTTGACATATTTTATATTAATAAGTGTATATAAGCAGTATGCAAGCATGCTTCCTCTGAGCTATCGGCAATCCTTTTTTTGATGTTATATTCCTTTGTAAGTTTTCAAGAATAAAAAAGTATAGTTATTTTTTGGTAAACGAAAAATATTAATAAGAGCGCTCAATTGTACTAACTTTGTAATTTTGTCTACCCTAAACTTTTATCCACCTAGGGTAAGGGTCTTCAACCCGACCTGACATAGTACAGACTCGGGATCATCACTTAACGTACCACACGAAGGACGGTGTGCTCAAGGTTCTTTCACCTCCCAGATGAAAAAAACATAAGGGCCTCGACCGGATTTCGAATTCGCGATCTTGATCTCAGTATGCAAGCACGCTACCTCTGAGCCACCGCCACTCCTTTTGTTCATGTTATATTCCTCTGTAAGTTTTCAAGAATAACAACGTATTATCCTTTTTTGGAAAACGAAAAACTTTGCTTAATAGATGACCATATTAACAGGGTGAGTATCGTATAACCCGCTCTTGCAGAACACAAAGACGTTGAGACCGAAAACAACAGCCATAGAAGTTAAATAATGATATCAATAGCAATTCATCAGCATTGTCTTCAGAGTTTCTTCATTTCTTTTTTTCATTTCATTTCTCTTTTTCTCACTTGGGAAAAGGTCAAAGGTGAAATATTATTTAACTGGTTACTGGAGGACAGAGCAGCCAGAGATGGAAGGACTTGAAATCCCTCCCTAAAAAAACACTTAAGTTAGACGGGAAAAGGTCACTGGTTCTCAAAACCATTTTGTCCTTTTTCCATTATAACAATTATTGTAAATGCAACGTTGAGTAGTTCAGGTTGGTTGCCAGGATTACACTAATTCGGAACTGGATCTCGTTAGTAGGCAATAGGCTATTTGTTAGCTCTACGCAATGCCAGCAGTTTTTGAGTTTAGCCCCCATTCCCTTCCAGTCAACTATAGGAAAAGCTGCCTCTGTCCTGTCTCTACTATGTATGCCCAGAAGTAGGGGTCCGAAGTTCCCTAAGAGGGCGTAATTCGAGAAGGGGCTCACCTAGTCAACGAATAGGTCTCCATTGAACCATCCGGCCGGAAAGCTGCCGCTGTCTCTACGATGTATGTCCAGGAGTAGGGGTCCGAAGTTCCCTAAGAGGGCGTAATTCGAGAAGGGGCTCAACGAATAGGTCTTCATTGATCCATCCGGCCGGAAAGCTGCCTCTGTCTCTACGATGTATGTCCAGGAGTAGGGGTCCGAAGTTCCCTAAGAGGGCGTAATTCGAGAAGGGGCTCACCCAGTCAACGAATAGGTCTTCATTGATCCATCCGGCCGGAAAGCTCCCTCTGTCTCTACTATGTATGCTCAGAAGTAGGGGTCCGAAGTTCCCTAAGAGGGCGTAATTCGAGAAGGGGCTCACCTAGTCAACGAATAGGTCTTCATTGATCCATCCGGCCGGAAAGCAATTATCTGGTATATTGAAGCAATTGGGGCTCCTCGGTTCGAATAATCGGATATTGGAGGGTTTATGTAAACATGGTCGGCACACGCAGTCCAGAAGCTCCAGAGGCGCAAGCGCCCTTCTTCCTCTCATCCAGCCATTAAACTGTATATCGTATCTGGTTAACCACAGTTGACACTACACTTTATTCATTGAGTATTTGTCAATTTCAATGTACAACAGGGTCAGCTCACTCTAACAATAGCCAATTAGACTAAAATACCGCCATTTTTCATTTTATTGTCTGTATCTATTCTACTCTGGACTGAGGAACAATAGGTACCTTGAGTAAAATTATCGGTTGTAAAACTGAAAAAAATTAAATTATGTTATAGGAATATCAAAGCAATCAACTTTGTTTTTATTCTTTTTCAGGGGATACGAACTTACTTTAAATTACAGTTTTTCAACAGAGCGCTGTCTTTCATTAAGGTAGAATTCTTTTTATTTACGCACAGCTGACATCCCTCCCACCAAACACTTCATTTCACTGGCTTATGTTCACTTATCACTGTTACTTTTTTTTTCTTAATTTGGGGGGCGAGGGGTTGCCGACCTCCCGTGGATAAAGTGGTCGGCTAGGAGCGACCGCCGCCGTTCATCTGCGACGATCGGTGGTCACTCCCAGCCCATCCTAATTTCTTAATCACTGTGACTGACGACGACAAATGTGTTATAGAGCGACATCTAGAAAACAAAACATCATTAGCAATTACTATACTACGGAAATCACACACTTCCACACACCGCAGTCACCATTACAATTTACAACAGAACTCTCAATAATTACTTCACGAAAATTGCCCCACCGTAAAAAGTCAGTAACACCCCAAATACACCGACTCTATTCCTCGAGTCACGGAGTATATCGTCACCGGCTTCGGCAGGACTCCTGCTCGATGTGGCTGCTCGACAGCGTATGGCACGACGGCCTTCTCTTTAAGCTCCGGAGGACGGGAATTCCTCTGCACCTCGGTCAGTGGGAACTCCTCCATACTCTCGGGAGTGCCACAGGAGACAATTCCCAGAAAAAAAAGACCCATACTGTTCAGTTTCTACGGCCACGACATGACAGACAAGGATGTTGACTGTGGCTACAGTGGCCCCTGCAGCAAAGTCTGGAGAGTATGACAGGTTTTTTCACTTCGTAAAACTAACACTAACACAAGAAAACCACTCATATTTGATAATACAGACATTCAATGGACAACTAATGACCAAAAAGTCTGATAGCTACACTTCGACAATAAAAATACTTGAGCCTAAGGTCATGTTACAACATACCGCTTACATTTAAGTCCTAATCAAAACTCGCTTCAAATAACAATTGTAGAGAAAACTGAAAAGCATATTTTATATAAATACCATCTTTCTCAAATCGCCCGGTTTAGGAGATATATGCCCGAAACCGTCTTTGAAACACATTTTTTTAGACGTTTGCATGATTTGCGCGAAAAACGCATAGTTCTATCGAAAAATTTGTTCTTCAACCTTCAATTATTATCAACTTATCATATTGTGACAGAGGACCCGGGACCTGGGCGATTTCCATCGGCCACTGTCAGCTCCTACCTACCTCCCCATCATTACTCACACCCCAGGGAGGGATTGGGGAGATGGGAGATGATTCAGTCTGGACGGGAGAGAGGACAGAGGCTGCCATGAGAGTCTGTTAAGGTGGACTGCTGGGCCAGAAGAAGGGCGACTTTGGATGGAGTGGAAGCACCATACTTTTGGAGGAAGGGGTAGTGGGCCGGGCATGTGTTGGTTGTCGACCTGATTCTTGGACAAATCGCTGTAAAATAAATGTTAAGTACTGTTCCTGGCAGTGAGTAGACTTCTGATTTCTTCCCCGAAGTCCTGTACGATGACCCGGCAAAGTGAAGCTCACTAAAGGCAGAGAGGCCCGACGTGACAATATTTTCAATCGCTCGTCCCCAGATTTCAGATAGGACCAATACGAACAAAGTTATTACGCCCCAAAGATTGTACAATAAATTTTCACAGGAAATATTTTCAAGTAATATTTAAATTGTAATGTATAGCAATGAATTTACAATTATACTTTTATTGCCGGTAGTTTCTTATTAAAATATACAGTAGAACCTCTTTAAGTCGAACCTGTGAATAAATTCATTCTATCTAAAGTTACCATGTTACACACACGAAAAAAACAGACATAGTTACAAATTTTTCGGATTTTTTCGGTTATGTGTCAGGGTTTCTAAAAATGTTTCCATTTGAACTACAGTAGAACCTCTTTAAGTCGAACCTCGATAAGTCGAAAACCTCTAAAACTCGAAAAAAGTTTTGTTCTTCTCCCTTCAAGCCCCAAAACCTCCATTACTCGAAATCTCAACCCTCTATTAGTCCAAATAATCAGTGAGTCCCTACAAGCCATTTTGGTACATATTCTCCCTCTATAACTCGAAAAAATAAATTGGACCTCTGTATCTCGAACATACCAATGTTTTATTTTACAACCTTTACAACTCGATTATTTGAAACTTATTACCTCTATAGCTCGATGAAAGATAAGTTACCGACAATGTACACTATTGTTTCTTAGAAAACAATTTAGGAGTACATATACAATAAATAGGATTACCAATTATCTAAAGCAAAAAAAAATTACTGACTTTTTTTAATACGTACATATACTACGTATTTTTTATTTTAAGGATGTTTTGAAATAATTTTGATTTATAATAAATATAAATATGTTTGTTACCTCTGTAACTTGAGATTTTATTTATTTCACCTCTCTAACTCAAAATTAGTTAGAATGAATCCTAACCTCTACAAGTCGAATCAAAATCCGCCTAAATGGAAATCCTCCATGAGTCGAAAACTTATACAACGAGTAATACGACTGAAATGCCCTAATAACTGCCGATGTAATACACGTATCGACACAAAATTTAATATAAGGATTCACAAGTTAGTAAAATATTGAGTTTTACCACAAATGGTCGATTGAGTTTGGAGGGGGAGCAAAAACGTAATTGAATAATTCGCGCTGGAGAAGAAGATGCCCGGGGATTCACCGACGACTTTTTTTTATGTATTAGAGAGAATTTGAATTATTTGAGCAAATAGATGGGTAACAACTTTATATATTAAGTTTTATATGTAATTATTTTATATAAAATAATATATATTGTTTTGACAACGGATACCACCATCTGCACCTTTTCTATGCAGATTGAAGATAAACTCTCTAGGGAATGCGTTGTGGAGCAAAGCCAATAATGGATATAGGTTCCAGCTGAACTAGGGAAAGTGTAGGCTACTCCCTTTTCCCGAAATATAAAATTGGGATGGGTATGATCCAATTGGATGGGCTGTCAATAGAAAGGCTGATTATCCATCCGAGTGGCCAGCCATGTAGAAGAGATATCCACTTATCAACCAAACTGATACATGTGCTCTGACCTCAGTGTAAGCCTTACACTAACGTTTTTATTTATTTTTTATTTTTTTTAATCTGGTCTTCTGCTTGGAATATAGCATAGCAGCCTATGTTGAGGTTGAAGTAACGAGATGTGTTAACGTTGTTACAGGATCGTGTACCGCCTCCAGTGCCGGCCCGAACCAGGCCCCCGACTCCCAGGCCCAATAAGGACCCACCCCCAGCCTACTCAGAGCTGTACCCAGCCCCAAGACGCTACTCACACGACGTCCACCGCCTCCCACCCCCACGCCCTCAACCTCCGGGCCGCAAGTACTCCGAGGGCAGTGTGCCCCCTTCACCGCCTCCACCAGTCAGCCCCACACCCCCACCTATCTACAAGTTCAACTCTAAGAGGAATACCACTGTCATCCTGCCTCCACCCATTCAGACCGATTTTGTCGAAACCAAACCAGAACCAGAGAAGAGCCTTCAAGACAGGTAACTTAACTGATTTTACATTACATAGCTACCGTTCCTAAACTATCTCTTCGACTCCACTCCCGTACCTTGCATTCTCTCTCCTCATCCCAATTCTGTCTTCTCGTTATACGGACAATCGAAAAATCCAGAAACACCTATTATCCCTTCGCTCCTGGTGTTAAAATAAACATAAAAACCTCATTCAAATAAAACAATGATTCAATGCGTCCAGGTGGATGTGGCTCTTGAAAAGCCCTTCACCCTTTCTATGACTCTTTCACAACGTACCGTCCAAACAATTATCTGCTGACGATGGTCATTGCTTGGATCCCAGCCACTTTTAGTAGTAGAGCTTAGAGCGCTTCTGTCAAAGCTGGAACAAGCAACCTCTCTGGAAATCCGGATGCAGAGAACAATAAGAAATATCTACTACATGTACCATACTATCATGGCTAACTGAAGAAAAATCGGATATCTGAGCTTCCAACAATGGTCTACGTGGCGTCCCCATGGACACTACTAAACATCTTCGCTGCAGGAGGATATTTCGTTATGTTGACCTACATTATTACGAGACAAATGTGCATCGTTGATTGATTGCAGGGGTGGGTTTTGTACCCAAGTTATCTGAATCCTGAAGGTCCGTATAACAGTCCCTCGCTAGTATTTAACTACCTACTCTCCTACTTCCTTAATGCAGCGCAAGATCTTTTCGAAGCGCTATTCTTCATCAGAGGTTTGAATAACATTCTCCCATCACTTTACAACTTCTGCTGAATGGATCTGGAACAAAACCCATTATAAAGACATATTTTTTGTTTGTTTTTTTACCGATAGTGTCTTGTTAGATACGTGAACACTTTCCTCAATGTTCTCTGTTGTTGGTTAACAAGAATTGTTCTTATTTTCTTTTCCAATCCACTAATCACCATTATGACTATCGACAACCCGAGGGTTCGCGCCAAGATGAGTTTCCTTTCCGCAATGCCCATTCCTCCAGGACGAGTGATCTGTAAAAACGTGGTTGGTGCAAGAAAATACTCAAAAATATCCTCTGATACACAATCTCTGAAGAGTTTGACCAGCAAATCAGCTGCAATTTTCCTGGGGTCCTTAATTTGCATAGGATCGGCAAAAGTGAGACTCATTTCTGTGAGGACTGTGCAATGACCGAGGTTCCAGAGAATATTATCATGTGTTGCAGTAAGTATTCGTATGCAAGGACTATATTTATAGATAAGGTACGGAAGATAACAAAGGATACCCCTAGTTACATGGACCTGCTCAGGCTTCCCAATCTCCATTCCGATAATTTATATTCATTTTTCCATGAGATAGGCGTGGATTTTTAAGTTTCACTTTTTAGAGACCACTCATATATAAAAATGTTTTTCAAGTGGCTAATGGCTCAATGCTAAAGTCAAATACAAAAGAAAAAAAAAAAGAAAAAAAGGCTCCAAAGAGCCTGTCCACGTGAGAAGTAACATTAATCGTTACCTGCTATCTTTTAAAACGAGATAGACACAAAGTAACTTTCGCATCTTTGGCTATTACTAGCTAGGAAAAAATTGTTAAATATTTAAATATTATAGACTTCATTTAACATTTTTTTCAAATTTTCATCAAAAATATATAAAAATTAAGTTAAATAGATGCCACATTCCCTGTCGAAGACAAAACAAATCTTCCATCATCTCTTAAGAAAGCTAATTAAATTCTGCACATTTTTAATTTGAAAAATGTTTTCTCCTAAAATTCCTACATTACTACCTTGGAGATTAGCTTAACTGAAAAATTAAAAATTCTGTTTATACTCAATTCTTTTCTCTGTCATTTCTGACGAATTTCTACATCCATGTCCATGTCTCAACATCATACGAATAGGCAAGTATAAAAGAGAGAGAAAATGTCTTCGGTGAATCACCGGCAAATCACCCCAACGCGAATAAATTAAGTTTAGCATAAAAACTCTAATAATTGTCATTGCAATGAATGTATCGATACAAAATTTCCTATGTAACTTCAGAACCCCTTATGGGCGACTCTTATTAATTTTCCGCGGATTCAGCCAAAGGAAGGGGGACTCGAGGGAACTCTTGTTCGACCTTTTACTTCTGTTTTTATTAGTATATATACAATCGGTTTTATATAATAAGTATACCTATGGGATGACCTGCGTGATATAGACAAAATTATAATATAGAATAATAAAAGAAAATAACTACATAGTAATTTTTAAAAAAATAGCAAATAAGATAAATTAATGAAAAATCATCTGAAGAATAAAAATAAATATTACCTTTTAGAATGCCGATACACCTTTTATCCCAATATTTACAACCCAGATCAACTCCAACCATACCTAAACCTGAATGCTCCTTTCTCAAACATCAAAGCACTGGCACAACTCCGTCTATCTGACAAGTACTATCTTAAAATCAGTTACAAAAATAATGTATACACCCTTAATCCCCAAGAACTTTGTACAATCTGCAATAAAAACTAATTGGAAGACGTATACCACCTGTTAATATCCTGTCCGATATACTCCCCCATTAGAAGCCACTTCCTGCCTCAGAGTATCAGTATAGACAGATCCAACTTTTATACATTATTCCTGGGCCATAATAAAAATGATATCTCAAATATATTCTATAATTTAATCGGCGCTTTGAAACTTAGATCATTCATTGTTAACGAATAATGTATTTCAACTTACATATTATATTGATATTCAATACCTACATCCCCACTCCATATTTACTGTCTTCGTTACATTATTATTATTAATTTGTAATTACTTATTTTATTTATTTATGTTATTTATTTAGTTTGTTAAAGGTTCTTTTATATTTGTCGTTATTGTTTTATATGTGTATTCCTTTTTGTCATTATTATGTTAATATTGTAAAAGTAATGGTCACTGACTCAATTGTATTGGGGTGATCCCTTTAATCAATAAAAATTATTTATTATTATAATTGAGTGGTTGACGCGAAAAAGGTTCTAAACGCCAAAATAACACTTCCTTCCTCTGCCATGTTGAGAACTACTGGTGGCTGTTAGAACCTTCTTCCATGAGGCTCAACGCTGACGTGGGCTCAATACTACCAACTGCTGCTGTAACGGCATAAAAAAACTTCCCTACACGGTCCCTAGAGACCTATAGAACCTGATTCCACAGAAATCTCATTTTCGAATAAAGTGGAGCTTAGAACCTTTTTCGGGTCAACCACTCAATTAATGAAAAATAATAAAGTAATTATAATAATGTAAATAAAACTATAAAGTAACAAAAATGGATGAAGTCCCGAATTACAACTCGTCGTCTAACTACCGATGTAATGAACAGATCGACACAAAATGTAGTATGAGGATTCCGAAGCCCCTATCCACCCTCTTTATAGGTGGCCCGCACCTAAAAATGTTAGCCCAACCCTGCCCTGAGTTCGTTACGTGCAGCTCCGCCCTGCAAATAAGTTTTTTTCCTGTAGGATTTTCCGTTTTTTTCCGCCTCATACTTTTTCTTTTTTTTACATATTCTCAAAAAAAAAAAAAAAAAAAAAAAGAAAAATTGAGGGTAAGACACATTTCTCTGTTCTATCCCCATATCCACCTTAGTGGGTTGTCTCATAAGGGTGAGACCCACCCGTTTGTCTCTTCGCTCTACCTCATCCGCATATTTGTCACACTTTAACGCCTCTCAACTTATAATACTTAACTCGAGGTTATTACACAGCATTCGTCTAGATTCAAATACACAGGTGGATGTGCTCTCACAGTATCTCAAAAATGACTTCATGAAGTTATGTAATCGGTCAGAAATTCGATTTTGAGTCTTTAATGAAAATTCATATTTTTAGATCCCCTGATTCCGAAGTAAAGAAAAATTGGATCTTTTAGGACCGGCGGGAGGGTCAACATTTTATTTCTTCGGATACATCAAGTGGATTTACAAAGAGTAAATGGTTTCGGTAGAAAATTTTTCAGAATCCCGGACACATAACCGAAAAGATCAACTTCTCTACCGAAACCACTTACTCTTTGTAAATCCAGTTGATGTATCCGAAGAAATAAAATGTTGACCCTCCCGTTGGTCCTTTTACTAAAACAGTCCAGGTTCTCCTGATATAAGAGGAACATATACTGTAGAACCTCTATAAGTCGAACATCAAGGGAGACGCCAAAAAATTCGAGTTATAGAGTTTTCGACTTATGGAGGATTTCGACTTAGGCGGATTTTGATTCGACTTGTAGAGGTTAAGATTCATTCTAACTAATTTTGAGTTAGAGAGGTGAAATAAATAAAAATTCAAGTTACAGAGGTAACAAACACATTTATATTTATTATAAATCAACATTATTTCAAAACATCCTTAAAATAAAAAATACGTAGTATATGTAGGTATTTAAAAAAGTCAGTAATTTTTTTTTGCTTTAGATAATTGGTAATCCTATTTATTGTATACTCCTAAATTGTTTTCTAATGGTGTACATTGTCGGCAAATTCTTAAAGTTGGTAACTTATTTTTCTTCGAGCTATAGAGGTAATAAGTTTCAAATAATCGAGTTGTAAAGGTTGTAAAATAAAACATTGGTATGTTCGAGATACAGAGGTCCAATTTATTTTTTCGAGTTATAGAGGGAAAATATGTACCAAAATGGCTTGTAGGGACTCACTGATTATTTCGACTAATAGAGGGTTGAGATTTCGAGTAATGGAGGTTTTGGGGCTTGAAGGGAAAGGAACAAAACTTTTTTTCGAGTTTTGGAGGTTTTCGACTTATTGAGGTTCGACTTAAAGAGGTTCTACTGTAGTTCAAATGGAAAAATTTTTAGAAACCCTGACACATAACCGAAAAAATCCGAAAAATTTGTAACTATGTCTGTTTTTTTCGTGTGTGTAACATGGTAACTTTAGATAGAATGAATTTATTCACAGGAAATTTTAGGTGTGTATCTAGAACCCCATGAGAACGACACCTATTGATTTTCAGACAAATTGACCAATACGGGGCAGGCTTCATACAAAAACACTAATAACTGGAATCAGAGGAAGGTGCTCCACTCAAAAACCCGGATATAACTGGTTATGAACTGAATGTATAGAACCAAAGTTTAGTATGATGATTCAGAAGCTCCTATGTGAGTCAACTATTGACTTTTAGCCCAAACGAACGAATGGTTTTAAAGGGAGTACGAAACGTGTTTGATTGATTCGTGCTGGGGCAGTACATAGCCAGTGATTCACCGTCGAGATACTTTCTTATACGTTTAGTATAAAGTGAAAGAAGAAGTATTCTAATCTCATATATTACTACGTCTCCAACAAAACCCTTCACACTGACCTTAAAGTATCTTTCATCACTGAAGTCGCTAAATCCAAATATAAAAAATTATTTTCCCTTCTTAGTTCCCACAATAATCCTCTAGTCCGTGCCCTCCATTCTGCCATACTTCCCCAACGACGGCTTAAGCGTCAATGGCCTAGAGACCTCCTGAGCAGAAGCAGTGACAGTGCCAGTGATTAGCTAAAAACGAGAGAAAAACAGTGACTACCAAGTGACATTTTCCCCTCATGACATTTTGACATTGCCATTACCTCTTTATCAGCACATTTGCTTGTTGTATTTATGTGTATACAGTTGTAAATAGCTATTTGTAAATAAAAAAAAAAATAAAAAAAAATCTCATATAAATCTAAAGACGTTTGGAACATTATCACGATGTATGTCTGTCCATGTGTTTTATTAGGACTTGGTGAGAAATAAGAAAGAATTGTAGCAATGAACTTGAAATTTAAGGGTAGCTCAGTGGTATGGGTGCTTGCTTTCTGAGCTCAAGATCATGGGTTCGAAACCCGGCTGAGACCCTTAGTTTATTTTAAGCACGCCGTCCTTCGGATGGGACGTTAAACAATGGTCCCGAGTCTGAACAATGTCAGGTACTCGTTAAAAACACCTTACCCTAGGTGAATAAAAATTTAGGGTAGGCAAAATTTAGAACTCCCACAGTAGAATCGGGCTCATGTCCACCAGAGTGACGAAAGAGCACTCAGGTAGTAGGCGATATGAACTCGTAGTTATAGCCCGGGCATCATGTCATAATGAATAACTAACTAACTTGAAATTTTATATAATGATTTCACATGTGCTAACTTAGATCTGATTAGTTTTTGGTCAAAACCAGACGAAAATGAAGGTCACTTTATTTCATGCCCTAACAACATTTTACAAGATACATCTTATATTTAACATTAAATCAAAATTATTTTCAAATTAAAGTTGTAGAGAAAACTAAAAGGCACATTTTATCTGACAATATTCAGAAGGCCGTCCGGTTTCATTGCATGATATACAAGAAAATGGATAGTCCTATCGAAAAATAGGTTCCTACCAAAACTGTTAATGCTTCATCGGATTTTCATCAAATTTCACTAACTTTTAGTTACTCTCTCCTACAAACTGTACTTAATATCATTACAATTATTTATTTATTGAATAAACAAAAATGATAATTGAATCGATTGTACAAAATTACTTTAATTAATCGCATATCCGTACGTTCCGCGGTGTTTATAGTTTTAGACCGCCATGAAGACCTGTAGGGGACTGGCGCGGGATTAATTTCCCTCAAAACCTGAATCAGTGTATGAGTGATGGTCACAGGCGCGGGATTAAGTTTTCTCAAAACCTGAATGTTGTTATGTTACCCGAATTGGAAAGTGATGGTTTTGTATTTCGGAGTTGGGTGCTCGTCGGGTTGGGGGCCCTGATGGGTCGCGGCCGGTTCGGTGCCTCCGCTCCTCTGCTGTGTGGTCTTCTGGCGTCCGGCTTTTCATCGGCCGTGTCGGCTTCCTGACTGTGCTGTGTGGTGGCCCCATTCCTCTTCGGGGGCATTGCGCGTCCGTATCTTGCTTTTTTACAAAACTATTGCTATAAATTTCAGCTTCTTCATATAATTGTTCTTCTTTAATTGCTTTGTCCTTAAACCAATGTGCCTATGAAAAATTCCAAAATGATCATCATGGTAGCTGGCCGATATGCCTCAGCATAAAGTCATAAATCAAGGAGAAAAAAAAAAAAGACCTGTGAGGTGTTTGTGGTGGTAAGTTTCTTGGTAGTGAAATTTACCTCTTGAAGCTTCGCGAAAAAAAAAAAAAAAAAATCGTACGAGCATCGTGTTTGATCCAAAAAACGGGAAAGGAGACAGTCGCTCTTAAGAATCCCCTACTCTTAGCCCGAAGAAGAGCATTTAACAGGTTTCCAGTATTGTCTATTTCAATGTTCAATGGGTCATTATCGATTCAAACCCTTTCATTCAAAACCTTTTGTTCTTTCTGTTTTTAATCAAATACTTTACACTGCTCTTTGACGAAGTTGAATGGAGAAGATTTGTGAATTGAATAATTAATCAAATCTCTATTCTCTAGCAGCGTGTATTGAATGTGGTTTTTGTTGTTGGTTCTATATACAGGATATCGCATTCCTTTCTTTTTCAGTCAAGTCTATTCAAAGTATTCCTAAAATACATTGAGCTTTTTTTTTCTTATTTCGTTTTGGGAAAAATAGGTATCGGCTGGTTGCACATAAACAACATCCATTTGACATTGTGGATCCATTTGACATCGAATCTGGGTATAAAAATTTGCTACACTCATTTTTATATACTTAAATTACTATATAGCCAATAGTAGAACAGAGTCAGAACCTGTAGAAAGGCTAGACGAATAGAAAGGCTATCTGTATATTCAAAAAATTTGCTGAATATTGAGATGGAATATTAGCCAATTAAGTTTACGTTTGTGCTAAAAATCATGAATCCACATACTCAATTTTTTGTCGATGGGGTTTTTGAGTTTAGCTCCCTTCTGATCCTCCCTTCCTACCTATCCAGCTGAAAATTAATAGGTGTCGTCCTAATTGGTTTCTGAATTTATATACGAAATTTCGTGTTAATACATTCATTACAACAGCAGTAATTAGAGATTTTGTGTTAAGCACCTCCCTAATCACGCTCTTCCCTTTCTTTTGTTTGAAAACCAATAGGTGTCGTCTTTATGGAGTTCTGGATATATATAACATATATATATCCAGAACCATATTATTACGATAACTACCCTGTTACCAGTAGTATTATTACTGCTACCAGTTTATTATGATTATAACCAGTTAATTAGGATTATTCTCTCGAGGGTGTACGCAAT
Source organism: Aradus depressus (assembly GCA_963662175.1). Taxonomy (NCBI): domain Eukaryota; kingdom Metazoa; phylum Arthropoda; class Insecta; order Hemiptera; family Aradidae; genus Aradus; species Aradus depressus. The sequence goes on from OY759215.1 coordinate 47,913,789, forward strand.
GGAAGTGAATATCTAAAAAGGGGTAGTGATGTTGAAATAAAAAAGACACAAGAGAAACAGATGAATATATATTGTACTTACAATTGGGGTCCAGGCACGGCTTGGCAGATATAAATGAAATAATTAGATACAATTAATAAATATAATACAATAGACCCACAATGAAAAATTGAAGACAAGAATACAAATACAAGATAGAGAGTACCCTAATACAAAGTGAGTGTGTCTTAGTACAAAAGTAAGTGTGTCTGATTCACTCTGCCGGCCTGGGTATTTGTAATGCCATAGAACAACCTAGACTGTCGTTCTAGAACCTTCCATTACAGAAAATTGGATATTTCTATATATAAGGTATTTACAACGGTTTTATTCTATATCTAAATTACTATCACATATATGTACATCTTTAACTTTATTTTACAAAACTTATATCGGCCTTAAAATATATATTTGGCAAAACTAAAATCTAGACAAGGGATCGATTTGGACCATTAGTTCTATAAGGCCTATTTATTCCATCTGGATCTAAATGTTCTATGTTACATCATTTAGCATTTCATCAGGTAATCTATACCTTTATAATATTATACATTATATAATCTTAATTCTACGCTACATGTCGCCATATATATATAACTAAATTATTTATTAAATTCATACTACATAGTATGATAGTCTATAATAATACATCCAGATTATTTGTCCCATAAATATAATGTTATATGTCCCGATATATTTTTATAATATTAATTATTAATTTCCCCGATAGTCAGACCTGATGAGTCAGTGTACTATTATATGTCTGGTGGGATATAGGGATTATGGGAACAAGGAACATAATCATATATATAATTCTGTGCCGATACATTCATTCTATCGGCAGTTATCAAGTTCACAGACATACAAATTTTTTTTTTTTCATTTTTGAAATCAGGGGATAAGGAAAAAAACATGAAATGAAATTCCAGTGAAATCTGAACATCGAATCTCTGACCGATTACATAACACCTCAGATCAACCCACCAGCATATTATTCCTTTTTGGCCTCCCAATATCGTTAGAAAAATGTAAGCTGCCGCACTTCTATTTACTTGACCGGTTTGCAGCGCCTCCTTCTCAGCTTGAGGACTCTCTTGGGAAGAACTATTTTTATTTCCCCAGCTATACGAAATATATGGGAAGTTAAGTAATCTGTCAGAAGCTGTTTTCGCCTGCAATTTATATGTTTTCCGACCCCTGATTATATATGTACTCGTATCCTTATTATTTGTGCGAGCCCCAAAAAAAACGCAATGATAACAAAAATCCATGGATACCGTGGTTAATGAAAACAATAGAAGTTTCACAGCGATTATATCATCGCTTCTTTGAATGAGATTTTTTCTTGAACATTAATCACTTGGCTGAATTTTACAAGATACTTGTTTTCCAAAGAAATAATTTATTATTATCCAACGCTCAAGCCTAGTTTTTTGTTTTCTTGCAGACAAGACTCGAGTGTTTCCAGTGACTCGTTCTCGCAGTCGAGCAGCCCGTCATACACAGTCAAATCGATGGAAGCGCCGCTGCTACCCGGGGCGGGAGTGGCCGGCCGGAAGAAGAAGTACCCAGATCCAAAGATGAGCCCGATCCGACTGGAGAGGCGGGACGAGGGTGTGGAGGCATTGGAGGATCCTAACACCTCCCCCATCACCAAGAGCCACTCCACCCCGGCCAGTCTCCAGACCATCGTCCGCTTCCACAACGGATCCAACATGTCCCTCCATCACAGGGTAAACACCATCAAAGTATATTTATATACCTTACCTTTATGGCGATTGGAGCCTCACCTCCACATTAACAGTCTCATTTCCACATTAACAGCCTCACCTCCACATTAACAGCCCCACCACCACATTAACAGCCCCACCTCCACATTAACAGCCTCACCTCCACATTAACTGCCCCACCTCCACATTAACAGCCTCACCTCCAAATTAACAGTCTCACCTCCACATTAACAGTCTCACCTCCACATTAAAAGCCCCACCTCCATATTAACACTCACACTCCTTCTCACTCCCATCTTCGCTAAATCCTTTTCGGCAAGATACAACTATTTGAGCTAGTGTATCCAGCCTGTATCTTCTTCAGCATTCTCTCACCTCTCCTAATACTTACTTTTCTTCTTTAGTATTTTTATCTTCAACGTCACCACTCCCAGCACAGATCGAGGAAGTCTTCTTAAAAATGTTCTCTCCTAAACGATCAATGCCATCTAGAATTTTCAGCAGATTCTTCTTAAAATCAAGCGTTTTCTTGAAATACGTTCGGTCCTCTAATACTACGGTTTCCATAAAGAGGCTTCTTCAACACTTATTGTGGATTTAATTGTCTTCCATTTTTAGAATCACTTGTGCCTAGCGATTAGATTCTGTACTTTGCTTTTACTGTTTGCTCAACGCAAAACATCGCCTTTTACCTCCATTTTTTCATATTTTTCTTTCTTTAATTTGGCAGGAAAACAGATGAGTTTAATGTCATCAATTGCGTTTAAACGAAACATTATCAAAAGAACCATTTTTTTTTTGTTTATCGAAAAAGAAATTAGCTCCGACTGTAAACAACTGTAGGATTTCAGTGAGTATTCAACAACAACAACTTCCAGAGGCGCACGCAAAACCGTCTCGAGGAAAGCTCTCTCTAAAAATGATAAATGAATAGAAGGGGAAATTCTCAACTATCCAATCAGAAATCTTCGTTAGATTTTTTTTTTCTAAAGAAAGGAATATCGATCTCTATTTTTCATATCATAGTAAAATGGTCACTGCAACCGCTAGAGCCCAGCACCGTCCTTCCTGCCCAAAGCATGAAAAAATAAGGTTAAAAAGAAGAAAACATGTCGATAGTGAATCACCAGTGTGTACTTCCCGAGCACGAATTAATCAATCATAACCAATCGACCGTTTGGGCCTTAAAATCAATAGTTGACTTCTAAATCCTCATACTAAATATTGTGTCAATACACCATTACATCGGCAGTTGTTAAAATGTTTGAGTCCACCCCCTCCTCTGATCCTTCCCTTTGACCGATGTCGCCAAATATTCATAGGTGTCGTCCTTATGGGGTTTTGACTTTAAATACAAAATTTCATGTCGATACATTCATTACATCGGAAGTTATTGTGGTTTTTTTATTGAGTCCCCCTTCTGATTCCCCCCCCCCCCATTTCTTCGGCCGATTCCGCCGATAATTAATAGGTGACGTACTTATAAGGTTTTGAATTTACATACAAAATTTCGTATCGATACATTCTTTACAGCGGCAGTTATTAAACTCCCTAATCTACCTTTTCCCTTAGATCGATTCGACAGAATATCAATAGGTGTCATCCTTATGCACATATATCCCACAGCTACACATATACAATTTCGTGTCGATGTATTCATTCTATCGGGACTCAAAGAATCTGGAGAAAACTGAACATCGAATTTCTGACAGATTATAAAACTTCCCATATACTTATATAGCTGAAGAAATTAAAACAATTTTCTGTGCCTTGTTGGCCCCCCTCTCATTATGAACATCACATCAAAAACTCAACATTCCTGAGAAAACTTTATGGAGAGAGAGAAGACCTTAATTGAAAGGTTCCAGAGAGATTCATTAAATTTAATGAAGATTTAAACTACCTTAGTCAGAGATCAGAGATCTATCTTACAGCTAATAACAATAATCCAATAAGTCTTTTCTAAAATTTATAATTTATTAATCTTTATTTTAACGAAACAGAAAAACTTTACTTCATTTTGACATTTGCAAGCTTATATATTTGTGAGTGGATGGTCATTTTTTTTGTATTTTTAATTTCTCATTTCATGAAAATCCTGAATAAATAGTCGACTAACAAGAGATGTCTTGGAATCGATATAAGCCGTTTTTAACGAGTGTCTACTTATAATGAAACGAACTAAAATAAAAAAAATTACTTAAAACGAAAAGAACTTAAAAAAACGGTGGCATAGACTTAGCGTGCTTGCCTACTTTGCAAAAGTACGCGGGTTCGCGGGCCTTTTCGTTTTACTTTACCAGCAATTCGGGTTCAGAGTCCTCATACTAAATAGTGTGTTGATACATTCATTACATCGGCAGTTATTGGGCAGTTATTTTTCAGTTGAACCCCCCCCAAATTCCCCTGCCCTTAGGTCAATTCCACTGAAAATGAATAAGTGTTATGGAGTTTTAAATTTACGTATGAAATTTTGTATCGATACATTTATTGTAACGGCAGTATTTCATTTTTTGTGTTAAGCCTCCCCCCTTCCCTTTGGCCGGTTTACCTAAAAATCATAGATGTCGCCCTTACGGGGTTCTGGATACACATTCGCGTCGATAGGAAACATAGGCAGAAATGTTTTTGTTTATTTTTGGAATCACTTCATATAGCGAGGGAAGTAAAAGAAGTTTATTTTATTTATTTATTACTATTTTCCACAATATGTTGAGGAGGGCGCCGGTAGCTCAGTGGTATGCGTGCTTGCCTTCTGAGCTCAAGATCGAAAGAATGGGACGTTAAGCGAATGAATAAAACTTTAGGGTAAGCAAAATTTAGGAGTGCAGTAGAGTCGGGCTCATGTCCACCAGAGTGATGAAAGAGTGCTCTAGTAGTAGGCGAAATGACCTCGTATAACCTAATAACTAACTAACACAATATGTCCAATATTCTGGGGGTATTGAGGGTCAGTCAATGATGAAAACACTATTCAAATGCCAACGTTTCGATATATTTCATATCATCATCAGGGCCTAACAAAAACAAGACAAACATGGGGGAATTAAGATTGGAAAAATATAATAAGTGATCGATTAAAATTATATATAGGTACATAAATATACACTCACAACATACACACATCCACATAAATACATATATACAAAGGGTACAGAAGGGTAGAGGGTAACAGATAATAAATCCGGGGAAAACCCCGGTTAACGGGACTTAAATTTGTAAAGAACTACTTACTGGCTAACAGATATTTTACTATGTTAGGAAAAAAAAAAAAAAAAAAAAAAAAAAACCTTTTGTTAGGCCCTGATGATGATATGAACTATATCGAAACGTTGGCATTTGAATAGTGTTTTCATCATTGACTGACTCTCAATACCCCCAGAATTTTGAATTCTATAGTCGCTAGCAAACATCTAATATGTCCAATGTTTCTCAATTTAAAGGGTATATTTACAATTTTTAAAAATGTCCTTCGCATCTGTGTCGATTGATGATAGCATAGTTGATATAAAGTGACGTGCGGAATCCTTCCAGATAAAAGAAGAATCCTGAAGATCATAAGATGGTCAAAGAGGAATAGGATACGTTTCTTTACACTCTAAACTGTGACGAGAAAACTCGGGACCTCACAAGGATAGCAAACAAATATAATGATTACATCTCGACTGGTCAACTAAATGTTAATATAACCAAGACTGGGAGTCGACTGACCCTAATCTCCTTGGATCAATAACTTATACCTGCTATTCATGCTCATATTAGTGGATAAAGGAACACACTTCTACATTCAACTGGAATTGTCAACTTATCTTCTTTTTTGTCTCATTTTAATAATTATTAAAAGATTGCTATTTGCTTCTCTACATCATTCGAAACAATAGGCTATTTAGAGTATTAATTTATTTAAAATGTCGGCACTCATAAATTGCAAACCAAGCGGATTAAATGAAAACCAAGACTTGTTAGTTCAAGCTACACGAAGTATAGGAAAACAGTGGGAAGACAACGTATTATATTTCTATGAGAAATCTCGTCCCACATCATACTATCACATATGAAATATAGGGGAAGTTATGTAATCGGTCAGAAATTCTATGCTGAATATTGAACGAAATTTCATATTTTCCGACCTCCGGATTCCAAAAATAAAAATGTCTGCCTGTGTCTGTGAAGAAGTTAACTCCCGATAGAATGAATGTGTATGAATGAAAAGGAGGATCAGAGGAGGGTCTCAACTCACAAAATCCAATAACTGCCGATGTAATAAATGTATCGACATGAAATTTTATATTTACATTCAAAACCACATAAGGTTCCTATTAATTTTCCGCGAAGTTGGCCGAAGAGAAGGGGGGATCAGAAAGGGGACTCGACTCACACTAATAACTGCCGATTTAATGAATGTATCGATACAAAATTTAGAACGAGGATTCAGAAGCCACTGTATAAGTAAAATATTATCTTTTTTATCCCAAACGGTCGATTGGCTATTTGGGAAAAGCGAAATTGTAATTCTTGCTGGAAAGGCCATAGCCGATGATCCACCGAAGACTTTTTTTTATACCTCCAAAGAGATGAACGAACTGCGTATCTGACTATTTGTACTAAACGAAAACTAGTATGCTCAAATTCTTAGATCAATTTGGATGTAACGCCGATTTTGTGTGAACAAGGAAAATAATAGTTACCTACTCTAAATTTAGAATAGTCAAAGAACTTATTTCAAACTAAGTACCATTAATACGGGTAATTTATGTCTGTGTGTGCCTTTGAACAAGACAATACCCGATAGAAAGAATGTATCGACACGACATTTTGTATGTGTATCCAGAACCCTCTAAGGACGACACCTACTGATTTTCAGTCAAATCGGCCAAAGGTGAGGGGCGATTAGGAGGGAGGCTTAACCAAAAAACTCGAATAACTGCCGTTGTAATGATTGTATCGACACAAAATCTAGTATGTGGATTCGGGAGTCATTATGTAAGTCAAATATTTGCCATACGGTCGATTGGCTTTAAAGCGACATCATCCAACATCACATGCTTGTCTCCTGAGCTCAAAATTGCGAGTTCGGAACTATGTGTGGAGACCTTAGGTGTATAAAAAAAAAAAAGTTAAGCATGGGTTTAGGGAGGATGTGAAGCGATGATCTCAAATCTGTGCGATGTCAGGTACTCGTTAATGACCCCCTTATCAAGGTAACTAATCCTGGCTTTTTTGTTTATTCGGGTAAACTTGCTGATTTCACTTTCCCCTTTTGAATAACACGTGGACTTCAAGTCTAAAAGATTAAAGCTTCGAAAGTAGCTCAAAATTATCGACTCGTAAGCTGATTGGATTGACGCCACATTTTACCCCTAAAAGGATTAAATATTCCCCAGAGAGATTTCAAAATACAGTCTCTCCATTTATAATAAATAATAATAAAGACATAGGCACAGGATAAGCTGGGTACATCTAAATCCCAATAAAGGGGCTCTCAAACGCCTTCTATATCTGGTAGTTCACACTAGTAGTTATAGTCATGGCATGAACCGCAGAACACAAGCTAACAAATATTCACATTTTGTTTTCTACTGGTTATCTGCTGGTAATTGAATTTTTTTTTTGTGACTCATGCCTTTAGCTACTAGGTCATAAATTTTGCCTAGCCAGGGTTTAGTTATCTATTGTAGGTGTCTTTAACGAGTATCTTAAAGACTCGGGACCATCGCTTAATGTCTCATTCAAAGGACGGTGTGCTCAAGGTAGGTGCTTAAGGGCCTCGGTCAGATTTCGACCCACGAGGTTGAGCTGAGTGATCAAGCACGCTATCTCTGAGCTACCGGGCCCTAATTAAAGTGTTGATACAAATACACATAGCTGATGAAAAAAAAAAAAATCAAAAGTTTACATTTATAATATTGAAAAGAGGGGGCCAGTAGTCAGGCTGCTAGCTTAGTGATCGAGGGTTCCAAACTTGGGGATTTTCATCTGGAAGTTAAACATAATCTTGAGCAGCCTATCTTTCAAATGAGACCTTGAGCCTATGCATTGACAGATGCTCGTTACGACCCCCATTCTAGTTAACTAAACTAGGTAACTAGTGACTAATAGAGTCGACAGTATCTTTTCAATGTAGAAGGAAATCGAGGTTCTGTCGTGTAAAAGAAAATTCAAAATATGGCCAACGTTTCGAAAACTATTTATTTTCTTCTTCAGGGCCTTATAATGACTTGAGTGGATGTTTGTGGTGAAGGTGTTGTGAGTTTGTCAAACAAGTCATTATAAGGCCCTGAAGAAGAAAATAAATAGTTTTCGAAACGTTGACCAAATTTTGAATTTTCTTTTACACGACAGAACCTCGATTTCCTTCTACATAAGTAACTAGGCTCCCACGACCTCGTATTTAAAGTCCGGACAAGAATCACTAAAACAACAAACATACAAACGTGATCATTTTATACAACACATTTGCAATAACATCATGCTGCATGTCTGGCGGAGGATAGTGTCCTGGAGGAAAGAGGCGTCAGCCAGCCCTTGATGCGTCCCCGCCAAAAGGCTTCCTGAGGTAACGAGGACGAAAGTAAACTTGCGAGTAGGCAACATATTTGAGAAATCACAAATTCCATTTGTCATAGCAGTAGGTTTTATTTACGTCTTTAGCTAGTAGCTTTTTGTGATGTCAAAAACAACTTGATGCTGCACCAAATACCATTACATGAGAGGTGTGTGTGGAGCAGTGTTAGAAAGTCTGTCTTCTGTTAAAATTGGTGGAGACGGTAATTTGGAAGTGGACGAAGGTTGTTTATGAAACGTAAGAATCAGGCGGGGCAGTTATTATCAAGTCATAAGACGACAGAATCGTTAATTCAATTACTTCCGGATGATAATTAACGTTACGTAATAGTGGCCGCCAGTTAATGCAAAAGTACCCAATAAACAATTTAATTTTTCTTTGTGACTTACAACATAAACGTACACTTTCGAAGAATTCTCTGAATGCTAAATCACATAATTACCAGAAAATTAACTTCTGAACCAAAACAATTAGTTATGAAAGAATAATTTTTTATGTATATTTAAGCAGATAATACAAGACATGCGGCGTCCGTCCAACCACTACATCACCAGCGGCAGGTTGAGGTTTCAATTTGTACAGGTTATCCTCAATGCCATCGCTATCATGGCCATTGCTGGAGGACTTGCCCTGTATTTTAAAGGTAAATATAATTGTATTTTATTATTATATACTAAAAGAGTCTTAAAAAATGTATTTCCATATTTTATTTAAAAAATTAAACAACTAAGAAAATGTGTTGTAAAAGGAAAATAATAAACAGGAAAATATGTAAAACTAAAATCATTCCCACCAATATGATAATGTTTATAACCTATATAAGACCATAGAATAACATACGACTACGTTCTTCCAACTGATCAAATATATGTATAACCGGACTGAAGAGAAATTCACTTTCAAAGAGGAAAAAATATACAATTTTTGAGGAAGTTTCTCATAATATAGAGGGAGAAAAAAACGATAAATTGATGATCTTAGAATTATGTCATACATAAAATAATATATTCATGTTTGCCCATAGTTTTAGAACATTTACTATTAAAAGTTACTACAGTACAACAACACTTCATTTTTTTTGTCGTGATGTGATGACAAATTGTGTATATCTTTTAAAAATAATTATTTTTTGAGGGATTTTCTTATTTTTCTTTTGTTAAATTAGATAAACAATTGTATGAATATTGGAAAACTGGTCCTGGTTTTCAGCTCTTTTAATAAAATATTCTCATTTTCCTCTTTAAAAAGCCAAAGAAGTCCTCCCGGGATTACTCCTCAGGGGTTTAACTTAATTCGTAATACTCTTATTGAGAGAGGAATTAAAGCTACAGGTTTAATATGCCCAGCACATACAATATGACCACTCATTGTTGTTCCTATAAAATAATTCTTCTAATGACCAAGTAGATTAGGACGAAACAATTGCGACTTAACTTTTGATAATCTTTTTGAATATTTTCCTGTGGACCTCAGTTTTCCTGGTACTGAATTTCACTTTTGGCATATCTCCTGTGAAGTAGCAGATTTTCTTTTAAATGAGGCCCCCCTTCAAAAATGTTTTGAGGAAAGAAGGTAGATAAAGCCTTTAATTATCAGGTTATTAAACGTATACAGCTTCACAAAAAGGTCCTCCTGGTGGGTCAATATTTTATTCTTTCGAATATATTTATGTAAGATGTGTGTACGCAGTACGGGTTATCCTGAAATATATTGTTTTTGTAACGAGGGCGAAAAAGAAATTCGTAAATGTATTTCATCTGTAAAACATCGTTGTACTTAATTTCGCTTGCTCTATAACTAGAGGAATTTGTTCATTGATTGATGAATTATATCTGTGGTGTTGGAGTAAAGGGGTATATGTCAGTTTTTCTGTTTTCAGTTTTCAGAGAACTCCCATGTTTCTCAGTTGTCCCCCTTTTCACTTCCTTTTTTTCAATGAAGTCATAAGATTCTGACTTATTTCTCTTTACCCCAACTTAGAGATCACCTATCTAAAGCAAGTCATAACTTATCTAAGTTATGACTTGCTTTAGATAGGTGTTACCCATTTTCACAAAAAATTGACATATACCCCTTTACCCAAACAGCACAGATATATTATAAAATTAATATCCGTTCAGCGGCTTATTGATTAGAGAAATTCTCTTTGTAAGGAAAATACAAATTTAAGGAATAGGGTTTATACCTTATACTTTCTTATGAAAGTCCTGAGATGGCGGATTTAGTGTGTTATCTGCAGTTAAACTTCACTATTATATTTTACAACCTTGTATAAAATTTCAAGAAGATTAATAAAATTGTATATTCAAAATAAATTGTGTTGACTTTTGAAGAATCATTTTTTTTGTGTTATCTTATGGGTTTTGCAGCCTATCCAGCGAGTGTTCGGTATGTCAACAGGACGGTGACGACTACCAAGGTAGCCTACGTTCACCATGACGTCAACCCATCTCCAGGTAGCCATACATCTAGTTATTATTTACGTCATATTTTATCCTGCTGTTCCCATTTCAGTTATTTGACGACGGTCAAAATTGGTTATTTGGTTTGCAATCTGCGACCATCACAGCACTCTGATCTGGGAAAAATTTGTTAAGAAAAAAAGTGTATTTACCCTGGTCAGGAGGATGGAAAAAATTAATTGGCCTAACATATGAAGTCTTCTTGTTATTTTATGCTAATTTTATTAATTTGTTTTTAATATGTGGCACCCAAGAGGAAACTTAAGTTGACCCGCAAATTTTGAAAACAAAGGAAGTAGGACAGCAAATACAAAAAGGTTTTCGACCCCTATTCCCACAAAGAGAATAGTTTAAAAAATACACTTTTCATTTATATGAGCATTAATCGAAAGCAACTGCCTCTCCGACCCTTTTCAAAAAATCTATTTTATAATTAACTGTTTTTTTGTTGAACATTAAAAACTAGAAAAATAAAAAGTATAATAAATATTTAATATTATTTAATTTATAACTTATACATATATATTTATACAAAACCAACATTATATATGGGACGATCTGATAACTTTGAATATATTGAGAAACAAATGAAGCTCTCTGTAGAGGCAGATATGAGAACCAGGATGAAGGGTGCTGGAACGGTGGTTCCCGCCCTGCTAATATCCGCTCTGGTAACGGCAAAAAGGAAAACACCCAAAACTAAATTTCAAATTCAATATCCTCCTGGAACTGTTACGTTTAATTCAATTTCGATTTGAAATTGAATCTAGATAAGGTAAAAGCAACTCTTTCTTGTCCCCCTTCTCCCTAAAGTTATTAAGTCTTTTAAGGAAAACTTAATCAAGGGGGGGAAAAAATATTGATTTATTTATTTATTATTATTTTTTAACTTTTTATTTTTTTAAAGGGCCTTCGTTTTTAATACTCTGTTTAAGGGTATCATAAGACCTTGCAATCCGCTTTTGATCCTATGTATTTTTAATCAGGACTAAAAAAGGATTTGAAAAGACGTTGGTGAGACACACCTGATTTAGTAGAAAACCAATGTCTTAATTATGGGCTTCTGAGTCCAATTAAAAAATTTCCTGATGAAATGTTCTGTTCCTAGAGTTAGTGGGGTTTTAAGATTAAGGCACTCTCCTCTCTTTTGCTGGTTTGGTTGAAACTCAAAAACCTGCCACACAAGCTGGTACTCTCTCGCCGACGTCGGACCTGTGTTACAACGATAGACACCTACAACGTTGTCCATACACGCAAATGTCATTCTGAAGCTCTGTACACTATAACATACAGTATCTGCATTCCTCCCAGTTATACTGTTGTAGTACAAATATACTAATTACTCAGAAGATAATTAATATTTTCATAATTCAAATATTCTTTGTACAGAAATTACCTTCCTGTAATTTTTTTTTTTTTTTTTTTTATTATGCCGTAAGACTAATTGTAGTCCTATAAAGCCGGAGCGAGTATGTAGTAGTCTATTGATCTTATTACAATTCTATTTTTGATTTGGTAAAAAATTTAATGAGTTAGTTAACGTTTTCTATGTTATTAATGTTAGCTATTGTTTGAAGAAATGTGTTTTCGTTGGATAGTAGTGTCTCATGTTGTCTCTGGTTGTAGTATTTTTTGCAGTTAGTGAAAATGTGGATTACGTCCTCAGTCTCATTGCAGTGTTCACAGTTGGGGGATGGTTTTATTTTGATTAGATGTAAGTATTTGTTTGTTCTGGCATGTCCGGTCCTCAGTCGTGTCAAGTATATGATTTGTTTAGTCGTCAGTGTCTTACTGTGTGGGTGGAACCATGGCTTTGTCGTTATTGTCTTCTGTACTCTGTAGAGGTATTGTCCTTTGGTTTGGGATATGTCAGTATAGTTGGTTTGCCATTCCGTGAGTGTCTGGTGTTGTAGGATGGAAAGGGTGTCTTCTAAGGTCAAGTCGATTCTGAGTGTCAACGTGTCCTTTGCCGTTCCTCGCTTGGCTAGGTGGTCAGCTCTGTCGTTGTCAGTCAAATTGATGTGTCCAGGAATCCATTGAATGTAATAGTTCTTATCTGACTGGTAAATGGATGTAGCAATTGTGGAGAGTATGTAGTTGCTGCGAATTTTGAGGTGAAAGTTGCGTGGTAGTTGGCAGGCGGATTTAGAGTCGGTCAGTATAACTATCTCTTCTGAAAATGTAATACTTTTAGAGTAGTCTATGGCCTTTTGGATAGCAATCAGTTCAGAGGTACAGATGTTATGATGTGGTGAGATTTTTTCTGTTAGGTTAGTGTCTGTTTGGGGATCGAAGATATCTATCCCCGTCCCCTCTGGTGTTTTGAAGCATCTGTGAAGAGTTTGTGACATTTATCGTAAAGAGTGTTAATCATTTCTATTGTGTTGGCTTTTAGGATTGTGGGGTCTAAGTTGTTTTTGGATGTTTTGATTGTCCTAATGTCTGGATTGGATTAAACCAATTTCTAACTATTTTTTCTAATTATGTTATGGAGGATACTAATATTCTTATGACAGCGAAAATCCAACTTCTTTAAATGAATCCATATCTAAAGTTCTTGATACATTGTACGATTGGCTTCTCTTCTATGAGGTCAATTATAGTTAAAGATTGTATCCACTGTATTTCTTAGTATTATTATTTCCATACTAATTTATCTTCTATTATTTATCAATTTTTTATTTTATTTTATCACTAACAATGTTATTACTGGTCCGATTCCAAGATTTAATAAATGTTTATTTAGTTAACTCATGCCCGGGGTTTAACATCGCCTATAGCGCTCTTTTGGTGCACATGAGCCTGATTACTGTGGGGGTTCAAAATGTTCCCTACCTAGGGTAGGGAGGCGTCTATAACGAGAACCTGATATCGTACATGCTCGGGACCATCGCTTAATGCCCCATCCAAAGGTGGCGTGCTCAAGATTTTCTCACCTCCCAGATGAAAAACCTAAGGGCCTCGGCCGGGTTCGGAATCCGCGATCATAAGCTCAGTAGGCAAGCACACTATCTCTGAGCTACCGGCTTAACTGTATATATATATAATTATAGGAGAAATAACTGTTTGTGTATCTAATTTATAAAGTAGTATCTTGATGCTTACATTTTTATGACATGTCGTACTACCATGTTATGGTTTATCATAAATAAATATTATTATTATTATTATTACAGGTATCTGTCTTCCAGTCATTGTTTCCTTCTGCATCCAGCACAAGATCCCCTACAACTACACCATGTTCCCCAACTACATCGGCCACTTCAATCAGCGAGATGCCTCCCAGGAATTAGAAGTGTACGATGCTGTCGTTGATGTTCGCTGTTATGAACTAGCTGCGTTTTTTCTCTGCACTGTTTTTGTCCCTAAATGTGGACCTGGTGGACAAATGGTTCGTCCTTGCAAAAGTTTATGTTCAGGTACACATTTTAACGTATTATTATTAGTGCGGCCCATTTAGTAATCCGGGGCCCCCTATTGTTTGCTAAAACGTTTTTTTTATCTTTAATTGTTTCATAATCCTAACTATATTTTAAAACCATTTTGATTTTCTCTCATTCTGTACGTTACGAATTGTTTTTTGCGAAGTTTTCTGTTGTTGTCTGTTATCCAGAAACGATGCGGCGATGTGGTTTCTTCCTGGAGGTATTCGGTCTGACCCTGCCTTCTTACCTCGAGTGTAGTCTCTTCCCGGAGTCAGAGGACACCAACATCTGTCTGGGACACAAGGAAGTCATACAGGCCGACAGACGGGCTCAGGCTCCAAGTAGGTTCACATCAGATTGATTTTCCAAATGCTTAGGTTCGGTTAGGTACAAAATAATTAAAGTAGTTTTCTCTACGTCAAATTATGTTTATACACAAGAGTTGACCAGAATCTGAGTATTTGAAGCCCGGGCATGAGTCACAGTCAGTTTTGTTGTCTGGGACTCATGTCCGGGCTTTAACTTTCTGAATTGGAGACTCTCAAAATAAAATTGTTTTTTAAATCCTAAGAACTTTCTTATATGTAGCGTCTTTTTGTTTGAGTGACATTGTTTTTTTCCTAGAATGTTTGAGTGGATTCCAGTGCGACATAAAGCGTTGCATTCCTGCAGACTGGCGGTGTGATGGTCATGTTGACTGCGAGGATCAGTCGGACGAGCTCGGTTGCGAAAACTGCCCTCCAGGTAACGTACAGCTTCATTTCAAAGCTGGCCTCTGAGCACAACTAAACGATAAATCTGCAAACTAAACCATTTTGAACAATGTGTTGACAGGGATGATCCATTGTGGTGAAAACAAGTGCATTGAACAGTCTCACATGTGTGATGGTGACGTCAACTGTCCCTGGGGTCAAGATGAAAGAAACTGCAGTAAGTGAAATTTCATAGTGAAAATATTGCTAGTTAAAATGACGTATTCAAGCACAAGCAATCAGCTTGGAAAAATTACATTGTGAAACAGTGAAATTATATCTAGCAAATATGATATTATGAAAATGTAGCGAATAGAGTTTCGATATTCATACCTGGTAGTAATGTCAAAATACAATTCTAGAGAAGACGCCTGTAGCCCAGAGATAGTATGCTGGCCTACTGAGCTCAAGATCGCAGGTTCGAAACCCGGCCCAGGTCCTTAGATTTTTTTATTTGAGTGCTGAAAAAACCTTGAGCATGCCGTCCTTCGGAAGGAATGTTAAGCGATGGTCCCGAGTCTGTACGACGCAGGTACTCGTTAAAGACCCCATAGCTCTCTGGTAGTAGGCGATATGACATCATAGTTAAGGCCCGGGCATGAGTCACATTAACTAACTACAATTCTAGCTAGTAAAAAGAACGTAACGAAACTTCATTCTGCACCAGCTACTTTTGGGCTCTTCCCACTTTGTCTATCATAATAAAAATTGAATTTTTTTACATTGGTTGTTCATTTGTTGCTCAGGTATACCTGTTGATTTCACTCTTGCCTCTAAATACCACGTAGACCAAGTCTAAAACATTAATGCTTCGAAAGTAGCTCAAAATTATCGACTCTGTAAGCGGATTGGATTGATACCACATTTTACCCCTAAACGGATTATATTTCCCAGAGGTAAAAATAAAAAAGTCTCTCCATTTATAGGAAAATACAACACATATAAATAAATAATAATAATAAACACATACATACGCATAGGAGAAGCGGGATAGATCTAAATCCCAATAAAGTGCCACTCGGGCCGAACCCATGATCTTGGCTAATGAGGGTTGATTCTAATACACATGCTTCGTAGAAAAAAAGTTGAAAATTTTACATTTTTAATATTGAAAAATCAAAGTTTAAATATTATAAAGACTATTTTTACAACGAATCCATTATCAGAAGTTTTATTGTACATAAATTACAACTTTTTAACATATTTTATTATTTTAAGTTCTTTTTTGGAATGTTTTGTTACTTTTTAAGCAGCCAGTTTTTTTTTTGTTTTGTTTTTTTTAATTAAGTTTATTTTGTGTTTTATAATGATCTAACTTGCGATGATTATTACAGATGACACAGCATGATTATGTGACCTTTCATATTTTGAGATCTTTCTTTAAATTGTTAGGATTATTTTAAAAATAAACCTATAGGTACTTTTATTTACAATAAAATATATGTTTGGAATCGTATTTTCCAGCCCATTAATTTGATAATCCAGTTTGTTTGGTTGACTTTTGATTTTTATTGTTTGACAATATTAAATATTAAAGAAATAAAATAATTTTTTTTTTTAAACGAGTCTATACAAGATCAATGAAAACTGACATAATTGCAGAGATATTGTGAAATAATTCAAATGGACTTGAAAATAAAATAAAACTGGTTTATTTAATATGTTGTCTAATTTCACTAACTATATATACATGGGAGTACTTTCGGTATTTCTACCATCCTCAGCCAAAAGCATAAGAGATAAGACTGATCCGTTTTATTTCCCCAGCTATAGGAAGTATAGGGGAAGTTATGTTATCGGTCAGAAATTCGATGCTGAGTTTTCACCAGAATTTCATGATTTCCGACCCCCTAATTCCAAAAATGAAAAAAAAAAAAATCGGTTTATGCACGATAACTCGTGATACAGTGAACTCGTGATACAGTCTTATCTCTTATGCTTTTGGCTGAGGATGGTAGAAATACCGAAAGTACTCCCATGTATATATAGTTAGTGAAATTAGACAACATATTAAATAAACCAGTTTTATTTTATTTTCAAGTCCATATACAAGATCACTTACGAAAGGATTTGGTGAATAGTGCTGTTTTTTACCTGGTCTCTTCATTTTCTACAGTTTATTCGTGGAAAGGTTTAATTCGAGGAAGAGGAGAAGGAAAAAAAATGCATGATCATAGCCACCTGTAAAATTGTATAACGGGTATATTTTTTGTTGTATAGTTCGGCTTAGTGAAAAGATGGGGGACGAAGGACAAGGAAAACTAGAGATCTTCCAGCCCAACCTGCAGTCGTGGAGACCGGCCTGTGTCAAAAAGTGGGATAAGGACAACTCGCCCAAGACCGTCTGCAACATCCTCGGATATGCGTGAGTACTCTTCTCTTGGATGTAGGGGAGGGGAAGAGAAGGACGCCTTAATGCAGTACAGTCTATTCGCCTGGAGGTGTCAGTTTATATGCTCCAAACAGCGTGTAATGCTATAAAAAATGCCCTTATGGTTCGTCCTCTCCTAACTTGGCTACACCATTAAAAATTACAAGTTACCACGGAGATCTCAGTAGCATCTCTCTTTACCGAGTCTTCCATCTGAGTGCTGGGCTTCCATGGCACAGGAAGACAACCAAGCTCCAGGTTACTGCAGGAGTGTATTACTATCATTATAGATTGACAACTTCATTCGTTAACTGATCCGTTTTATTTCCCCAGCTATAGGAAGTATAGGGGAAGTTATGTTATCGGTCAGAAATTCGATGCTGAGTTTTCACCAGAATTTCATGATTTCCGACCCCCTAATTCCAAAAATGAAAAAAAAAAAAATCGGTTTATGCACGATAACTCGTGATACAGTGAATGTATCGACTAGACATTTTATATGTGATTCCGACGACACCTATTGATTTTCAGCCAAATCGTCCGAAGGGAAAAGGGGATTATGGAGGGGGCTTAACACAAAAACCCTGATAACTGCCAGTATAACAAATATATCAACACAAATTTTAATTTTGTGTGAGTATTCACAAGTCCCTATTTTTTTCAACTATAGATTTGTATCCCAAACTGTCGTTTGGTTTGATGGGTGATCAAAAACTAAATTGATTAATTCGTGCTGAGGAAGTACATTGCCGGTGATTCTCCGACAACTTTTTTGTTTCAGTGAATCAAACTACAGCCATATCCTGCCTAAAGGCACCAACAACCTGCCAACGGGAGGAGTTAAGACGGACCCTACCATGTGGCGCTACTACAAGAAGAAGAAGACCAACCTTCTGAAGGAGCTCAGATCCTGCTCCACTCAGGCCTACCCCACCGTAGATCTAGGCTGTAAGGATGTTGGTAAGCAAATTGGGAGCTATTTGTAAAAAAAAAAAAAAAACGTTATAGTTGATTGGTGAGACAACCTCTTTGTACTTTGTAGATACTTGACAATCCATGTTGAAGTTGGAACCTTCATTTAACTTACAAATAGAAAATCATTTCATTTGATTGTGAATTTAATTGAAGGGTTGATGGAAAAAAAGAGATTAGTCAAATAAATTATATTATAATCGAATAACTGAGATTAAAATCTGAAATCATATTTTCAGGTTACAATGCCATCGTTTATACAAAACCCAGTCCTTGGAAATCAGGAGGGGGAAATTTTGTGTTTTACTTAACAATTGGGAAGTATCTACAAATATACAATCATTTTATAAGAACTAACGAAAACCCTTGGCGGAGAATGGTTTTCCATTGTCGATAAGGAGATTAACCAATAATTGTTTTTATATCAACCATCTTTGACAATATGACTTAAGTCCGCTTTATGCGACTCCAGTAGCTAAAGTGGATTCTCTATTTAGTTAGTTATTGTGATTCATGTCCGGGCTTTAACTACGAGTTCATATCGCCTACTACCAGAGCGCTCTGTCGTCACTCTGGTTGTCATGAGCCCGATTCTACTATCGGAGTTCTAAATTTTACCTAACCTAATAAATTTTTATTCATCTAGCGTAGGGTACAGGCTTGGGACTATCGTTTAACTTCCTATCCGTTGCTTGCTTAAGGTTTTTTCACCTTCCAGTAAAAAACCTAAGGGCCTCGACCGCGTTTTGAATCCGCGATTTTGAGCTCAGTAAGCAAGCACCCTACCTCAGAGCTGCAGGGGCCCTCGATGCTCTATTTAGTTAGTTATTATGACTCATACCTCGGCTTCAACTAAGAGGTCATATCTACTATCAGAGCGCTCTGTCGTCACTCTGGTGGGCATGAGCCCGACCCTACTATGGGAGTCCTAAATTTTGCCTACCCAGGTTTATTAACCTAGGTTTAGTGGTCTTTAACGAGTACCTGACATAGAACAGGCTCGGGACCATTGCTTAATGTCCCACCTTTCGCATACAAGATACTGGGAACGTGCAAAGTAGCTCAGAAGTTGTTATTATTGTATCAATCCGGTTTTTCCTATCAATCCATCAATGTGTATTATCTATGTTGTAAAAAAGGATTGTATTACGTTACAGTGTGCGGTCAACGCCGAGAGCCGCCGGGCAAGCCCTCCAGGAGGATCATCGGGGGCCGGGTGTCCAGTCCCGGGGACTGGCCCTTCTTGGCAGCCCTCCTCGGCGGTCCGGAACACATCTTCTACTGTGCCGGGGTCCTCATCTCGGACCAGTGGGTCCTCACCGCCTCCCACTGTGTCGGCAAGTAAGTACACACCCACCCCACTCCTCCCATCTTTGTAGGATGTGACATCTTAATACCCACTTACTTGTCCTCAAGAAAGCATTCGATTCGAATAACGACAAATACTCCCAAAGTCACGTCCTGAAGTACCTCACAGAAATTCGGGAGTAACCTCTTGCTGTTAGTTTTTTTTTTGTTTGTGACACGCCCGGGCTTCAACGAAGGAGCTTATATTGCCTACTGAGCCCGACTCTACTCTGGGAGTTCTAAATTGTGCTTACCCAAGTATAATCAGGGAAGGGGTCTTTAACGAATACCTGACATCCCTCAGGCTCGGGATCATCGCTTAACGTCCCATCCGAAGGTCGACAGGCTCAAAGTTTTTTACCTCCCAGATAAAAAAAAACTAAGGGTCTCGGCCGGGTTTCGAACCCTCTCACTATCTTGAGCTCAATAGGCTAGCACGCTATCTCTGAACTACCGGCGTCCTCATTTTCATAATAACATTATCTTCTATTGAAGTTTCAGTCATGGGGACACTTCAGGCTGGACGATCCAGTTGGGTATAACAAGGCGGCATGCTCACTCCTACTTCGGACAGAAGGCCAAAGTGAAGAGGGTGGTTCCTCATCCACAGTACAACATTGGAGTGGCTCATGACAACGACGTGGCTCTTTTCCAGGTAACCTAGTCATACAACTACATAGCTAGTCAATAAATTAATCTAAAGTTATGTATTATCTTCGAAACTCTCAGTTACTTTGCGCCATTCACACTTTGTCCTGAACTTTGTGTATTGTAAAGCCCAAGGTTTGCGAAAAAAATAATAAATAAATCTCTTATTTAATAATAATAAATAATCAGCGCATTTGTGGAAAAAATAAGATAATTGCTTAGTAATGTTACTTTAAAAAATCAGGTTTTATGTAAATTAAAAAATAAGAGATGGTAGCTAGAGGGGATAAAATACATAAATAACAATAGAAATAAAAATAGAATCGTAAATAATGACAGTTTATTAAAATTTAAAATTTACCTAAAACCAAATATAATTATCAAGAAATGTAAAAGATAGGCTTCTCAGATTATCACCAAAAAGATTTAAAGATGAGAAATTTAAATAAGTCAACAAAATATTTACTCAATGCCAGAATTTTGTCGATCTTTTGTTCAACATTATTTATACATTCTGATGACATTATATTTTATTATAGTTATTATTATTTTCATTATTGTTATATTTATGCTGGTTTTATTAAGGATATATATATTATTGACAGCTCCAACAGAGGGTAACTTTTCATGAACATCTCCTGCCTGTTTGTTTGCCATCTCCCAACTATGAGCTGAAGCCTGGAACCGTGTGTACCGTCATTGGATGGGGCAAGCGAGAGGACACCGACAGTAAGTGTACTAAATTGTTAATCGATATTATGTTAAAAATACTTGTTTATAAAGTGATCCAGATCTGAAATGACGGTTGGATTACCAAATCTTTGCGAAAGGTGAAGGTACGAAGCTTGTGGTGGCTTGGTGTCAGTAATGTTCATATTATTGATAATGAATCTGCTGTGAAGCTTCTTTCACCACAAATAGAGATTGAGGATCTTTTTATTCCAATTATTTTATGAACGGGCCTAATGGTCGAATAGTGATGAGTTGCAATACTCGAATATTGTCCTTTGAAGATACGATAATGAAGAATATACCTACAAAAATATTGCTAGGATTCTACCGATATCTACTTATTTATATAACACTCATTTATTTATTTATAGCCGCAGGCTAGGAGAGGCCTCCATCAGAGGAGGATGTTATTGTCTGTTTCGTGTGTTGTACAAGATTCATTATACATTTTCAAAATGTAACCATACAATTACGAAAGAGGTCTACTGTGAACCACTTGACCATTTGAAGCTAACCTTTAAAGAAAAAACATTCTTCTCTGAACAATAGCCGCGAAGATTTATTGCACCAGGAATACTCTATGAAAACTTCTCCCGGCTCTTCTTAAAACTCCTCCAAAACTTTTTAAATGGGCAGTGAATGGATTGAATGTGAAGAGGTAGAAAGGGCAGTCGTTTTTCTGGATCAATAACTAATGAGTTGTTTTTTTTTAAGGTATTTGAAAATTTATAAGTAAGATGGGAAAATGCGGAGATTATGAAAATACATTATTGATTAGAAGCAGAAACTTTACTTACAACAATAACAGTGTATTCTGCCCGCCACAAGGATCGTGTTAGAAATGTGTTGTCATACAATGGTGTACCATTGCTGAAGGGGAAAATTTTTATAGTAACAGATAAATATAGAATGTTTGGAATTGTATTTGAGAAACAATTGATGACGGACGCTAACTGATTTTTAGTCTGGTCGTAAGTACATTCACAACAAATTGAGATATCGACTAAGCCCTGATATTTATAATATAGTAAACATGGTGTACTATGTAAGTAACGCTTCAAGGACCTCTAAATTTTACTGAAATGAGTAAAATACTGTTATAAATTATCAATCTAGACCATGTAAACCAGAAATGTTTATTAAAGATCTAATTTGTATGCAGTGTCCAAAATTTTCATATGTATCTTGCGGGAGGACCGCACCTTTACCATTCTTTTAGCTTCTACTGGTACGCTACTGACATGGCGGTGAGTGGTTACCAAATGAACTGCTCGTGTTGGGCATGCCTATCTTACAGACCTGAGGGCGCCAGTAGCTCCCAAGTAGTGTGCTTACTTACTGAGCTCAAGATCGTGGGTTCGTTCCCCAGCCGAGGTCCTTAGGCTTTTATCTGGGAGGTAAAAAAAAACCTTGAGCAGGCCGTCTTTCGGATGGGACGTTAAGCGATGGTCCCGAACCTGTGCGATGTCAGGTACTCGATAAAGACCCCCGATAGATACAATTTAGGATCCCCAAGGTAAAATCGGACTCATGTCCACCAGAGCGACGATAGATGATATGACCATGGGCATGAATCAGAATAACTAACTAACTAATCTTGCAGGCATTGCACGAGAATCATTAATCCTGGCAGTATCTTTTTCGGTTGTGATTATTTTTTATGTAACATTTAATTTTGTAAATAAGTACCAATCAGTTATTAATTATAGTCTTAGTTGAGAGGAACTTCCTTAATGAGTTATAACAGATAATAACATTTGTTTTTCTTTTGTATCCAGTGTCCGAATACGAAGCCTCAGTTAATGAAGTCCAAGTCCCAGTATTGAATAGAACAGTCTGCAGTAAGTGGCTAGAGCCTCGAGACCTCAACGTCACTCAAGGCATGATATGCGCTGGGTATGAAGCCGGTGGCAAAGATGCTTGTCAGGTATTACATTAACAAACTATTTACTACATTTATTTTTCGCAAACGTTTCAATATTTTCAAATTTCTTTTTCTTATATGTGGTATTAAATAAAGACAATAATTCAATTCAATTTCTTTATTAGCCCTTAGGAAATACATCTTTTAGGCAAAGGGTTCGGCCTGATATATACATTTTTGAACATTAAAAATAAGAAAAACATAAAAATAATAGAAAAATGAAACAAAATGATAATAATAAAATACAAAAAATAAAACATAGCTTTTAACAAATATTTAACAAAATAACAGTTATATTTAAACTCTTCTAGTAAAATTGTACTTTATTTATCGTCCTCTAATTTTTAACGCTATTACTATGTAGAACATGTATTATTGAGTTTATTGTTGTTATTAATGTTGAAAAAAGGGTCTTATGTGGTTGTTGGCTGGTCAGTGCTTCTCCAAAGTACCTTTTTCTCAATTGGCTGAAGGTTGGGTCACTTCATGAAGAAGTGATGGATGTCGTAATTAAAGACAATAATATAATCTCATTATAATTTTTTGGTTGATTTATGAAAATGCACATGTTCATAAATTGCTATTAATTCGAAATAAATCATACACAACCAAAATAACAAAAAAATAAATAATAACATATATTGGATATGCGGTACTACTGCTTCTGTTAATACGTGCTCATGGATTATTTGGTTATATACGAAACAGCAGAATATCGATGTACAGAACGCAGAATCTAATAACTAAAAGTTTGTCCGAAAAGAAAAAAATGTACTTACATTTATTTCACATTAGAACATGTTTCTCCATCCATCGGGTGTTTAAAAAATTCATTAATTTTTAATGATAATGTCGGGAAAAATCAGTAACTCAAAAAGCGCAGATATACTTCACTTGGAAAATTAATGTGAAGTTCAACGTATAATAAATTAATAGGAATGAATTGTTAAATTAATATTGTCTTCAAACTATATTTTTGATATTATCGTAGATTACGTACTGTAAAATGTTTGAAACGTTGTTTAAAGAGGTCTTTGCTACATTCTATTTGCCATATAAATAACTTTTATTTCAGAAATTAGCACGCCTGAAAAGTTTTTAATTTATTTTGCATATTTTCCGAATTTTGGAAAGAATTGTTTCTTTTTCGAGTTTTTCACGTATTTCTGTCGCTTCTAAAAAGTTTTTTCATGTGAATGAATTAAAACAAAGTTATTGTTTTAACCATCGTATTATGTATACAGAGATTTTGTATTAGTCTCTGTAAAATAGTGTGCATTTTATTATATTATACTTTTTACTCAATACTGGATAATACTTAAATAGTTTTTAAGGGAAAAAAAGTAATTGAGATGATTTGTTGGGTTGTCTAATAGCGACGTTACTTTAGGGTGATTCCGGTGGTCCTCTCCTCTGCCAGAGCCCTGACAATTCAGAAAGCTGGTTTGTGGGCGGCATCGTCTCATGGGGTATCAAGTGTGCCCACCCTCGTCTTCCAGGAGTGTACGCCTATGTTCCTCATTATGTCCCCTGGATCCGGGAACAGATGGAACGGCCCAACGACTGAGCTCACTAGCGCCCTCTCCAACCTTCCTCAGTCCGCTTGAATCCATGGATGCTGGTTTCATTCATTTGAGATTCTTTCTTCTTGAATTCTTCCTCAATGTTTGGTAAGAAATCACTCCCTTCCTTCTCCCTCCACTCCACCCACCGAAAAATATTTATTTCACAAAGATATATGTATAAAATGTAATGCTTACAAGAAGTATTAAGTATGTATATACTTAGTAGTACAATTAGGATAAGAAATTATGAATAGCCGATGATAAGCTGTGTTTATCCTTTCTAGCGTTTCTATTTATATTCTGTTTTTTCATAGATTTTAGACTAATACTGCAATTGGTCCATCCTTATTTAAATGTTTCCATTAACAATCGTATTTACGTTATTAGGAGGCGATGGTGGTATTTTGGATAATAGTTGCTTAACAGGGTAGGTTTAGCTTGAATATCTTCTATCTGAAACTTCTGAAAAACAAGCAATACCCCTCCGATCCATTTAATGTTTTAGATTGCTCCAAAATCAAATATTTTATAACAGAATAACTTGTCAACTTGCTTAAAATACCTAAATGAATACATGATACATTAAAGTCAATGTGTGTATATGGCTGTTGGATTAATTAGATCACATAGATTATTTGTGATATCACTTCTAGTGTATTCTTATTCTGGAAGTAAACATTAACGCTGTTTTTCAATATGTCGCAAAACATTGTAGGAAAGTATATACATTTTGTGACGAATAGTCGTCGCGAAGATCGTTATTTTGTTTTTGTGAAAAACTTTACCATAGGGTTGCAGTTGAATCAACCTCTATACGAAACTGGGTTGTAAGAAAATCATTTTGTGTAAGATTCGAGGAGATGAAAGTTATAGGAAAGGATGAATATGTAGATGATATTTGTGCATAACGTGCTCAGGGCAGGGAAAATGGGGATCCCTACTGGTTGACACCCTTCTCTTATTTTCAGTAACAATAATTTTATTCTTATTTAATCAAAAAAATAAATAAATAAATAAAATCCGATATCGGCCGTAAGAATGTTCAGAAAGTTCAGTTATACAAGAAAGGATGAATATAGCTTATCAAAGTATTCATATAAAATCAAAAAACGTTTGTTAGAATTACAAAAACTAGACAATATCACATGAAGAAAGGAAAGAAAAATGTTTACACATCTCGTTCTTCCATTATGACAATAATGTTTTGAAAAAAGTAACTTAATACAATAAATAAACTAACAAGACAATAAATAAACTAAAGTAAACATTGTTAATTTTCAAAATCATTTTTACATTATTTTTCAAATATTAAAAATTAAAAAAAATATTGAGTAATATTGGATTGATTTAAGAGTATCTATGTTTCGTAAATCTAATAACTAATTTAGAAATATTGTAACAATATATGTGTGTAAATTGCATAGTAACATATACTGTGCAGTATATTCTTACTTAGTAATGATAGTTACTAGTAAATATGTAATTAATTAAGGTAATCAGCTTTTAGGAGATTGTATCCTAAAAGATACTGCAAATGACAATAAAGCTATGTGCATTAAAATTTTATGATAGTTAAAAATAGTGAATATGTGTGTGTAAATGAGGTTTTTAATATCATTTTAGATGAATTATAAATTAATAGAATTTCATATTATTTGGCTGTTGCAAAAATATCAATTATTTTGTTTAAAAATCAATAATTTTAGGCGATTAATTCAAATTTGGTGTTGTAGGCCTAAATATTTTGCCAAATATTATTTTAACATTATGTAATCTTACAATCATTACTTCTTATTTTGGCTATGCAAAAAGTAAAAAGGTGCTCATTGATCTCTATTATACACAGGATAGCGATTGGGGTAGATCAACTATCAGACAAGTTGAATACCCATCGCCATTTGTGAGGTTTTGGCATACATTCAGTAAGGCCGTTTAATTTTACGAATTTTACAATTAAAGAAGCACAATGGTGTACGAGTGCGTTGTGGTGACGAACATGAAAAAGATAGTAACAGAATATTTCGTAAATGAGTAAATAACAATAAAGTAATCTAAATTTATAATCATTGAATTATGTTTAAGGCCTAAGTTACCATTAAAAGATGCAAAAGAACTAGAGAGCTGGCTGCAGCAAATTAATTTGGGAAGAACTTTTATGCCCATGGAATATTTAAGGTTATGTTCTAATAATTTTGAAGCTGCTTGCAAAAATTAAACGGAAATTTTTCACTTTCAATTTTACATTTCACTCTAAATTTTTCAACTTATTTATAAAGATATATTGGATTTTATAACGTCAAAGTATTTATCACTGAATTCAATAACGTTTTCTTTCAGTAAAAAATGTTTTATTTGCCAGCAACATTTTCTACCGTAACAGTCAATAATGTATTTTTTAAATAAAAATTAGTAATTTGTTACTGATAAATCCGCACTTTATAAAGAAATATTAAATTACATTTTAAGTAAGTTTTTTTTTGCAAAAAATTTTGTGGAAATGACTCAGTGATTAAAATTGTGTCGATGAATTTGTCTCGACTGGCTTGTTCGAGCACAGCTTCCGCTATCCCGTTTATATTAGAGAAAAAAATATTCTTGAAAATGTATTGATAGCCAAATCTCAAAAAGATTGTTAATACAATTTATTTCTTTAATCCCCCCTATCATTTCATTTCCGGACTTAAGTTTCGCAATTAATTTTCTTTCATATATTTTTTATTTATCTGCGCATTGATAGTTAGGCCATGTTTTATTGTACCAATTTCGTTTTACATTGGAACCTATTTAGTTGTATTTATATATTTTTATATCCATATTTGTATATGCGTATATCTCATCAGTATAGTCAAGGCGCATTTTTTTCTAAACCGAAAATATTACAGGTAACTGTTTGCAGTGCAGGACACATTAAAGGATTTCAGGTTTTACTGTCTATCTTCAAATTTCTTACTGTCTACGTTGAAATCGGGTCCGGAACCATTCCGGGCCTTAAGGCTTTGCCAAAACGATATTGCCTCTAGAAAGACGGACAGACAGACACACAAAGGTCGGTTTTCATCCTACAGAACTCTAAAAGAGGCGAGATGTTGGTGCAGTGGAACTCACACAAAGTAGACCATAAAGAAATTTCGAATGAAATATACACTGTATCAATTACTGGTGAAAACATTGCATTTATTTCATAAGTTAAGCATGATGTGCCGTTTCAGAACCTTATTAAGATGCTCGTAACATCAATCAAATGAAAATAATTTTATTTTATTTCAATATAGGAACACATATTCTCAATTGCGAACATAATATCAAATAATCTGTGAAGTTAATAAAATAGGTTATTACTTCTAAGAAGTATACATTTTCTATTTTAATGTGTCTAGAGATTATATAGACCCTGCATTGCACCCCTTCATGTTGTGCTCAATTCATAGAAATATGAACAATAGCAAGTGTCCCGTACATTCATATTACATATGAGTGGGGGGGAGGGGGGATTAATATGTACTAAAAAGACAATGTACATAAATATGTATTTATTTTTGTTCAAATATTTAATTTTAAAGAAATATATATATGTATATATAATAAATTAACTTGAACATAAACTCAATAAAACTTGGTTAAACTTTGATTTTAATAACATCAACGTTGTGTCATTGAATTTTTAAAAATGTATAAATTAATCTTTAAAATTATTTGAAATAATATTAAGTTTACAAATATATATATACATATATCTTTTTATCTAAAATTACCATCGAGGTACTTTTGATAGGATAAATCAGCTATTCACTAGTACAATTAATTTCTCGTCCGCTCTCTAGTGAAGAAGTGAATAGATTATGGATAGTAATATAAGGATGAGTAAATAATAAATAAACATCAGTAAATAATAATATAACTGTATGAGTTAGGTAATGGAATGATAACAGGGTGGCTTCCCATCAGTCAAGTCTCAGTCGATTTCACATTCACTGAACTGAGGCTGATCGGATACTTCTTGACTGAGACTAGACTGAGCTTGACATGTATAAGTAGGGTACAGTCAAATTAACCTACTTCCTATCGTAAATGGTACATCCGATTCTTTAACTAATGGAACTGATCGATGGATTCACAATATCTGACAAGTGGGAATAGGTCAAATTAACTTATTTCCTATGGTAAATGGTACATCCGGTACTTTAAGCTCTGTGACTAATGGAACTGATCAAGTGTGAATAGACCGTTATGGGACTGAAAAAAAGTCGCCAGAATAATTTTCAATGCGTAAAAGTTCACATCCTTCGTACGCAACATTGGCCTACCCCTATACAAATACATTAATATACGCATATACAACACATTTAGTAAACTTACATTTAATAGGATGTGTGTATGTGTGTGTGCATGATTATTTCGTGTGTAGACAATAATTCTTAATTGTGTAATCGTATCTTCCATATAGTGACAATACTACTATTACTCTAATAAGTAAAATACATATTTAATGTTTATACTGATTTATAGTTGAATGTTAATAATAAGAATGTAAAGAAAATGTATTGTAATATTTGACGTTTAATGTCAATAGGTAATTGTAAAATTATATTAGATTTAGAATTGGCTCTGTTGCTCATGTTTTCGGCCAAACCGTCGTACATAACTTCGATAAAGATTAGTGTATAAAGCTGTTGGTGTTATTATATGTAGTATCTATGTATATTATAATGCACAACTAGCTGTTTACATATACTTCTTATGAGGGTATATATTGTACTAATATATAAATATATATTTCCAGAGGAATCTTTCTCTTGAATGAGTTAAAAAAAAGAAAAAAATATCATATTTTCATATCTTTTTTACTGATTACTCATATATAAAAATCCTATTTTAAAAATATAAAAAATAATATTCATGAGATTCTTAAAACTTGTGAAACTCATTGCTCACTTTTTCAAAATATAGATATAATATGCTTGGAGTTTTTTTTATTTTTTGTTTTAAACTAAAGTAATTAAATGGAAGGTAATCTTTCTCTTGAGAGAGAATCTATTTTATTTTATTTTTTAAATAAAAACATTAAAATTTCGTTGATATTTGGTTGTATTAAATGAGATCAATATCAGGTAATTTTACCCTAACTGTTTCATCTCATCTTCTTTTCATTTTTGAAGAATAATGTTGAAAGGTCTGATCAAAATTGTTCACTTGAATCTATATAATAACTCTTTTTCTGTACAAAGATGATTTGTTTATTTAATCAGAATTCCTCTCTATGTTTTAAAAAAGCCTTGGAGGCCGTCAATTCAATTTCTGTCTATATATTTGTTTTTGAGCTTGTCAGGAGAACGGCTGAACGTATTTACATGATTGCAGGACATTTCAAGGATCGTCCAATTTAGAATATAGGCTGTGTCACCTTTCAAATTGGAGGGGGAGGACAATTTTTCTGTAGTAATAATGTGTGGCATAATATGATATTATCATTTCATAATATAATATGATATTATCATTTCATAATATAATATGATATTATCATTTCATAATATAATATGATATTATCATTTCAATGGATTCGAATTCACAAATATATGCTTTCGTTGGAGAGGGAAGAAGGTTAAGTTTTATTTTAGTCCGGGTATCACGCGTTAATGGTTGAACTTACATCCTCGAAATTGACGAGGACAGGATTCGAAGTCATTCGTATATATACTCGTACCCTGAGTGATACGAAAAAGAGATACCACCTCATAATAGTATTCGAAGTCTAAACGTTTTATAAGTTTGTGTATGGACGGAAATTCACACTTGCCACGGATCAAAACACATTGGAGCGGATTGTCGTAAGGCAGCGGGATCTTCCAAAAGTGATGAAAGCAGGTTAGTACAATGGGCACTTGTAATGATGGCCTACAATTATGAAATTATACATTGGAAATGCCCTGAGACTGCCTGCACCTCGAACAGCAGAGAATCCCGAAAGATCCATGTAGCTTACCTGACGAGGGATAGACTAACTGTAGTGGGGTCGTGTGTGCTGTTAAAGTATTATACCTGGAGGGACCCCATCTCCTTCAGTGGTAATGAGAGGCATCCTAGGTGGATGACCTACGGAGGAAACGAGGAGGACTCAACGTAGTGACTTGGTTTTAGGGAATTCTGGACAAAGCGTCAGAAGCTATCCATCTTCATGAGGTGATATCATCATGTGGGGAAATAGGATGGTCATCCCAAAGAAACTGTTAAAGTGGGTTATGAAATTTTACATGAGGGCTACCTAGGGATCGGTGCAATGACAGCTCCCCAACCTGTGAACACGTACCTAGGGGGGTGCGAATTGCGCCAGGCCTCTGGCTCTGAGTCGCCTAGCCCGCGCAACTTGGGGCCTCAGCTACTCTGCATATAAGACAATCTACACCGGAGTATACGTGGGAGTAGCAAGGTACGCTGCTGCTGGTTGGTGGTATCGTCGTTGCAAGCCCAGAGAGCAGCCCTTTCAAGGATTACAAGAGCTTATCAAACTGTCTCTAAGGCTCCGCCCATAGACTTGGTCTTAGGTGGTGCTGTAGAGGCAATACGCCTTTAGGAGCAGATATTGATGAGTCTTTATGCCTTTCGGATGTCCGGGTAGGCCTCGACTCGATTTGGGTACACCCTGACCACTGGATGTCCCAGATATTATCAGGCCACGGAGATTTTAACTCCAAACTCTTCTTTAGGAGGAAGAACAACCCAAACTTTTCATGTGGTTAAATGGTTTGACGTAGTCTATGTTCGAGCCGGACTTGTAAGAATACTACAGTGAAATTTAAAAAAAATATGAAACTCAACAACCACGACCCCCTTTCAAAATGTTGAGACGCCACAAAGCCTTTGTTTGAATTGGACTTGACGTTGTAAGGATGCTATATGTAAAACCGATCAAGCGTTTAGGAGTGAGTTTGAGCAAACGTATATACCCACAAACAAACGCCATTTCAACTTTATTAATATAGATTAGCCGCCACTCTCTCTAACGAGATATATTCGCATATTTATTATTCATACCATTTATTTTGTGTCCGTTCCGTTTATTAAATGGTCCTGATTTACCTCAAAAGCTTATGATTTCATGAAAAGAATGTTAGACAAAACGAAACAGTTATTGTAATTAATTTCACATAAATTATTTTGGAAACCAAATCTTTATCATTATTGCTTCAATAAGATCTCAAATCTTATACATACATATTTATAAATAACATATCTTTCTATTGTTGAAAAATATACAATTAACTTCGTTAATTTACTTTAAAAAAAATTATATCATTAATATTTTATAGTTATTTTTATCAAAAAAATATATAAATGTATTTATTGTCCAATGTAAATAAAATTCATATATAGTCGCTGTACTTAGCGAAATGGTAAACTTCGCTTTAGGAAATTTTACAAGAGAACACTAAAACGTATCACTTCTGTACTTAGAAAAGTGCATAACTTCTATGTAAATTGTTGACAGAACCAAAAACTAATTGTTTTGGATTAGTTTTTAATTTCGAAAAATGTATTGTGTTAGAAATACACCTTCATGTTTATAGACAAGGTGTGTAAGCACTAGCAAACGGAGTTAGGCATGCATCTTTCGAGACCAAATTATTTAAGCATGCAACTCCAAACTGTATTGTAGAATACAGTTTGCAGTTGCTTCTATTTATTTAAATATTTTTATTGTGAGGCTACGAACATTTTCTACTGATGGATATAGAGATTCTACATTAGATGGTGTTTTCACCTTAAGTTCACAAAATTTGCAGTTATGCACTTTGCTAAGTACAGTGAGGATATGCACTATATCGGTTTTAATGTACAAATTAATTCAAAGCACAAATCATTATCACGTTGTATCTACCTTATTACTTTATTTATTTATTTAGTTTTTTTCTAAGCGGAAGAGAGAAATAGAAAACATTATTTTTCATTCGTTGTAAACAAATAATAATAATATGCAGTTAGTTTAATAATGAAGAAAAAAAAATAAGGAAAATTATCCCACCTATGAACATAGTCTAATAGTTAGCAAATGATAAATGATTTATATTTTTATTATAAAAATAATTCTATAGATACTGTTAATTAATTTTTTAACTTCTTACTTTTGTCAAGTATATTGAATATTTTATTGTTTTGAAATGATAACCCAAATTGTTGTTAGCTCAGTGACTTTTTATTTTTAGGATTCCTAGGTTGAAAACCAAAAAAACCAAACTCCTATCGAAAGTCTCTCTGTTCGTCGCTGTAGTGACCAAACGTCTGGAGCTAGAGAGCCCAAAAATACAACCCTGGGAGTGGCATCCGAAGTATTGAATAGAACAAATGAACTAGTTCCGTTACTGTTTCAATCCCTAAATAATATATATATATATATATATTTGGTATATAGTTTAAGTTAGTTCCGCCAGTAAATACATTACTGTTGTCATACCTTTCAGTGGAAAGCGTCGTCAGTGGCTGCTGGTCGAATACTGTGGGCGAGCGCTTTCGATGTGAAGACATCATCTTCAAGCCACTGTTAATGAGTACAACATTAACAGTTGCGTGAAGATGATGTCTTCACATGGAAAGCGCTCGCCCACAGTACTGAACCAGTAGCAACTGACGACGCTTTCCCCCAAAAGGTATGACTACAGTATACATTTTTTCTTCTTATAAACACAAACGTCTTCCCTCATTTAGTGAAAAATATCTGATTGTCGTGATCAAGCATAGCTGAGAAATGATTATACAAACATGATATCCGATTGATTTTCAGGTTTTATAGGTCGAAGACCAGAAAAAAAAATCCTTCGACTTCTGTCTGTGAGCTGCCTCTAGCTCCCATTATCAAAATCGTAGTCAATTGAAACTCGGACTGTATGATGTCTTAATATCAGCTACAAATGGAGCATGTGACCGTTCTCAAAAACATTTTCCATGTAAAAACCAGCGTTTGCAAAATGGTCTTCCAAGGACAGTGTAACGTGAACATGATGGGAAGACTATATTTGAGGTCTAATTATAATCGTCGCTCTTGGGATCGATTCTACTGTGAGAAGCTTAAATGTTGCCTTCCCAGGTTTATTCACCTAGGATAGGGGTAGGGGTCTTTAACAAGTAATTTACATTGTGCAGGCTCGGGACCGTCGCTTAACGTCTCATCCAAAAATGTTTTTTCACCTCCCAGATAAAAACTTAAGGGATTCAGCCGGGTTTCGAACCCGCGATTTGCTCTGAGTTACCGGCGCCCTCTATTATAAATACATGTTAATTTTGATTCATATGTTATTTTTTTCTGACTTTGTGTGAATGATAAGACGCAAATTCGTTCATTCTCTCTTTGGAAATAGGTTAATCCCAAAATATCACTGTCTTGGTCATTCGCTTAATATGAAAATATGAAAGAAATAACTGTAATTTTGATGGTTTCATTACTCGTGTAGTTCTAGAAGAGTTAGTCCGTTACAATTGAAATATTCTCCCTCCGACTTTGAGAGCAGACTGTTACATTTTGTGGTGTTGGCTACAAATAGAAGTCCTTTCATATTCAAAAATGTATCAAAAATATTTATTTTCGAACTTTCCCAAAAGATAGAAGAGAGAACGAACAGAGAATAAATCACACAAAGCTGATATTGACACGATGCAAACATGTGTATTATTCATGACCGATAATACGAACAGTCTGCTGTCAAAAAGCGTATTTTGTTATTGCTGTTAAAAAGCTTCATTGAAAATGTTTTTTTTTACTCTCGAGTCAATATTTCTATAATGAACCAGTATCAAAATCATGGAGTATCCGAATATACATAACTCAGGATAGTGGCATAGGCAGAATTCATATTTCAGAACAATATATCTATTAAATATATATTATTACATCAACTCAATGCTCATCTATGGAACCTTTCAATATGTGACCTCATCATATCGTTTATTGGTTTTTTTTTCTTCTTATTTCACTTTTCATTATAAAACAAAAACCATTGTATGAATAAAACTAAATCTGTATAACTTGAACGCACAAATATATATATTTATATTTTCTCTCTCTTGTATAGTAAAATTGTAGGATTAACTTTCATTTTTACAAGATAATTGGGAAATAATAAGTTTAAAATTAATTTGAATCAATTAAGGGGGGGGGGGGTAACAAAAAAGTAGTCGATAAATCACCGGCAATGTACTTCCCCAGCTCGAGTTTTCAGTAATCAAGTTTCATCTCCCTCTAAATACTCTTCCTCTTCGCTCAAATAGACTGAAAATCCATAGATGTCTTTCTCAGGGACTCATGCAAAAGGTCTTGTCAATGAATATATTACATTGGCAGTTATACTCCTCTGACCTCCCTTCCCTTAAGTCGATTCGGCTGAAAACTAGTAGGTGTCGTCCTTGTGGGGCATTGAATCAACATATACAATGTGATTGCTGATACATTCATTATCGAGTTTCTGAGTTGGACGCTCCTCCGATCCCTTTCTCCTCCGCCCCCCTTCCCTTGGCCGACTTGCTAATTACTGATGGGTGTCGTCTTTATATAGTTTTGTATCATCATATACAAATTCGTGTCCATATATTTTCATTACATCAACAGTTATTATGAATATGTTAAGTAAGCCCCCCCCCCCCCCCCCCCTCTTTGCCCGATTTAACTGAAAATCAGTATGTGCAGTTCTCATAGGGTTCTGGTTACACATAAAAAATTACGTGTCGAGATCGAGAGTTATCGTTTCCAAAAACACATTACAACACAGAAATATATATATATTTTTTCATTTTTGAATTCAGGGGGTCGGAAATCAAGAAATTATGGCAAAAACTCAACATCGACTTTCCGATCGATTGCATAACTTCCCCTATACTTTATATAGCTGGGGAAGTAAAAAAGAAAAACATGTTATGACATTACTTGATAAAATGTATTTTAGAATAAGCAAAAAAAAAAAAAATACATATATATATATTTAGTTTTAATATAATTTTCAAAATATAAAGGTTGGCATATTTTCGTGTCGTTAAACATTTTAATAATTACTTATACTTTGTTTTATTTTAATTGTATGTTGTATGAAATGATAATTATCATACATTCTAGCCCGGGTTCAGAGATAAATTATACTTAACTCACACATATATATTTATCATATATGTGTATATCTTAAGTTATTTAGTTAATTATAATAATATAAAATACTCTTTAAAAACTGATCTCACATTATTGGATATTTGAAAAGTATATAATGATAAACTGCTAGACTCATTGGAGTGTTGAAATGATTATTACAAAATGTTTATCAAAGTGGTTAATTAGAATGTATAATTATTAGTAAATTCCAAAATATTAATGACAATCCTATAAAAAGTTTAATAAGTTAATTGTTAAAAAATTGTAGATGTATAGAGCAAGTTGTGCAAAGAGATTTAAGTAATATATACTTTAAAATAATAAAACAATGTTACGTTTTGGCTAATAACTTGTTTATTTATTTTCTAAAACTTCCTCTGGAAATTAATAATCATTGGTTTTTGATTGTTACTTGAAAGTTTTATTTATAAAGAGTAGCTACCTACCATAGATGTATTTCAAAATTTAATTGAATTCTTGTTGGTTGCGTTTTTACCTTCAGCATGAATTTCGAATAATTTTATTTTTATTTTATCAAGCCTAACTGAACATTAATTTTTAAGAGCCTTCTCCATAAATCTTCCATGGTATTTAAAAGGTTTTTTTAAAATTAAAATTAATTATATTTTTCCATAATAAATAAATACTTATGTGATGGTATTGTATCCCATCCTCGTCGCCAAATATTGTGACGCCATAACCTCTAGTAAACAACTTATATAGTAAACAGGTAAACATTGTTGAGGTTATAACAGATGGAAATACTTTTAACTCAAATCCTGGTTTAAACAGAAGGTAATAAAATATATATACTCATTGTTTTTATTTATAAAAAAATAAATAAAACTAAGTAATTTTTTAATTTTGATGTGTAATGCGTGCCATTTTCAGATGATGGAATCGTACAAAGTTGTGTAGTAGATATTCTATTTGTGTACTATAGTTAGGTTAATGTTGACCTGTTAAAAAGATCTGTGGTGAATTATATAAGCTTTAAATTGTTATTTTCCTTTACTTGAGCGCTAGATGTTACTGCTTTTTCAAATAACTCTAGAATAATAGAAGGAAAAACTGTGTCACTGTCTCAGCGTCAGCATTCTCTATGTTCCTCATGTGTGCTCTTTTTATTTATATTTTTTTTTTTATTTTAAATAACAATTGTATTTTATTTCATTTTTTTTTATTTTGTTTCTAAATTGCTTCAGCTTCATTATGTGATAAACTATATCTATATGTGTATATAAATAGATGACGTTATATTTGTATAATTGTCGTTAAGTGTAAGAAAAAAATATATAAGTATGTAATAAATAAATGAAACAAAAAATAATATATAATTGTGGTTGCGTGTATTTTATTAATTTCGAAACTATGAATCTATTATTTTTTTAAATAGTATCTAATTGTTATGATGTTAGTTCTGTTTAATTTTATACTTTGAAATCTCTTCATAATTGTGGACAATAAAAAGTGTTTAGCTAATATTTTTTGTAGTTTTAATTTTCTGATTATTTTAAATTATATACCACATCTGTCGTAAGTAAATGAGAAAATATTATGGGAGAGAACACCTGAAAGGGTTCCACGTTTTGTTTTTACTTTTAAGGAGGACATTTAAATTGTTTCTGCAAAATTGAAAAATTTTAGTTCAGCGCGATGTCGCTAGGTTGCAGGAAGCATGCCATCTCTTGGAACCTCTTACTTCATACGTCGCTAGAATAACAATGATTATGAATTTCGGCTAGCTTATTACAGTAAAACTTCTTCTAACGGACACCTCTAGATAGCGAATAACTCTGTTACTTACTTTACTTTCCCTGGCGCTACGGTCCTTGTAGAACCTGGGCCTCCGCAACGATCTTCCGCCATTCTTCTCTATCCTCGGCCTCCCGTCCCATCTTCTCACACATCGTTCTGAGGTCGTCCTCCAGCCAACGAACGCGGGGTCTACCTCTTCTTCTTTGTCCTCCCGATATCCTCCTCGGTAATCTGTCTCGACTCCATCCTCTGTGAATGCCCCAACCATCTTAGCTGCCCCTGCTTCAGGAAGGCCACCAGGTCCGGGCACTTGTATAGGTCCCTCAGCTCCCTATCGTCCATCTATCCCCCTCTGGAATAGGGCCGTATATCTTCCTCACCCACGTATTGAGCAAGACTATCCCTCCTCGTCAGGACCCAGGTTTCACTCAGGTCTCAGGACTGTTTTATAAATTATTTTGGCGTCCAAAAGTCCTCGATCCGTCCCCTAAGTCTGTCACGACATATTTAGGACTTACAAATCTTAACATTTTGTAATCCTTTTTTTTATAATTAGATTTGTAAATAATTTTATCTGAAAACATTTCATTTTCATTATGGACTGCACAGCTGTACACAATCCCATCCTACTCGTAAACAGCCTTATTACGACCCCTCAGCATACAGTACGGGCACCAGCAAAACCTACCTGAACAAACTTCGGTGGTCCTTCTTTTAGTAGTGGGCGCTTTAACCGTCCGATATCAGTAGTCCGCCGTGAAGTGAACGTCTCTCACGGCAAGCGATGAGAGAACTACTAAAAGCTGATACTGATGCTTGGAGCACAGTACTATCCGGTGTAACAAAATGCAGTAGGCTTAAACCTCGTCTTTATAGAACTTCCGAGTTCAATATTCACTTAGCTGTGTGTGCCACAGTAAATGCTGATTCCTATTATTTTTCTTCAAATTTTCCAATAAAAATAATGTTCAATAGGTTTCGTAATTATCTGCACCTAATCGGTTAGAAATGCCTGTGTTCCTAACTCAACATAAAATTTACAAACATTTAAGTTGTCAATAATCTGATAAAATGAAGAAAATAGAATACACAGTATACATAAGAAATAAGGGCTATATGACATATCAAAGTACAAGAAAAATAAAAATCACATATTCAACGAAGTATATATACAATAATAAATTAACTTATATAAGATAAAATTAACTAAAAATAAAACAATATATCTAAATTTTAACTAAACGAAGCGTATGTATATCACACGGGTGGCCAACCCAAATGATCTGGACCCACTACACAAATTTTTTGGAGTGAGAATTCAAAACAGAATGAATTATTATTATTATGCATACACATAAAAATAGGTAGGTAATATAATAATGAAAAGATCGAATAATATTTAATTAGCACAGACAGACAAGCAGAGATTCAACAGGGCAACCAGGGATTTAACTCGAGCTCTGAAAAAGGAGAATGTGTCGACCCGAAGCAGCATCAATGCTCTTAGCGCCACAGATGGCTCTCTCTGGATGAAAACAAAAACTATCATGAAAGTGCCAATTAATATTCCTCCTTTAAAGGTGGGACCCGAATGGTATGCTTCGTCTCAGGAGAAATGTGACCTGTTTGCTAACATACTTGTTCAGCAATTTACCCCACACGATGAAAGTGATTTGGTATCCACGCGAAATGTATATAAGCGACTGGAGGAGCTTCTACAACTCTTCTACAATATCTTTGTGAAAAAGGTAAGACAAGCTTGACTCTCTCGAGACTGTAAATTAAGAGCTAGAAAAAATGGGGGAATTGGATCGATCAAACACTTCAAATTCCTACTTCTGTTAAGCCACTAGTTAATATAATATATTGTGAATTCTTATTATAAAGAGCATATGCATTTTTATTTTACTTGTACTTTGATATTGTCATATAGACTTTCGAAAATTGGTGAGAAAATTATGTTCAAAAGACTTATTGATTTCTTGGAAATTAATAGACTGCTAACTGGCGAACAATTCGGGTTTAGAAAAAATAAATCGACTTCAAATGCCACTTTTGAATTTATTGAACAAATAATTTCAATTCTAGACAAAAAAGAACAAGTGTCTGGTATATTCGCTGATTTAACTAAAGCCTTCGATCTGGTGAATCATGAAGTACTTCTTAAAAAAATGAGCCATTACGGCATTAGAGGTGTAGTGCTTGATCTCTTTGGTAGTTACTTATCTGGAAGGCTACAAAGAGTCGAAGCTCAGGATGTAACTGGGGAAATGTATACATCAGAATGGAGAGAAATTACATGCGGTGTTCCTCAAGGATCAATCTTAGGACCATTGCTGTTCCTCATATACATTAATGATTTACCTAGTTATGTGAAACCCTTTAATTCGGTCCTTTTTGCGGATGATACTAATATTCTCGTGACGGCAAAAATCCCACCGCTTTGAATGAATCCATATCCAAAGCTCTTAGAATTTTAAACGAATGGCTTCTGTTCAATGATTTAATGTTAAATGCGTCTAAAACAACTATCTTAAACTTCAAAAGTACGAATAAATTGCCAGAAGAGAAACAAACATTAACTGTTGATACTCTTTCCGTATCATTCAAAGATAATATAAAATTCCTAGGTCTCCATATTGATACGAAACTTACATGGACTGAACATACGGCTATTATCGGTAAGAAACTAAGTTCCGTTTGCTTCTTACTAATCTTAAAAAGATCGTGCCAAAGGAAACGTTAACTACTCTCTATTACGCCTATTTCCACTCCATAATCAGTTACGGTTTAATACATTGGGGATCATGTAGCTCGAGTATTAATATTTTCAGACTTCAG
Organism: Aradus depressus; assembly: GCA_963662175.1. Taxonomy (NCBI): domain Eukaryota; kingdom Metazoa; phylum Arthropoda; class Insecta; order Hemiptera; family Aradidae; genus Aradus; species Aradus depressus. The sequence goes on from OY759215.1 coordinate 47,954,042, forward strand.
AAAAAAGCATTAAGAATTATAAACAATATTACTCAAAGAACAAGCTGCAGAGAAATATTTAAGTAACTTAAAATCCTGCCTTTGCCATCGCTGTTAATATTTGAAACATTAATGGTTATTAGGAAAAATATAAATATTTTCCCTCGCAACAATACTAGTCACGATTACGATACCAGGAAGAAAGAAGACTTTCGAATAACTAAACATTGCTCTTCTCTTTTTGAAAAAAGTATAACTCATAAAGGAATTAATTTATTTAATGCCCTCCCCCACTTCTTGAAGTCAATAGATACAACAAAAAAATTTTAATTTCAACTAAAAATGTTCATGTTAGAGGAAACACCCTTTACACGGAAACGGAATTTTATTCTCACTGTTCAAAAAGAATAATATAATCACAATAAAGAATCGTTTTTCATATCCAAAATCATTATTTGATACAAAGCTTTCATTTTTATATTTTGGGCAGAGTTCCTTCACACCTTAAAAATCAGTCCAATGTACGTTATTGTTTTATTTATTCATTTATATATATTTTTTTATTTAGACATTTTTATACATTCATTTATAGTTGACTAATATATATATATTATTTTTCATATATTGTTATAGTTACATTGTTTTCTTTCTTTTCTATATCTCGCCACATTGGGACCTGATGAAGGGACGTAAGAACGTCCCGTAACATCGTTGGGGGATAAAGACACATCCGAAGAGTTTTTTTTTTGAAAAATAGTTATCTTAATTTGTATTAAATTGAAAAATGTGTCTACTTTTTATGAACGTATCTTGTATTATTATTATTATTATTTTATATATTCTCATATATTTTTAAGTATTTATTTGTACAGTTTTTATTAATTTCATTTTACTTTTTTAATGGTTTTTATGTTACTACTAATCATAGATGTGTTAGACTCAAGTAGTTATATATCTAATATATAAGCTATCTTAATGTATAAATTCATTTGACGTATCCTATTACCATGTATTGGTTTAACGGAAATAAATTATTATTATTATTATTAATGGTGAGACGAAGGCATAAGACCGCAACCGGTTCACTTTATATATATTTTTATTTGTAGAATTGGACAATATAAAAGTTAAACATTTCATAATAAAAGTCATTTATTTTTATTAGCTTTCCACTATAAACATAGTCTGAAATAAATAGTGTAAAGAAAATAAACTGGAAATTACCAAAGAAAAATTTCCGGTGCAAAACACAAGAAAAAGAGGAGGAAAATAAATTTAATTAGCAATTCACATAAAATATATTTAAAAAAGAATATTTATTTCCTCTTTGACACACACACACATACTACAAATATTTTGCATACAGTTCATGTATACAGATTACTTAACAAATAAAAAATACAAAAATAAACCATTAGAGGATGAAGGAAAAAAATGGGCATAAGCAAACCGTGAACCAAGTAAATGTAATAGATGATTCACTGAATTCTATTAAAAACTTCTCTTTTTTTTCTTTTTTTTTTTTTTTTTTCTAGTAAAATGGTTATTTACAAACAATTCATATTTTTGTGTTTATCAAAAAGAACATTATAAGTGAAGCTGAAAAAATATCAGTGAAATTTAATAGATTAAAGTAAAATTGATATAATTAATAACACCTGCTTAGGAGTATTGTATAGTAAATGTTTTTTATTCAACTGTCTAAAAATGAAGTAATTTATTTTGTGAAAGTTTCAGACAACTGGGTCCGCCATCACCTGTTCTTTTTCTTTTTTATTCAATTTAATACACAAAAAAAACACTTCAAATGAATTTAAAAAAAAAAAAAAAAAACATTTAACATATTTATCCTTAATAGTCACGACATTAAAAAAGTGAGGATTTAGAAGATACAATTTTTAGTGTAAACTACATAAAATTATGAATATTCAAAGAATTCCCTTTTTTCAGTGTGAGCTTCCCCATTTTACTATTATTAATAGGATTTTCGAATGAACAAAAATTAGCCAACTACTTTTTATTTATTAGATATATATTTTTTTATTATTATCGAAACTATGCCAGACATTACATTTTAAACTGGCACATCAAATACTTCTACAAGTAGAGAATTTTTCCAAGATAGACTTATTGAATGGGGTAGAGACAGCTACTAACTTAGTAAATGGTTTTAAAATCTTCTTGCAAAACCACCACCACCACCGCCTCCTATTCCTGTCAACAGACAAACAAGTATATATATATAACATTTAATAGAAAAATTAATTGTTTATAGTTAGGTATTGTAAGTGGTATCCGGGCTTCAACTAGGGCTTATTTATTCTCCCAGGGTTGGGGGCTTAAACAAGTACCTGACATCAGAAGGATGGCGTGTTCCAAGGTTTTTTCACCACATAGGTAGAAAAATAACGATAGGGCCTCGGCTGGGTTTCGAACCCACGATCTTGAGCTCAGTAGGCAGGCACGCTACTTCTGAGCTACATGCACCCTTTATATGCAATTTGACAACGAGGCCCTCACAACTTATGCAACACAAACTGGGAGATCAAAATAGGTATAGTCAAACTAGGTTTTTCCTTACACAAATTGTTGAAAACGAAAAGAACATCGATTCAAAATTCTAACTTATCATGACGGACAAACGATGTTAAATGCTTCTGTCCCACAAAAGTAGATCGATAAGTTATGAGAAAGAACTGAACTGAACTATCATATACTGATAATCAAAACTTACTAAATAGCCGTCCGTTGAATAGAAATTCATGCGAAAAGTATAACCAATCAAAAAAGTGCCGTTTTAAGACTTTCGGCCCTGAGGCAGACTTCGTCCGGAGGCCCTTGAATTATTTTTTCAATATTATCCTCAACTTTATTTTTAATAATTTATATAATACACCAGAACATTCTAGAATCCTATTTGAAATTTTCCAGCATGTTTCTCGAAATTGTAAGAAGTTTCTATAAAACTCCAATAGAACATCATAGAAACTTTGAGTCAACGTTTCCCTACTTCAATGTCTCAGCAATTTATAAAGGATGACTAAATTTGTATTATGCCAAGTCTTGAAATTCTTCTCCGAATTTATTTGTCATTGTTTTGCACGAATGTTAAGGATGAGAGATTTTTTTCAAAATTAAAATATATAAAAAATTATATAAGAAGTTCAATGGACGAAGAAAAGTTGAATGCATTCGCATTACTTTCGATTGAGCATGAAGTTTTGAATAATTTAAATTTTGATAAAATTATTGATGATTTCATTCATGTAATAGATAGAAAGGAAGCAATTTCTATATCACGTCCACCTCCTGTTGTATGGTGTGAACAATTTTGTCATTTGTTAAATCCTCGTTTTTTTTTTCTTTTTTCCCGTTTTCCAATTTATAGCTGTTTAATTATTTTGATCGAACGGGGGCCCCTTGAGCTCGGGGGTCCTGAGGCGGCTTCCTCACTTGTCTCAGGGATAAGTAGGCACTGGTATACACTAATATCAACCAAACTAGTTCATTGTCGCATCAAAAATTAAATAAATTGTGGACATAGGACTTTTTTTCAACCTAAACCTTCTGTACAGATCATGTCTCCCCCTCACCGCGATTTTGACAATCGTGCAAAACCCTCCACACGATTACAATACTTCTTTTACATGAAACGTATAAGGAAATAAAAAATCGAACATGCATTAATGTAATCTATCAGTCCTCTGTCGACGACGCAAGCGTTATTTTACACCTATTTTTGAATACCAAGTCACATAAAACACAAACTCAGCTGATATTCACGCCCCAGTAACCTAGGACACCGCCATAAGCGAACCTGCTTCAAGACTAGCCTCGAGTGCACCCCTCTTCTCTGCAATGAAGTCACAGTGCCATTCTGTACTATAGCAAACAACCTGCGGCCTTCTCTATCAGTCTACTAAACTCACTGCAGGAGATAGTCTGCGAGCTAACAAGAATGGTTCCACTTGCCAGTACCTTAAAAAGCAAGTAGCTTTGGGAGGCACATCCCCAGCTCAACTAATTGCAACCAGGCCTGCAAATTTATAACGTGCTCAGCTGCATATTAGCGATGCACCTTACACAATGACTCAATATAAAAATTAATAATATAGTAAGATCTTGTATTATAAATTAATTTTATCAACTGAAGCATGCGGCAGAATAACGCTGTATGGCAAATTTATTCAGAAGCAGAAAACTTTACTTTAGCATAATTTCTCGATGTGAAATTGCCTTCCTATTTACGTTAAAATATTAATATTATCCTTCACTTTACCTTGAATTGGTATAATAAAACGTTCCTTGTCTAAACGGGAACCTGTACATCAATCTTCATCTAAAAAGAAAATAAATGTATAAGATGTTGTATGCAGCGACATTCGGGCGCACGCTTCAACTGTAAAATTCAGAAAAGAAAAGGGATCTTACCAAATGCACTTCTGCCGAAACCATTTCCGAATCCCCTGTCACCTGCTCCACCAGGAGTCGAGTCCATGAAAAGTTCAATATAACGGTGCTGCATATGGCTCTTGTCCTAAAAATAATAGCATAATAATAATTTCATGGCAATTATACTGAAGTTAATTTCATTTTGAGGGGCTAATCTCGTTTAAATGAGATTAAAGAATGAGAAGTTCAACATAGTGCTTTGTTGCAATTGGACCACATGCAGATCTTGCGAGTTGACAAAATGAAATGAAACAGTACCAGTGATTTTTGGCGTACAAAAATATCAGTCACCTATTTCAGCCTAATAAGAATTATTCATTAGTAGGTATCGACTATACTGCAAGTTCATATTGAGGGTAGATGTGGGCTAAAACAGGTGCATTTATTTATATGAGACTTTTGATGGGAACGATATATAGTGAGAATTACGAAGACCGTTTTACATTTATTCAGAAGGCTCAAACAAGTAAGAAACATAACACACAAATAACATTTAGGCGAAGAGAGTTCTGCTAATGAGATTAAAGGCGCGGATTCTGAGAACCATTGCACCAAACAAATGCCACTGGCCAAATTTCATAATAAATAGTTTTGGTTTTGCCAGGAAATGTATGCTCTCTCGGTCCAAGCGTATTTACGGGGTTAGCATTATGATTTGTCCTTACAGGCAGACGATTATAAGACGATTTTTTTGTTTCTCAAGGCTTTCCTTCGGGTTTTTCCTATCACGCATCATTAGACCGATCAGTAGTTCTATTTGATTTTGTAGGGTTTTACCCTCCGGCATCATGTATGTGTAAATTTTCTCATTGCCGCATAATTCTCTTTCGTGGCCACAAGATCTGCGAGGCAAAACTCGCCATATTGCCCGATCGCTTGCTTGAGGGTGTATCTCGCATCATCATATTTTGGGAAATTCGTCCTCTCCCGCCGCATTCGCAGAGCGGGCTATTCTGCACCTTAAACTAATAAATTTTGGCCACTAAGTACCTGGTACATCAGGTGATGGCGTCAATGAAGTCCGCTTCCGATATTCGGAAAGAATTGGAAGGTAGTTCGGCCTTCTCGCGCAGCTTCTCACTCTCGCAATGTAACTTTGAATTTCTTCTTTCGCGCCTGCCATTGTCAGGCTTTTGAGGTTCCAGGCCAGCGTTGGGTCCAGCCCATTTATCGGTTCTTCTTCTGAAGTTATATCCTGCTACATCCCCTTCTATGACTAGGTCTAATAGGGTTGCGCTAGCGATAACTTGGAGGGCACCTGTAGATGTCCTACAGGCTCTTGTTACCTCAAGAGGGCAACCCGAGGGCAACTCATAAGACAAGATATAGTTACCCCTTTCAACTCCGAACGCCCACCCACTCCGTTCTCTGTATATACACAGAACCCTCCCTTTTGTCCAACCTTAACCTGTGTTCCTTCAGCAGAACCGGATGCAACATCACCACGGGCTTCCTACCTACATATTTATCCCACATCTTAACGTAATTAGTCAGAAGCACCGCAATGGTAACACTTGCAATAGTTTCTATGAAGGATTTTCCTCAGTAGTAAGTCAAGTCGAAGAAACTTCCTTCTTTATGAATTTAGAAATATTAATGACTTAGCAAAAATCTTTGATATATATTATATATACCCGCATTCATCATTGTTTGCAAATTTTTGGATAAAAGTAACCGACGCGTTTTCAAGAAATTCCTAAGATACTTCATCAATCCCTGGGGCTTTATGTTTCCTTTTAGCCAAAATACATATGTTGCTTCTTCACTAGTTGAGTTTATATAAGTACAAAAGTTTCATTCCATTTTGTAGAATAAAAGTTTATGAAAAGAAAAGTCAAATGGTCCCATACTAATTAGACGGACTGTACTACATGAGGCACTAATACCACTTACTTTAGCCATAGATTTGACAGCATCGTCGTGACAACTAAATTCAACGTCAGCTTCTCCTGACGGACGCCCTGATTTGTCATAGATGATCCTTATGCTGACGGGGATGACGGGTCTGAAGAACTGTTAGTAATAATAATTAATCAATCAATTTTCTTAAAATGGCTTAAAAGTTACATTTTCAGTAAAATTAAAAAAAAAAATCACTTCGGGACGTGAATAGTAATTATAGTTATGACAAGATTGTTTATATGAGGTTTATAGGCTTTTATAATATTAATTGATAAGTTATTAATATGTTCGCAAACCAAGAAATAGTTGTACCAGTCTCTAGAGATAGAATCGGGTAAAGACGACTAGAATACAACCTTCTTTATCCCAGGGATACGAGGTCATCTATTAGTTAACACTCTCTTTGACAATTGAAGACTTGAAATTCAAAATCAGCGCTTCAGCGCCATCCATTTTCAGAGGTAGCTGCTTCGGAATGAATCAGAAATAGTATATACACAACTTCAATTGTTTAAAGATTAAAAAAGTGCAACAGATGAAATAATAATCGTCACACTGTTTATTATTTGTGACTCTGATATTCGTGTTGTGTAACACCTCTGAGAACCCACTCTAATATAAACAGTTCACAGAAAAGTGACGCTCACCTCAGCGATGTCAGCCTGGGTGGCTCTGAAAGGTAGCCCTCGCATGCGGATACAGTGGGCAGGAGGCTGCCATGCAGGACCACCACCAAATCCTCTGTCGGGAGGCCCCATGCTGGGGAGAAGAGGCTTGAGGCCTCGAGGCCCTCCCAAGGGGCCACTGCTCTCCCAAGGGCTGGCTGGGCCGGCCGGCTCCCATGGACCATCGTCGAAGTCCGTGAATCCACCAGGCCCTGCAACATTAATAGAAAGATACATGAGAAAATATATTATAAACGCTGCGCACCTAGATCTAGTTAGTTTTTATGTCTCAGATCGGGCTTTAACTTTCGCTGTTAAGGGTAAAAATGACAAAGGCTCGGGGCCAACACTTAACGTCCCATCCGAAGAACAGCGTGTTCTACGTTTATGTACTTCTCAGTTAAGAAAATATAAGGGCCTCGCCCGGGTTTCAAACCCCGGTGTGCTCCCAGCGGGGTCTAGTAACTTCATAACTGCAGTCCAACTTCATTCTTTCATTAAAGCAGGCAATTCTTTCATTAAAGAAAGCAATCAATAGAACTCCATGCCATGCACTCTAATAACTGCCGTTGTGATTGATCCATTGACACAAAATTTCAATGTGAATTCAATAAAGGGACACCTAATTTTCAGATTAATTAGTCGAAGGAAAGCGAGGGGGGATCGTAGGAGAGGCTAAACGAAAAAACCCTAATTACTGCCGATGTAATGAAGGCATCAACATGAAATTGTATACTTGATTTCAAAATTTCACGAAGAAAGCACCTATCAATTTTTCGAGAAATCGGCCGAAGGAAAAGGGGACATCTGACGAGGAAGGCTCGACACAAAAACCCTAATAACTGCCGATGTAATGAATGCATCAACACAAGATTTAGTATAATTCCAGAAGTCCCTAGATCGAGTCAACTATAGACTTTTATATCAGATGATTGATTTGGTTTTGGAGGGAAAACAAAAACTCAATTCATTCGTGCTGGGGAATTACATTGGCAGGGGGGCGGAGTTAATTAATATGCTTTTCATTCATAGTTAGACTATCTCTAACATAAAGTTACTACTATCCTGCTTATAGTAACTAATCGGGCAACCTGCTAGTATCATATAAATATGAGGGGAGGGCGGGCGGAGATAATATACTTTTCACTCATAGTTAGACTATATCTAACAAGTTACTAACCTGCTTATAGTAATTAATAGGGCAACCTGCTAGTATCATATAAATATGAGGAGAGGGCGGGCGGAGATAATATACTCTTCACTCATAGTTAGACTATCTCTAACAAGTTACTAACCTGCTTAAAGTTACTAATCGGCTAACCTGCTAATATCACATAAATATGAACAAAATCATACTCTACTAATCGGCTAACCTGCTAATATCACATAAATATGAACAAAATCATACTCATTGGGTTCATCATTTTTTCAAGTATAATTTATGGATATTTATTGTTCTTATTCAAAACGTCACCTGTCCCTTGATATAAATTGATTAAACAAGTTTACTAATTGTAAATAGTATTACCTCTAAAGCCTCTCTGGTTACTTCTTCCCATCATAGAATTGAATCTGTTCATGCCTCCAAAACGTTCATTCCTGTCGTAAGGTGCATGACGTTGGTTTAGACTGAACCCACTTCGCATCTTAGGTCCAGCCGCCATTTTGGCTTCAGCAATACTCGAGCGGAAAATCTCAATGTACCTAAATAAAACATGTATCGAGTGAATAAAATATAAATAAAATACAAGTTACATTTAAAATATAATAAATTCAGGATAATGTATATTGATTGCTCTTATTAAATTTTTTATTATATCGAAAGTTCAAAAATTAAAATGTTGAATATGTTGATAGGAAAAAAAAAATGCAATTCAACTGACATCAACTCAGTTTCCATAAACAGAAATATACATGTAAAGTAATAAAAATTAAACAAACATAATCCCATCACCCTTAAATTACGAATAATAACTAATTAAAAATAAGAAAGCCAATGAGAACAAAATTATGGTTGCCTGAACTATCATGACCTTGAAAAATCAATTAACAATTCTGCTTTTTTTTCAACTTTCAAATCTATTTATTGAAGAGAAAAATTAGTGAGTAGTAACGTTTTACTGATAATAGTTTTGAAAAATATACTAAAATTCAATTTGTAAAACTCAAATAGGAATGGGAGAAGTACAAAAGTTGCAAGCATATACTTATAATATTCAGAATACGTTACCTATCGCTATCCTCATAAAAAAAAATATTGAAACAAGAATTATCAATGTTACCATCAGAATACTTATTGAACTCGTTTGAATTCTCTTCTCCAATTTTCATTTAAACTAAAATTTCAATAAATAAAAAAAACATTTCTCAATGGCTTTTAAAAAATTTTAGGTTGCAAATCAATATCCCTCATTAATTATGCTACTAGTATTTATGTTTATAAGCACTTTAAAATATTAAATCACATTTTAATTAAACAAAAAATAGAAATGAAGTGATTAAATGTATCGCCAACTCTAGGTGAATAAACCTAGGTAGGCAAAATTTAGGACTCCCATATTATTCGGGTTCATGTTCAACAGAGTAAAAAGAAATAAAGGGAGGGACGTCGGCCTAAATTATAGTTAATATAAGTGGGGGTTCTCAATTAATTTTCTGTTTTATAATTACACAAATATTCATTCAAAGAATAATTGTGAACACAAATTAAGCAGAACACAGGAAGCCTTACTCCAAAACAAAATGAGAAATATATATAATAAATATGAATTAAAAAATAAAATGATAACGATAATGTATTTTTTTTTTTGCGCCAACTACAATATATTAAAGAATAATTCATTACAGGAGGAGCCCCACAACTATTTAATTCATTTTTGGGTCTAGAAATGAGATTCTAAATTTATAACATATTTTTTTCATCGCTTTATTATTCTCTCAATTTATTTTTGGCTTGTACAACAAACGAATAGGCGTTTCGAAAAAAACTGTCATCAATATCGTTAATTAATTTGCTGATCTTTATAGTTAATGAAAAGAAAATGTTTCGGAACATAAAAAGGTAGTTTCATTTTTAATTCTAATTTTTTTTATAGCTACTAAATTTACAATGAGACATTAAAATAATAATTCATCGTAAGGGGTCCACAATTATGTTGTTCACGTTCTACTCAAAAGCGAGTAAGAAGATTCTTAATTCTGTCTGGACAAAGGGTTATAATACAAAGTAGAGAATGTCAGAAGTAGAATGTCAGTGCATATATGCAGACATAAAGAATATGAACAATGTAACGACAAAAATTGATTACAATGAAGATCAGCAAATAAATTAAAGATACTGATGGACATTCTCCCAAAACTCCCATTGCTAGGTTGTGAAGACCAAAAATGAGAAAATAATAAAGCTGTGAATGAACCTATAGTATGAAGAATTCACATGAATCTTTTGCATAATTTTTCTATGAAAACGCTAAACATGTAAATTTGTTGTGAAAAGGGGAACGTAAATAATTTATAATTAACTAATAAAAAGATGTTCTTTTGTCCTCCCGGTCTAAGTTTGCTCATTGGCTGCCTTATGAGGGAGGAATCATTATTCTAAATAGCCCGATCATTCATGTCAAATTCCAGTTGTTTAATTCTTGTTTTTATGCTGTGTACAGATAATCCACTATACACAGATATTTCTTTGAATAAATCACGAATACTTATGTACACTTTACTTGAATTTTGCTCAATTCCTTGAAAAAATGTGGCGAGTATAAAAAAAGTATTGTTTTGACGTCTATATAACACGTGCCACCATGTAACAGCACAACGGTTAAAATATTCCCGAAACAATTTTCAATGGAAAGACGGGACAGAAGCAAGTGAATTGTCGATGAAGGACATGGAAGTTTCTCCATTTCCACCAAAATATTTAATGTTCTAAAATGAACATGAAAGTTGTAACTTTTCAATCTATATTTTCAATGAGTTTCAATTTTTTTTTTTTTTTTTTTCTAATGAAAGTTGATACATTTTCAACCAGAAATAATTACCATGTGTTTTTATTATTACAATTATTTTGGAAAGGTTTGATTTTACCGCATCGTCCAGTAACGACGCGCAGTTCTGCATGTGTAACAAGTCTCTTTATAAATAATATTATACTGCTGAAAATCGAAATAAAAACTTATTCATCATGAAACGGAATGAAAATATCCAAATATTATCGTAGAAGCTATTTTTAATATATTGGTGCATCACTTGGCAATGTCATACTTGGCAGGTCAAGGTATATAAAATTACTTATATTTAATGTACCCGGTAAGGGGATCTAGCAGATGACGTCACATGGGAGTTACCGCATTTTTTGGCGAGTGTTATCATTTTATCAGATCGCGGGTTCGAAACTTGGCCTAGGCCAATAGATTGTTCATCTGGGAGGTAAAAATACTTGAGGACGCAGTACTTCGAACAGGATGTTAAGCGATGATTCTGAGCCTGTGATGTCAGGTACTCGCGTTTAAGACCTACTTTAGGTAACCCTGTATAGGCAAAATTTAAGATTCACACAGTAGAGAGAAAACGTTTCATAAAATTAAGAGGAAAGTTTATAGGTGGATATAGACAGTTCACACGTTAGGACTCGCGTGCCCAGTGTAACCTGCAGTCCAAGCTAGTGCGCAACTCATAGAATGTAGAGTGCAGAACTCAAAAGTGCCAACAGGCTGTTGAACAACACGATAGTTGTTAAATAGATAACCAGTAACTAGAAGAGGTTACTTAGGCTCTTTTAGTCTCTAGGTAAGGTCTCCTGCAGAAAGAATATGTACGTGCAAGTTGTACTTACAAGGAGTTTCCTACATTAAAAAAACATGATTTTAACGAAACGATCGTGTAAAAAAAATATAAAATGTGAAATATGTTGAGGTTAAACAACCCCAGGACGAATCATTACATTGAATTGTGAGGACAAGCCTAGCCATACGCTAATTGTCTGAATACTTTTTTGCGATATGTGTTGATAAAGAGGAAAAATTGATAAAGAATAAAAAAACGAACTTGTTCATTCAACACTTTTTTATTGATGTCCGAATACATTTCTGCGATCTGTGTTGACATAGTGGAAAACTAATAAAAACAAAGAATTTGTTCAACTAATTCCACAAAATATATACATATATGTTGGCTAGCTTGTCAGCTTAAAATATCCCTTTTGAACTTTATGAAGATGGTACACTTTATGTATATATGTTCATGGAATTATACAATATAAAAGTTGAACAAGTTCTTTGTTTTTATTCAACTTATACATTGTCCAATTCCACAAAAATACTTACATTACGTATACGTACAGCAATTAGGGCCAGTTTGGTACTATTAATGTTGTCATCATCGAACAAAGTGTAATATATTTCGACTGCATAAAGCGAAGATGATACTTTTATGCTAAGACTTTTTTCCCGTAGAAAAACTATGTGGGGTCGCCAATCGGTAAACCTTTAGTTTATTTTATCTGGGAGGTAAAATAAACTTAAGCACGCCGTCCTTCAGTTTAGCGATAACCCGAGCTTGTATGATGTCAGACCCCTCCTCTAAGTGAATAAAAATTTAGGGTAGGCAAAATTTAGGACTCCTATAGTAGAGTCGGGCTCATGCCCACCAGAGTGACGAAAGAGCGCTCTGGTAGTAGGCGATATGAACTCTTAGTATATAGTATATATAGCATATAGTATCCGCTGAACTTTGTGCTGACGATAAGTTCACTAAGATAGGAATGAACACAATATAATTGTTAAACAAGTTCGTTGTTTTTTTTTCTTTTTCATTTTATTTCACATTACACAACTGCTACAGTGTAAATTTCAGCTGTTACAGACTGTAAATTTCAATATAATTGATTTTAAAACATATACAAGATAACCAACAAAAGTTTATATGGATAAAATTTAGTGCATAATGCTGGTGGTCTTATAAACTTTTGGGAAACTCGCAAGGCGCTGTATTGCATAATTATTCACCAATGAAAAGAAATTGAATACCAATAATAGGAGTAGGGATACTGATCTGCAACGATCTGTTGAGTTACCTGGTTCCTTGTCCATAAATAAGATAAATAATGTAAATATACCACCTACCTCCCCACCTTTACCCCCCTCCTTGGTCCTCCCAACTTGGCCACCTCTCCTTCACATCACATCACATCACATAATACAGCAGATATAGTGTTACATATATATTGCAAGTGTTGAAGGGTCCCCCACCTGTGTCCTATCTTTTCCTTGTGTTTGAGCAAAGCTTGCTCTGCCGTCTCTTTGTTAACAAACTGAACGTACGCCTCCCCCGTCGTTCGCCCAGAGTTGTCCGTCGCCAGTATAATCCCGTTCCCAACTATCTCCAGCCCTGGCCCAGCAAAAAACCAACCAAATATCCACTCGGTTATAAACCCAATATTTACAACAATCAGGTCAAATTTAAAGAAAATTAAATAATAAAACAATAACAATAAGGGTATGCGAGCTTCTATTTTTTGTAAGTTGAAAATCAATAAAATAAAAATGTATAGCTTGCCAAAAAATGTTCAAATAATGACTTCATTACTGATGTTCTGAGTGAATTCTACAAATAAATCAATACCCGAATGACAAGAGGAAAGAAAATTAGCCGCCATTTTGAAATCAGAATGAAACAGGAAACACCTGGTGCGGTAGTAATATTTCATATGTGATTTGGGGAGATAAGCTACCTAAATTAGTACGAATACACGACATAACGCGTATCGCAACTAATTCAGGCAACACATGTAAACTCAATATCCGAAACTCCGAATGTAACTGATTGATTTTCAAAAATTAGCTAGCATACTCAATGAGTGAAGATGAACCGTGAAAATAACTTCCAAAGTACAATTCAAATTTTAAGGAATAATTAATTTTTTCATGTGTAACATCTTTATCTAGAAAAGGTCCATATATAATTATTATGACAATTCATTCTATCTGGTGTATACATACCATTTCAGTGTCCTTGCGACCGACACCGTATATAAGCATTGCATTGTGATTTAGAGTACTTTTAACTTTGTCAATTCAATATCTTGTGAATGAGATCAATAATGCTGTACTAAAAATTGAAAGTTTTTTTCACGTTCCTGTCATCAAAGTATTGAGCAAATTGATAGAAAAAAAAATAGATCTGACCTACTCGTAAAAAAAATTTAAATCAAATTTAATAAATTATTTCTTTCTTGAAATCTCGCATACCCCACAATCAATAAATATTAGATAATATGTACGACAAAGTTTAATTTATTAATAATAGTAAATGAAATAAAAATTAAGTAAAAACATTTGTCAGTACGTGCCAAAGGGCCAAAAATCCATTGTCCAACCAAAAAAGACACAAGGGACAAGACAGAATACATTTGATCTGTCGTTTTCAGTATCGTTGAAATATTTGAACGAAAATTTAAATTTAGTTGAAAATAATTAAATTAACATGAAAACAGCAAATACATTCAAGAATTTAGGAAATGTACTCTCCCAAAAGGGATATAATGGGGTAAGAAAAAAAAGCAGCAATTAGAAAAATAAAATATTTTTCATTCTCTTAATTGTTACGGTAAAAATGTATAAGATAAAAAAACGATTGGAATAAAAGAAAATCAAACGTAATTTCAGATGAAAAATACAATTAAGTAAAAATGTTACATATTCATCAAATAATTAAGAGATTAAGGAACATACCGGAAAAGAAGTTAATAATTTCATCGATGGTACAATCGAAAGGTAGGCCACGAAGCCTGACGCAGGCATCATCTCTGCTTAGTTCCATATTGTGGCCACATCTCTCAACAACCCAGTCCATCTCTGACTTGTTGGCTTTGAAAACTGAAATGATAATAATGATTAAATAATGCTTGCGATTTGGACCAGGAAATGATCTAACATGAACTTCCAAGTATGACACGTCAGCTGTAGATAATAGCGTATATCATTTTGAAACACTGATCAGGATCATTTCATACCTAATTAAGGATTTTCAATTATGAAATTCACTGCAAAATGTACATGGCAGCCAATATACAAGGTGTTTACAATTATCCACAAAAAAAAAAACCTGTTTAATAGCCAAAAATATCAATTGATATATAGCTTTCATTTCTATTACATGAAAGAGTTCCTCCACAAATATCCTCCTTCAAAAGGTCTGTCGAGTCTACGTTATGTTTAATCATTATTTTTTCATTACTTAAATATTAATTTATTTTATTGCACTTGGTCATATTCTTTTATGGTATTTTTCTTTTATTCTAATCACATGCGTGTCAGACTCAAATACTTAGTACAACTACTGTCTCCAGACAATTTCCGATTTCTATCAGGGTTTCGATACACTAACATCAGTAAATTGTTATGTATCAAACACGGCTACACGACTCAGGTAATTAATAATTTTATATTTTACTTTGTTCTTTAGGTTTAATGCTACCGCAAAGTTGTAAAAAATCATGATTAACAAAAAAAATTCAAAAATCAGATTTATTTTACGTAAATCGGATTTTTTTTTTATTAAAATGTAAAATCAATGGGTTTTCAACATTTTAATACTTATTATTATTAGCGGTAAAGATAAAGTTCCTTAACGTAAATGTTGTAAGAACCAAAAGTGCATTGGAAGGGAGGATGTTCTTGGAAGCGATTAAAATTTAGAGAAACAAGAGAGGTCTTTAATAAAAACGTCAACAAACATTCTCTCTTCCCCTTATTTCTAGAATATGATTTAAATGTTTTTTTTTTTTTTGATGAATTAAATCAAGATTAAAATCGACGTGATTTAAATCAAACAACTCGGAAAGCTAGTATACTTAATAATTTTTATTATTATATTTTACATAAGCCTTTTTTCGTTACGAATTTTTTTTAATAAATTTTTAATTCTCCGACATCAACTGGCCTACTCAAACGCCCCCTTACAATTATTGATACTTTCTATTGATATCGTATCCTCGTGTTGCGCATAGGATTTAGTTCGACGGTCTGCCGACAGGGGTACATTCTACTACATACTTTTCTGGTTAGACCAAGATTAACTTCCATTAATGTGAGTTTAGCTCATGACGTAAAACGTTGACAAATGTAATACCTGGAGCTTTTCTGAAGTATGTTAATTCCCAGGTTTTCCCCGACCGTAGAAGACACAATAAAACTTTGCTCAACTTACCCTCAATATATCTGTGTCCCATGTAGTCCCTGTCCCTTTTGCAAGCTAACTCAACATCCTCAGGCGTCTCCAGTTCAATATAGGCCTCACCACTAGGGCGACCCTCACGGGACAGAGTCATCTGCACGCCTTTCTTACCCTCCTTGATCCTGCATTCAGCTATTGGAGCAAAAAGAAATGTTTGAAAAATAAAAATAATAATTAAATACATCTGAATTTAGAAAAGAAAAATCATCAACTATGTACTTCCTCAGCACGAGTTTAGGTTATGCCTCTCCATCCAAACCAATAGACTGTTTTTAACTAAAACTCAATATCTCACTTAGATAGTAGCTTCTGAATACAAAAATTGAGCCCCCTTCCATTCCCTTTGGCCGATTTGGCTGAGAATCAATAGATGTAGTCCATAAAGGGTTCTGAATACACATAAAATTTCATGCAGATCAATCTGGAGTTATCGTGTTCACAGGCAGATTTCTTTTTCATTCGAACTCTTGACTGATTACATAAATTCCCCTATACTTGGCGACTAGTACATACTCCCATATTATTTTTATTCATCACCTGACTGGATACTTTTACGAACCTTGCGGTATAGACTCGTATAAACCAAATAATGCATATCTGAACATAAATACTAGTTTTTTTTTCTTTTCTTGAATTATACTTCTTCATTTTTTACACGTTAGGAATAGACAATGGCACAATATCTCCTGAAGATTTGTGACTTCCGTGGGAAACGGCAGGTAGCCAATTTTTTTTTTTTTTAAATATAATAAGCAATAGCATAATGTAAACTAGATAGGCCTTCGTTTAGAACCATACAAGTTGATGCGACAATAACATTTAAGTACTGTACAGACAGTAAACCCCTAATGGGCAAGACATTCCGTGCGTTTGCGTTACAGATGTATAGTCATCATCCAAGATATTTTTGAAATACCGAGTGCAATGATGTATGGCCGTTCAAAACACTGAATTCTTTGCATGGGGTTCCAGTGTTTTATGTGTTTCTGACAACAATAACGCAAAAGTACGACGCCATTCATGGTACGTAGATATTCTACGTGGACTTAAGAAATTTGATCAAGGGTTAAAAGTTGCACGTACACCAAGCACTTCACTAAAATACTCATGGTGGTATAGAATTAATTATATAAAATCGGTCAAATAACAAACTCATCAATATGTAAAATCAAAACAAATAAATATCACTCCAAGAGCACTTCGTAAATAGTATCCCACAATTTAGTCAGATAAAACAAAATGGCCAGCCCACGCATGACCTCGTATTGTAACGCTGCTGATCAATCGATATGATTCGTTGTTTTTCGGTGCTTATATGCTCTTCACAGTATATATAAAAAAAAAACCAATACAAGTAAAGTTCCTTATTCGGAAAGTAATATTTACACGAGATAACAAGCACAAAAGAATGTTATCTTCCAGAATGGAATCTCCCACCAGTTGAATGTAATATAGTATATAAACTGGATGTAACATAGTATAAATATGAAAAAACTTACAAAAGAATTTAACAACATCTTCTTCAGTTGTTGACCAGGGTAAGCCCCTGATTTTAACGACGCAACCGTCCTCGTTTGCGCCTGATTGTCCCATGGTGAAAACGCTTGAAAAAAAAAAAAACAGAGCTATTTTATAACAAGGCAAAGAAAACATAATGAATTCACATAAAATTACTTAATAATATAATACAATAATGTGTAAAAGAAAAACAAGAAACCGGTGAAATGACCAACGAAGGACGCCATCATGTTACTCACGATTTTAAAGAATCAAAATAATAAATTCTAAACAAGAAAACTTACTTAATGAATAATCAACAATGGATTGAAGTGCCGAGGTATATCCTCTGTTCGCTGGACAAAAAGAATTTAGGGGAAACAGAAAAGTACAAAATCTGAAAAGCCGAACAACTTCAACCTAAAATGGCGGAACAAAGAATGCCACTATATAAAGGACGCCTACGAAAATTGGAAAACGTATGCCCCTTAAATCAACAAAAATAAATTTGTAAACAATACATATTTTCAGAATTAACAAAGTATAAACGCTACATACGTTTTAAAAAATCATTTATATGTAAAAACATAAAAAATAACAATTGACGATTTAATATAATAATTACCATCAATTATAACATTTTCTTGTAAAATTAATTTTTTTAAATTATAAAAATGAGAATTACTTACTGAAGTAATTTGTTCTTAGAAGTAGTTGTATATATTTAATTAGTATTTTCTTAAAAGTATAAATCATGTGTTGAAGATTACAAAACAATCACTATTATAAGATCAGCTGATTAGAGTACACTGACCGCTGTCAGAGTGTTAAGGTTTCTTTCAGAATGTGACTTAGTTGTCATTTATTTATTTATTTGATGAGTAATAAATGATATTTATACAAAATAACATCTATTTTATGTATATTTACTTCGTTTTATGTATAATTACTTTAACACATTCACCGCAATAATTATATATATTCATAATGAGCTTCCTCTTGTAAGTTTTTTTCTTTATTTATTGCCATTTCTTCTACTGATAATTCAAATATTTTCTCAATTACTTGAAGATACTAAGCAAATCGGTTTTAATTCCTGTATGAAGCAGTAACTGTTGTAATTGTCGGTATTTATATTTAAAAAATGTCTCTTATATTGTTTGTCTTCCGTTAATATTTCTCTGTTTATCCAATTTCCATTTTTTTTAAAGCGGAAGCCGGTCTTCAAAAACTTTTAAACCAAAGAAAAACATCCCGGAAGGAACTCATCAATATGATTTAATGAAACATGCTGCTGCAACCTTAGGGTCTGGAAATCTTCGTCTTG
Organism: Aradus depressus; assembly: GCA_963662175.1. Classification (NCBI taxonomy): domain Eukaryota; kingdom Metazoa; phylum Arthropoda; class Insecta; order Hemiptera; family Aradidae; genus Aradus; species Aradus depressus. The sequence continues at coordinate 47,973,098 of OY759215.1, forward strand.
CCGTAATGCTTCCTGACGGGGAAGATTTAAACGAATGGGTTGCAGTTAACAGTTTGTATTTTTTAAATATTTATTAATGGTCTTTTATTGGTTATCAATACACTTGAATTTATAATACTAACTTTGAACTATATACTCTTTAGCCGTTGATTTTTTTAACCAAATCAACATGTTATATGGTACGGTGACTGAGTTTTGTACCGAAGAAAGTTGTCCAATTATGTCTGCTGGGCCGAAATATGAATATCACTGGGCCGATGGTCATACTGTAAAGAAACCTATTAAATGTTCCGCTCCCAAATATATTGACTATTTGATGACGTGGGTCCAGGACCAGCTTGATGATGAAACACTCTTTCCATCGAAAATTGGTATGAAAAAAAAAGACATATTCAAATTTTATTTGCATATAAATATTTTTGAATAATCATTAAATGGTATTGTTTTGTTTTAGGAGTTCCTTTTCCTAAAAATTTTCAATCCATTGCGAAAACAATATTAAAAAGGTTATTTCGGGTGTACGCTCATATTTATCATCAACACTTTCCTGAAGTTGTTCAGCTGGGTGAAGAAGCCCATCTTAACACATCTTTCAAGCACTTTATATTTTTTGTACAGGTGAGTATATATAACATATGAGCCGGTGAGAATGCTGTGAATAAAACACACGAATTTGTGTTTTGATCTGTTGGATTGGAGGTGTGAACTAATTGTTCACAAGAAGAGAATTTTATATCTAATTTTTTCCTCTTTTGATGGATCACTGATATTGCTTCTATAATGGTAACTTGATCATAAAACCACTCATTGTGCTGCAATTTACATTTATGAAACTATTACATTGCAATTAAGTAGTAAAGAAAAAAAATGTATTATAAAGTAAAGAAGGGTGGAATGTTTCTGTGTTGCGCGCAGCCCTTGCTTCTAGGAACAGAATGCCTCCTGCTGGCTACGCTAACCTGCAAATTCATCAACTCGCATGTCAGTTTGATGTTTTTAACAACTTTTTCTTTCTTTTCTCTTTGCAATAACACTGCAAAAAAGCCTTTTACATGATAAGTATTACGTATGCTGGTTTTGTTTTTTTGCCATAGCGCTATGTTGGTTGTAGTGTAGTATTTAAAGATAAGATAGGATTTTCACCCCGTTAGATATTTTTAAGAAAGATTAATAAGTTTGAAAAAAATGGTAACAAAAATACAGCGAAAAATATTAATGAGTTATAAAAATAAATATTTCAAATATATATTAACCTTGAAAATAATGATCTAATGAATTGAGTTAGATTATGACGTTTTTATTAAAATTCTTATAAAACCTGACGGTTAAATTATCAAATAAATAAAACAAACTTATTTTTGAAATATTGTCTATTCCACTAAAGATATATATACATATATAACTACCGGTTTCGGCTTTATACCATCGTATAACTAGACCTGACGATGGTATAAAGCCGAAACCGGTAGTTATATATGTATATATATCTTTAGTGGAATAGACAATTTTCAAAAATAAGTTTGTTTTATTTATTTATTACAAGTTTCCACAATATGTCCGCGTTTCTCAACTTAGAAGTGGTTAAATTATCCTTATTCGTTTGGACAGTTTGGTGCATTCAAACAAGCTGCCTCTATGATCGGCCATCTGACTTCGTCCATATAACAAGTGTAGATGAGATGCTCCATTGTCTGCCTCGAGGTATTATCATGGTACACCAAGTGCAATCTATGAGATGAAACCTGTGCATGTAGGATCTGAAGCCCCCAAGGACTGAGAAACCCGAGTCAGTTTGAACTGAATGACTCACTTGGGAAGTGACCCCTATGCTAGCCTACTGACCTCAAAATCGGGGGTTCAAAACCCGGCCGAGGCTCTTAGGATTTTTATCTGGGATGTGAAAACAACTTGAGCACACCCGTCCTTTGGATGGTAATGAGCTTGTACGATATCAAGTACTCTTTAAAGACTGCTACCCAAGATAACTAAACCTGGGTGGGCTACATTTAGGACTCCCATGGTGAGTCGGGCTCATGCCAACCAGAGCGACAAAAGAGGAATTTGGTAGTAGGCGATGTGACCTCGCTGTTAAAATAACCTCATAATAACCAACTTCTCCGTGATCTAGATCAGCTCGAATTATGCATATGACCCTTCTCATCTGCGTCACGAAATGTAAACTAAACTATAATCTGTACCAATGTAATGTAGGATAATCAGTGATGCCCGTAATACTTTGTTTTATTACATTGTACTTGCTCGTTTCTACCCATTGTACATTTTGTATCGATTATAAAATATGAAATGTAGGAAAAAGGACTTACTCTGGTAAGAGGGCGCCGGTAGCTCAGTGGTATGCGTGCTTGACTTCTGAGCTCAAGATCGTGGGTTCGTAGCCCGACCGAGGCCCTTAGTTTATTTTATCTGGGAGGTAAAATAAACTTAAGCACGCCGTCCTTCGGATGGGACGTTAAGCGATGGTCCCGAGCCTGTACGATGTCAGGTACTCGTTAGAGACCCCTACCCTAGATGAATAAAAATTTAGGGTAGGCAAAATTTAGGACTCCCACAGTAGAGTCGGGCTCATGTCCACCAGAGTGACGAAAGAGCGCTCTGGTAGTAGGCGATATGACCTCGTAGTTAAAGCCCGGGCATGAGTCATAAAACCTAACCTAACCTACTCTGGTAAATTTTTTAATCTTTATTGCTTAATTTTTTTATTTTTCTAAATTTATTTTCTTCAGATTTTTATTTAAATCATTCATAACTAACAACAAAAATGAAATAAAGATTTACTTCTTACTTTATTGTTTGGGGACTGTACCTATAGTCGATTTAGGACCACAGATGTTTTTCAAAGAGCCTTAAACTTTTTTTTGTTTTTAACACATTGAACCAAATTCAGGCTAAACCGTACCGTCAATGGAATACCAACAATCGAGAAAACAAATGTGCAAAAATATCTCTAATAGGTCAGAAATTCGATGTGAGATTTCAACAGAATTTCAAGTTTTCCAAACACCTGTTTCGAAAAATGAAATATTTCAGTATGTTTCTGTGTGTCTGTAAACACGATAACTCCCGGTAGAATGAATATATCAACACGAAATTTTATATGTGTATTCAGAACCTCACAACGACGACACCTATTGATTTTCAGCCGAATGAACTAGACCAGTTGTCATTCCACTCTGTAGGTGACGTATGTGCATTGAAAGTCGACCTTGGTAATTTGAATAAACTATACAAAAAGATTACATCATTATGCTGTTTTCTATCTGAAAATCGTATTCACTCATATTACAATATATTTATTTAGGTTTTCCTATTTTGTTTTGTATTTATTTTTTTGCTTTCTTATACCCATAGTAAATATTGTAATCGTGCGAAAATGCGAGATCGAGTTTTCAACGGATTTTCACGTTTCAAGGTCTCCTGAATATGTTTTGTCCATTTTCGCGATGATGTCTAAACTGACGTGTGTGATTGGAAAGTTGTGAGCTCTCTCGAGATTGTAGAAACGATTATAGCTATGAACTTGAAATTTTGAATTGAAGGAGTCACAATGTCACCTTAATACTACAACTAGATAACTCGAAAATCGGCTTGTATGGGATAATGGTACCATTATTTGTATTTTGCAGGTTTCTTTGTTGTGCTAGAAGTAAACAACTCTAAGAACTTATGTAAAAATCTCAGTAGTTCAATTTGGGTCATTCTAGAACGGCTGATTAAAAAAAAAAAAAAATTTGCGTTTTTCTCAAAACTAATTATTTCGAGATGACTAGTCTTGTAGTATGTATTAAGATGAACATGTCATGTTTAACTTAGATCTGATTAGATTTTTCCCGAAATCAGCCGAAAATTGGGACCACTTTACTCCAAGGCTTAAGTTCATTTTACAAGATAACGCTTGTGTTTATGACCTAATCAGAAATTGTTATAGCGGCTCGAAGAATGTAAACTAAATGTCTAAAACAGATATAATATATATATATAGGTTAGGTTTTATGACTCATGCCCGGGCTTTAACAACGAGGTCATATCGACTACTACCAGAGCGCTCTTTCGTCACTCTGGTGGACATGAGCCCGACTCTACTGTGGGAGTCCTAAATTTTGCCTACCCTAAATTTTTATTCATCTAGGTTAGGGGTCTTTAACGAGTACCTGACATCATACAGGCTCGGGACCATCGCTTAACGTTCCATCCGAAGGACGGCGTGCTTAAGTTTATTTAATATATATATATTTAGATATTATCTAAGTAATGTTCAAATCGTCACTCATAGCAACCAACTTTAAAATAGGGTTTTATTATTAGTAGTATTTATTTGAAGAATAAAGAAATATAAAATATATGTGATGAGACCATTATAAGACTTTCTTATACCAAACAAAGATACAGATTGGTTTCTCCCCTTCCTTTTCTCAAAACTTTTCATATGGGCATTACTGAGTAAAAGAATGTCTATGCTCAAGATAACGCTGTACAAAGAGACAAAATGAAATGATATTGAGAAGGGGAGGGGGAGAGAGAATGATATGTAACCATGGTTGGTATAAGAAAGTCTTGTAATGGCCACAACACATATTTTTTTCATTATTGCCAATTAATTTTATAGTACTCCATTTTTGATTAACTTTTGTATTGATTTCAGGAGTTCAGTTTGATAGAAAGGAGAGAGCTTGCACCACTTCAAGAACTAATAGAAAAGTTAACTGCCAAGGACGGTCGATGAGTTACAATATAATTATTTATTAATTTTTTATTTTATTTTATTAAATAATCTAAATTTCACCAAATTTATATTTAGACGAAGAATGATTTCAATCCTATTTTCAATTTTTTTATTAACGAACAAAAAAAAAAGAAGATAGGATATTTTATACAAAAAAAAATAAATAAAAAAATATTCAAAATAAAAAAAAAACTTAATACTTTGTGATATTTAAATTTATATTTGTTTAGCCAAGTGTTAATCTGATTTTATTGTTTTGTTAAATGTTCTTATGTTTACTGACATGCTCTATAAACGAAGAAATTTTAGATAAGTGTAACAGTCTAAATTATTTTAAGGGGATCAAATAGCCTTGTTTTAGCTACAACACTATTGCATTTTTCCCCCAAAATTATTTTAAGGGGATCAAATAGCCTTGTTTTAGCTACAACACTATTGCATTTTTCCCCCAAAATTATTTTAAGGGGATCAAATAGCCTTGTTTTAGCTACAACACTATTGCATTTTTCCCCCAAAATTATTTCAATATGATTGAAATTATTTCATTTATTACTCCTTGTTCCTGCAATATATTTATTTATACAAAAAATAATAATAATGAATGTAAAGAAGCATTATTATCAATTTTTTTGAATATGTTATTATCCCTTTAACCAAATACTATCTAAACCAATACATGCCATTCTCTGCTATTTTTAGGGCCTCCGAGACTAGGCTTCCCGGTGGTCTGGCCTCTACACTAAAATTTTTGTCATCTGTTTAAATGTTTTAAGTCGCTCTTTAAAATTACTTTTATTTATTTTGAAAATTAATGTTTAAAATTATGTAACGTTGTTATAAACCGAGCTAGAATGGTTAATAAATGTAAAATTCATTAATTAATGAATTTTGCATTTATTATGTACAGGGGGGTATTTATTAACACTATGAAAATTGTCATGGTATTTTTTTGTATTGTTTTTCTACATAATTTTATAGTTGTAATGCATTCTTACTCTCTAGGGTAGGGGTTATCAACGAGTACCAGACGTCGCACAGGCTCGGGATGTCCTGCTCACGGTTTGTGTTCTTGAAATATAAATTCTCCGTGTAATAGAAACAATTATTTGACTTGTCTATGATCAACGCCGATGTGTTTGTTAACCCTTCTTTTATTTATATCTCAATGGTTTTATTGATAAAAAATATTTTCTTTATGAATAAATTTAAGATTTTTAGAACAGTAATTAGTATTAGAAAAACAATTTACACACAACTGGTAAGATAAACTATATATATATTTTTTTTCCTGTAATTTTGTTTTACAGTTAAACGATTTATAATGCTGAAATTAATTAACTAAATAATGTACTGATTTAGAAACAGATGTTTGCATAGAAGATAACAGGCTGGAGCGCTCTGGTGGAACTGGGCTCCAAAAATAACTGAAAGTGGCTCTTGTTGGTTTAAATAATGATTTATAAAATGTTTGCTTCAACTTCTAACACTGTGGCCCAATGGAAATCTTAGATATATCTAAGAAAATATATATATATATTTTTAAAAATTAACGAGGATTTACTCTCGGTAGAAGGGGATGACAACCCTTGGCCCGCGAAGTAACTGAAGGATATTTTTTAGTCAAAAAAAAATATATATATTTGAAAATCCCTTATATTTTATGCGTATTTAAGTCGTTATTTATTTTAATTGCATAAGCTGTCCGTGCTTGAAAACATGGAGCATAATACGTAGCTATTACACAAGGAGTTTGCAGACTCCTGCTCTGAAGTATTGTCTGAAAGTTCCTTGACGTAGTAGAGAGATAGATATATTTTGCTCTCCGTTTGCGCCCTCAGCTTTAACGTTAGTCCCGAAAGATTTGTGGGCGGAGGGGGAGGATAACGTCAACGTCTTTCCCATTGTAAGTAAACAAACTCAACTGTTTATAGTTTAATGAACAATGTTTTAAGAGTGGTTAGTAGACATTTCACTGACCCATCTCAATTACAACTAATCAGTAGGTCTCATCTATTTTTTTTTTTTTACATCTGTACAAATTTATGCAGCTCCATAAAATATTACCTATATTTTTAATCATGCCTCAAAATAGACACTTCAACGTAGAATCCTTAATAGGCTAGTATCTGGCAGGATGGCGTGCTTGGAGGGCAGCTGGACAGAACTGGCGGACACTGTTGGAGTAGCCTTGACTCATTAATTGTAAGTGGGTTGTCGCGCCACTGTGAATGAAATGAATTAACAGTATGTTACCTTACACAATGCTGTGAGCTCCTTTTCATTCTCAGGCCGCTCAATAGTTTTTGCTCCGACTAGTTGTGGTGCCCATCGTTATTCGCAGGTTCAATAGGTATGGTCCAATAGATGTGCTTAAACAAAGAATGTGTCATAATGTCTCGCCCTCCAATGGATTGCTTTTGAATAAAGCACGAAAACTAAGTTGTTGTTTTTTTAAATAATTTCTCATTTTTACTAATTACTATTATCTTTTTTTTCTGGTTTAGTTAATGGCGCCTTTCGAATGATTATGTCTGTCTTTTGCTGATGGCGGGACCAGCTTTGTTATTATTCTTAAGCAACAAGTGTTCTGCTATTTCTGCAATTCTTGTGAGGCTTCTAAGGTTCTATTGTTGTAACAATAAGCGTAAACGTTTTTCTTCCCAAGCGATATGAAGCATAGGGGCATTTAATCGGTTAAAAATTATAGGTTAGGTTTTATGACTCATGCCCGGGCGTTAACTACGAGGTCATATCGTCTACTACCAGAGCGCTCTTTCGTCACTCTGGTGGACATGAGCCCGATTCTACATACCCTAAATTTTTATTCACATAGGGCAGGGGTCTTTAACGAGTATCTGATATTGTACAGGCTCGGGACCATCGCTTAACGTCCCATCCGAAGGACGGCGTGCTTAAGTTTATTTTACCTCCCAGATAAAATAAACTAAGGGCCTCGGTCGGGTTTCGAACCCACGATCTTGAGATCAGAAGACAAGCACGCATACCACTGAGCTCCGGCGCCCTCTGTTAAAAATTATATTCGGAGTTTTGGAGATTAGGGGGACTTACCAGAAAAACTCTAATAACTGTCGTTGTAATGAAATTAATGATACGATATTTAATAAGCCCTATAAGGACAATACTTAGCAATTTTCAGCCGAAGGCGAAGGATCAGAGGGAACTCAAATAAAAAAAACCCAATAACTACCGATGTATTGAATGTATCGACATGAAAATTTAAATTCGAAACCCCATAATAACGTCACCTGTTATTTTTCCGCAAATCGTACAAAGAGAAGGGGGACTCGACTTAAATACCCTAATAACTGCCGATGTGAATGAATGTAATAATGTATCGACACACAATATAGTAGGATTCAGAAGCCACTATATATGTCAAATATTTAGCTTTAGCCCTAACGATCCATTAACTTTGGAGGGAGAGCGAAACTATAAGCTGTTAGGTAATGTTTTATGACGTAAGTTCACATTTTTATTTTCAAAGGCGCAGGTTGGCGTTTTTCACCTATCCATTGTTTTATTGAAGCTTAAATAACCGATGCTCTATTTCCATTTGTTTACATTGACAAAATTGCCAATATTTTAAGGTGCAATGTGTATTACCAAAGTGCAATGGTTTTAATTAGTTGGTAAAATATTTGTACACCTGGTTTCTCTGACTAATTATGCTTGTAAGTACATAAGTATGGTATATTTAAAAAAAAAAAAAAAAAAACTAGGCTTATATTTATTTTTGATTATTTATTTATTTTGTTAAAAATATTTTAAAAAATGTATATGGTTTAATTTTTTTGTCAATTGTTAAATAGAAAGTAATGTAAGCGAAACACATGCAGTATTGTGGCATTGCATTTAACATTAATAAGTATTTATTGATTCAACGAGAATTTTATACATTTTTGCCAACAAAATAACATTAAAATTCAGTTAGTAGTATCACCTATCATATGTAAATATCCGATATTTAGGTATTTTAGAAATTTTGTTATTTTCTGCTGATTGATTCTGAATCTTTTTTTTTTTTTTTTTACAAATGTTGAATAATTGATACAAGATTGTTATCATAAGATGGACAATTTCGAATTAAACTTGAAAGTTTGCTTGCTGTAATCCTTATAGAACCGAAGAGTATATTATTATTAAAATCTGTTTGCGGAATTTAATTTCATTATTTGTGGATAAAGCACTGAAACGAAATATTCTACAGGAAGGCAAAAATATTTCGCTCCATTGGCATTATTTGTTTTGACATTTTGATATCATCAGGAATATATTTAAGGATTATTCGACAATATTGCAACTTTAGCACACGAATTTTACTGTTAATTCATATTTTAAATTATTAAAATATTTTAAAATATAGTTTTTTTTTTATTTATCCTCGTGTGCATGTTGAAACAAAATTGGTTTTTGCACTATTTATGGGCAATATTTTCCGACTAGCCCTCAATTGTATCCAACAATTCTTGAAATATACACTATGACATATGATGGAGAGGGGGGGGGGAGGGGGAAAAAACGACTAGAATTTATTTTTATATATTATTTTAATTCGTTCTTTATTTTGCAGTACTTTTAATTTGTGCTTAACGGCAATCAAAAAGTTCTGACGTACTAAAGGTGAGTTTCAAACTCAATTTTCTTTACTTAAACTGCAGAATTGTTTTTTATTACACAAAAGGAGGTTAGAACATTTTTAAAAAATCATGAAGATTTGAAACTCAGATAACGATGAACAGCTGCTAAACATCTCCTGTTTTTTATAGAAAGTATTGAAGATCTGAAGGGTAAGATTTAATTCAACCGATGAGATCAAGGAAGATGAGTCACTTCTTTTAAAAAACATATCATTACATCACACCCACTGTCGTCAGCATGACCAAAAAGAGATATATAACTTGAAATTTTAACACTACTAATAATAACGACTAAAAATATTGTGGAATCCATTGAATGTCCTATTTAATTTTCCTATTATATGGACGTGCATTAAAAATGGCTGTTGTGTGAGTAAATTAGTGAGTAAAAGTAAAATTAAGAAATGGCTCCAGGATTGATTTTTCAAAATGTACAAGTTATTGTACATTGTCCCCTTCAAAGTACTCCCCTTGGGAAACTATACATTTTTCCCACCGCCTTTTCTACTGCTGAAACGACTCTGAGAACTCATCTTCTGGAATGCTGTTCAGCTTCCCAGCGATTTTTCTTTAATTTCGTCAGTTAAGTGAAATCTCTGCCCTTTTAAGGGTCTAAGTCCGCAAGGGCCTGGTCTGGTGAGTAAGGGGGCTGGGGGATGACGGCCATGGCGTTTTTTGTGCAATAATCGCAAATGAACAGGCGCGTTGTCATGGAGCAGCACCCACTCCCCCCAGCTCAGGTCTCTTCCTCCTCACAGCCTCGCGCAAATGTCGATTAGGCCACAAATCATCATTCGGTAAGTAAAACAACCTTATTATAATATACTATAATAGTATAACATACATATTATGTTAATAAAAATATATCACTAAAAACTGCATCAGCCGAAAAATTGGAAGTGAAAACTTGAACGGTATGATTTGTGTTCTAACTCAGAAAGAGCCAAAGTTCTTCAGCAGTAAGATGGCGTAACATTTTTAATTAAGTGAAAACTAACCAAAGTTAAGAACAGGAGAGAGCTTTAAAGTATGAATCGAACCAGGAATTACTTTAACAGTTTTAAAGAGCCCGGGCAGTAATGGGTTGACAGACCGTCTGGGCGTTATTCAATAAAATAAAAAAAAACAAAGAAATTGTTTACCTTTTATATTGTTCAATTCCACAAAAATACATACATAAAGTGTACCTATTTTCAGCTTATGCCATCGTCAGCACGAAATTCAAAGTTCACTTTTGAACTTCGGGCTGACGATGTAGTATATTATTAATATATAATATTTTTGAGGAATTAGACTATATAAAAGTTAAACAAGTTCTTTGCTTTTATTAGCTTTCCACACAGATCGCAGAAATGTATTTAGACAGTTATTCAATAAAGCTGAATATTATACATACATGTTTACATTTTTTCACGCAACAAAAATAATTACAGAACTATATATTTTACTAGTAACATAACTAAATTGTTATTTTTTCACCTAGGTTGGATTAAATATACGATAAAACTATTCACATATCAATCAAGTAATTACGTGCTTGATTATATACCACCATATATTAATATTTTCTTCAATATATGAAAAACTACAACAATGCTTCGACTTCTGAAAATTGTATCTTCAATTTAGAAATATGACAAAGCAACGTACAAAATGTTATGAAAATCATTAAAAACAATAGAATTGGAAACCCAGAGATGGCCTTTTTTGGCCCTTACCGCAACGTTTGAACATCCCAGCAAGTAAAATTGAAGGTTATTTGATAAAGTTAGGATCTAGATAGCTGTCACTATGAAATGCTTCCATATTGTAGGCAGGATGGATGAAGATGTCGCAGGGGCGGAACTGATGAACTAGTGGGTGAGGAGCAGGATTCATGTTGCGGAAGTTGGCCATACAATCGGAGCAGTAGGAGAGCTGGCGATGAGTGCATGAGGAGCACTCCCACCGCACACCCTGGATAGGCTCCTTACTGCAGTGGCAACACTGAAACATCAATAAACACATTCCACATCGGCTAAAACATTCATTTATGATTCTTAAGTCAAAACCAAACAGTTCTTGTTACCTTCTGTTTTCAATTTCTTGGCGCAAAATTATTACAACAATAATTAATAAATACAGCACATTTAAAACTGAATTGAAACAAAATTTCTCACTAATCAATGTCTTTGAACGCCACACAGCCTATATTGTTACGTTGGACTGCACTTAACAGTTTCATTACTATATGTTCTAGCATTCGGTTCAACCACATAAACAAGCAGGTAACAATTTTATAACGTACTAAAATAGATTTATATCACATGAAACGCGTCAATACAGACTATGTGTAGAGAGAGGAAGGTCTTCCGGAATATTTATTCAATAATAATTATGCGGATGTTTCGACCCAAAAGGTCATCTTCAGCCCTTTCTTAATGTATTTTTGTTAGAAGTTATCTCTCTCTGTATATAAAAACAAAGTAACTTCTGAATGAAAAATGCGTCCCAAAGTTGTGTCATAAACTTGAAGATATCTAATAACCGAAATGTTGCACTCTTTCTACTGGTAGTAGCTTAGTCACCTTCGGGTTTTCTCAGATATCAAGTCTAATGACACAACTTTCGGACGCACTTCTCATTCAGAAGTTCTCTTGTTTTTTTAGAATATATTTGACTGTTTCCTTAGGCCTAAAAATAACATAACGTTTGACTAAAGAAGGGCAACATTAAGGTAAGGACTGGAGATAAGCAGTTCAAATGTATTGTTTCATCTGCCACATACTATTTTATTTATGCAGACTAGCTGGTAAAAATGGCCTTAACTTGGCTCTTACCTGCATTAAATCAGGACACTACAAAATTATAATCCCCTCGCCCTCTCTAATGGTCGTTCACTACACCCCCAACCTGCAAACCATCTTTTAGGTTAATAGCCTGTCACTGTATTCACTCAACGTCCACCAAGGCCCCATTTTAGCTTCGCCTCTTCACTAGTTGCCAATCACTCTAACCACTCATCACCAGAAATCGCGCGATCCAAAAAATTATAACATTCCCTGAAAATTTTGTGGAGTTGGATTTAACACAAAACTTCTTTCAACTGCTGATATAATGAATGTATCAACACCAAATTTTACATGGTAATTCAGAACCCCATAGTGATGACATCTATTGATTTTCAGCCGGATCGGGGAAAGTGGTGGGAGGATTGGAGGGTGGCTCAATTCAAGGTTATAATTGCTAATACAACGAATGTAATGAAATGTGAAATGTTATCGAGCTGAGGAATTTGATTTTGCAACATTCGCCTATGAATTCGTTAACCTTATATCCAATATGGTCCACTTTGGGCTGATCGCTATTCCTTTCCTCGTGTATCCTCTTGAGGATGAGACTCCAGTGAGACAGGTCTGTGGAGGACTCTCCACCGTGGCTGTGCGCCTCGTCCGAGTCACTCCCCTCCAGCTCCCCCATCGCCACCCCGGGGAAGAAGGTGGTCGGCTTGTACAGCAGGTGTTTGTGGCGCTTGTGAACAGATGTCGCATGCTGAAATACAAAAAATAAATTCAAGAAAAAGATATACATTTATTTTTATACACATTAAAGACTACGCAGCTTTCATTTTTTACTCCCTACTTTTAAATTATATGATATTAGAGATAAACAGGAGAGGTCAATAATTTGTGGGCCTCTAACATGTTATGACATTTCCAACAGACTTCAGACTTCTTCCTTGAGTGAAGGACGATATTTTTGATTCACCACAGATGACATATCTAGGTTTGACAAGTTCTGAGTAAAACTTTGGTGGTGAGGTTCCGCCTTAAAAAATTTCCAATTAAAAAAAAACAGTTCTTTTATTCTTTTAGTAGATGGTGTTAGTATTGTAAACGTTTCAAGACTCTTGAATAGGTATTTCTATAGAAAATTCAACAAGCTTTTGGATGGTGGCATCTAAGTATGTTTACAGTGGAGGATAGCTGAGTAAGAGCGATTTATTGTTTAAAAGCTGACTTCTAAGTGAAAAACACAAAAAATATTCAATAACTTGGAAATTAATAAGAACTGGACCATGGTTTATAAGACATTTTCTGTTTGTCTTGGGAAGTTGCTACAATTACTCCTTCAAGAATATCACACTGACAAACATTCGCTCTGTATATAGGTTCATCAGTTCAACTGTGATGCATGTACAATTTGTTTATTGTCGACTCGAGCGAACTAAGGGGTGAAACTGATTTTGGCAGTAAAAAACAAAAACAAAAAAAAAACTATATTTTTGTATTTCCTCAGTACCAACGTAACAAACAGTAAAAGAGAAACCTACTTGAATTGAAACCTACTCATGCTTGGGCTTTAACTAGGTCATATTGCCCAATACTAGTGCGCTCTTTCATCGCTCTGGTGGACATGAGCCCTACCCTACGACAAGAATTATAAATTTAACCTACCCAACGTTTTTATAAAAAAAAAACCTAAGGGCTTCGAACCCGTTATCTTGAGCTCAGTAAACCACGGAGCTACCGGAGACCTCGAAATCTACTTGTTTAGAGCTCTAAAGTGTGACAATGAGAATACAAGGAAATGTAGTAGAATAATTTTAATATTTATATTTTATAATTAATATTTTTCCTTTGAAGAAAAAAAAACAAATGTTTCAACGAAGCCAAGAAATTACACTTCAATTAAAACACCAAATGTTTGAAAACTTTATTTACACAAATGAAGCCACTGCATGAAGGTGTATCTACTTACAAATTTCCTAAGCATGAAAATAAGTGACATGCAAACCAGCATGAAAACTAAAGGCAGGAATGGAGAAATAAGTTAAGCAAAATGTGTACCTTCTTGGACGTAGTTGGTTTTGTAGAAAGACCAGGAACAGAAATACCAGCATTTTGGAGTTTTCGTAAATATTTTTGGACTCGACTGCACACCTGTTGAGTAGTCCGATTACCTACGATAAAAATTACATTAATCCGTATTTAAGTACATAGAATAAAAGACAAATTCTAAAGCATGAAAATCATAAAAACATTGAGACCAGATGAAAAAACGTCAACTGAAAATGGTGGTTATATAACACACTTTGAAAGCCTTTTAGTCTCTCAAATAGGTTTATTTTTTATGTTTTTAAACTTTTTGTTACGTTAAAAGTTTTGCGAGATCGAAGAATGTGAGACACCTTGAGGTAACCATCGGTAATATGAAGATGCCTCATATCCTTTAACGTAACATTAAACCAAAAAATCTTCACCAGTTGGATGGATACAAAGCAAGCCAGCCAGAGATTGGCAATTGAATCAAAAGACAAATATATATAATATCGAATTTTTGACATCACTTGGGATAGTACAATTAAAAATTACTATGAATAATGGATTGTGTACGTTTTGAAGATAAAGTTGTAAAACCTTTCTTACATTAACCACTTCCCTCCTCTCAAATTCATTTCATACTGGAGTTATGAAAGTGGCTCTCAGAGTTAAGCTGTACAGTGAAACAAAAAAAATATATTACGCCGTGTACTCAGTAACGCGAGTATGAAATGATTTTAAGAGGGAGGGGGAAGAGGGGGAATGAACTCTACAAAGGTGGTTCAAGAAAGACCTGGCCAAATCACATATATTGTTTATTGATTAATATTTAGTTCTAGTGATGCAATGATTCGAACTTTGACCCTCTTAGTTCAGTAGGCAGTCACCTTAAATTGAATATATCTCTGAATCGAGTCTCTCGCTCTCTATTTCCCTATGTCAGCTGCAAGGACGATGACAAATAAATATTCACCATATATACCTACCGGTGGAAACATGACAGCATGCCCGGATGTACTTGTTTATATTAACGGCATGGGGGGAGGCATATTACACAATTATGAAATGGACCAATACACTCGTTAACCAGTACAGGGTGTATGACAGCTGACACACCCCTAGAGATACGCGACTCAAAAAGAGAGGGCACTATTTCGCTCTAGTTTCAACATAGGATCCAGCCAGAATCAGGCGTCCAATGGTGACCCCAGCAACCACCGCCACTATGAATCCAACCGCAATTGGTGATGCCGTTTAGAAAGGAATACCGCCCGTAATACCATTTTAGCTAAGACTGCAAGAAGTCCGCCTTAAGGTCCCGGAATGATTGCTGACCCGGAATTAACCCCTACGGTTCTCCACCAACAGGTCTAAACCCGGTTGGGTCTTCCCGAGAAACCACAAACTGCAATCAGGGGTGCGTTTGTCAACTAGACGTCATCCCAACTAATATAACATATTTGGGAGACGCCATTTTCATTATATTAATAAAACTACTACTACCTAAAGCATCAGCAATTTTCTTCCATCTCCTATTTTCGACGGGCTCAGGAGGGAATTCACGAAGAAGTTCTTCTAAGCGCAGCTGTTCCTCCAAAGTCCACAGCTAGAATATAACATAAGACGTTGTGTTTAATAATAAGAAGTGAATACATAATAATAGTACTTATGCAGATTACTAAACACGTTGAAGGAAACGTTATTAATAATTATTAATTGAACAAAAAGGACCTTTTAGTTAAACTGGAAAAACTTTTGAGCGTTTAAATATCATCAAGTACTTAAACTTATAAGTACTATTCTTTTTTATTCTGCTGGCATTGACACTCCCAACATTTTCTTTTTAAGTAATCACTTATTTTTTATTCAAAACATGAACAAGTACTCGACGTAAGTAGAAGTAAATGCTTCTTCTTATTCAAGAAACCCGACAATGAAAACACCATTTTATTAACAATAAAAGAAAATTACTATAAATCTAAATAGTTTAGTTAGGCGCAGGCAGACGTTTGCGTTTTTTTTTCTTTCTTGCTTGAAAAAACTCGTCGAAACTACTGCAACCAAGAATGTGTGTTGGTAATTGTCCGAAACTCCCCTTCTTTTCCTAGTGAAAACACCTTGAGTGTTACATTTACAAGTAAAAACTAACTAGACAAATCGTTACTAAGCAGATGGACAATGAGGTGGCAATTCGAAGTTTATGTCATAGGAAACAAAATTATACTATTTACGTAAACTTTCTGTATGAACTTGTGTCCGTCGTTTCTTCAACTTGGAAACTAATCCAACCAAATTTATTACTGAACATTTTATCCTTTGGTATTTCCAGTTTAAAGTAATAACAAATTAACAGCATTGTTTCGATTTTTCATTGTTTTTTGTTTCGAACCCTGGAGCGCTCATCATAGAAACAGCAACGCTTGGGTGTTGGAAATTCAGTTAGAATAAAGCTTTTTGTTTACAATGAGATTTAAAAAATTATTAAAAGATCAATTACCTGATTAAAATTTCGAGGTTTCTTTTCATTATACACTCTGCCTCTGACCCGAATTTGACTATCATTAGGACTTATTTCAACTTCCTTCTTCACTACCGTATCAGGTCGATTCATTTTTCTAGTTGTCAGCTGACCTTTTTCATCACTGTTAAGAGATCTGTATTTGGACCAATCAATATCAGGCACCTGAAGAGAAAAACAAAAGTCTTCGGTAAATCACCGACTATGTACTTCCCCAGCAAGATTTAATAAGTTATGTTTCGTTCACACTACAAAGCCAATCGACTTGGGCCAAAACTCAATATTTGACTTAGATAGTGGCTTCTGAATCCTCATACTAAATTTTGTGTCGATACTTTCATTACATCGGCATTAATTAGGATATTTACGTCAAGCCACTCTTCTCTGGCCTCCCTCCGGGAAATTAATAGGATCATTCTATCGGGAGATCTCGTCACACAGTCACACAAGAATTTTTATTTCTTGGAATCACGCAAACGGAAAATATGAAATTCCGTTGAAAACTCCGCATCGAATGTTTGACCGATTACATAACTCCCCCTATATCTGGGGAAGTAAAATAAGCATTTAACAATGCTTAAAAATTAGCATAGGGATAGATTAAACAATGTCTCAATATTTAGGTAGCCAAATCGACCATATTTCGACAAGAATTCGCAGTATTCGATTAAATGTTTACCAACTGTTTCAACATGATGTAAAATTTAAAAAAATATTAAATATCAGGCTTCAGCATAACACACTTTTACAGATTTTTAAAGTTCAAAATTTCACAAAAGTACTCTCAGGTAGAAAAATGTGTGGATATTTCCATGCCAAATAAATTCGGATATGATCTCTCAGAATTTGATGAAATATTCCAAGAGTTGTGTGTGATGATCCAAGAAGAAGAAAACGTGTAAAATATTAAACCTCACCATCCAGTTTTTAATTATTTACTTAAATTTTGTAATATCTCAGAAGAAATACTATTTTCATCTATCTGCACATTAGTGTTATGCGGGATAATAGTGCCTGAGATTTTTATTTCATAGTGAAACTTGTGCTGTCCATAGTACAGCATTAACAACATTACACCACCACATACATCCTAGTCAAAACCCACGACGGAACCTCGACTTTCCACAACAAAGACAGTCTCATTACCTTCAAAATGGGACTAAGATGATCTTTCTAAGTTAGAAGATAAGATACGTACTGTTGTATGTTGGGGTACAACCCAAACTGTTCATGTGGGGCACAGAGATTGCAGAACATGTGGTCCTCGATTGCCCTCCGTACCACCAGGCCAGGGTGGTTGATTAGCGGGACCGGAACTGCGGTAGCTGATTACGGAGACCGGACACCCAGTGTTCAGCCGGTTTGTCGGCTCCTGGCGAGAGCAAAAAAAAACGGTGACGAGCTGGAACGAACACCGATAACCACGGGATGGTCGCCCAGATCGCCCCCAGCACGCCTTAATCTCTTTTAAGCTCTACTCAGATCCCAAGCGACACAGATGGACGGGTGATGTCGAAACAACTGCAAAATTGAGAACGTAAAAATCTGCAAAAAATGTATGCTGACGTATAATATTTCACTTTTTCTTAAATCACCATTTTAAACAACTCGGAGAAACTTCTATTTCGACGAGGGTCATGTCCGAAATGGTCATTTTGGCGTACCATTAGTTGAAAGAAAGAATGAAAAAATGTTCCTCTAATTTAATCGTTGCTATTAACGTGAAATCAAACGGTTTTGAAAATTTTCGACCAAACTGGGCCCGAGAACAAAATAGCAGGACATAGAGGTTCTTATTATGACTCATACCAGGGCTTTAACTACGAGGTCATATCGCCTACTATCAGAGCGCTCTATCGTCACTCTGGTGGTCATGAGACCGACTCTACTGTGGGAGTCCTAAATTTTTATAAGCCAACGGTAGATGCCTTTAATGAGTACCTGACATCGTTTAACGGCCCATCCCAAGGACTCAAGATAAAAAACTTATCCCATTCCGACAATAAGTACATGTACAAACTTAGTCACTATTGTTATCGCAAGTATTATTGGTCTATTAAAGATTTTGTTACCTCCGCTATTTTTATTCTATTCAGGCAATTTAGCTTGCCTCCCATAACATCTTGTAAAATTGTTTCAGGTTCCTCAGCAGCCTTCAACTTCAAATTCTCTAAATCATCAATGTCCTAAAGAATAAACATACCAAGTTAGGTAATAAAAATATTATTTGTTTCCTTCTTTATGGCTTTAGTAGCTAGCCACCCAATAAAAATACATCAACTAAGAACTCCACATAAAAATGTTTCGAAATAATACATAAAGACAAACTCTTACTTTACAGACTTTCATCCTTTGTGTTTCCAATACAGCCAACGTCTTCATTAACTTCAGATAATCTGAATTACCTTTCAATGCAAGATCATCAGTCTCAAAATAAAACAAACTTTCATCAGTATCGTCTTTATGGCCCTCAGTACAAAAGTTTGAAACAAAGTCTTTCGTGCTTTGGGCAATCACATGTTCCATGTTGAAAAATAAATTACAAATGCCTCTTCTTGTAGTGTTAGACAACCCGAAAACAAATAAACGAACAAATATCAAAAAGCATCCACCAACGAACGAAAGGTAACCAAAGGTTACTAGCTCAGAATAACATAATATAGACAGGAGCGCCCCAATGAAACACAACCGCTAGCCTGAACTAAACGGCTCTATGTCGGGAACCTGGCTCTAATTCAAATCAAGTATTCCCACTATTGGTTATTTAAAAAAAGATAATACACTCTTTTTTTTTTTACCATTAATTATGTTAACAAATAAAATTATTATTTCGCAATATGGCATTCAAATATATATATTTTTTTTACTTGGTTCCTTTCTTTTAGACAATTTGAAATGTTCAAAGCTAAACAAACCAGTCACTAGTATAAACTATAAACAATTTCTAAAATTTCAAAAAACTAACAAACTATAAAATATATATTGTATTAACATGGTTTTTTTTAATTGCAAAATTTCATATGGTACAGAACTAAGAACGTTTTATGAAACGAAACAACTTATAATATTGAATTCACTGCCCGGAAAATAATTATCCTAATCCATCCGAGGTGACGTGATTGGAGCGTACTTGGAGAGAAAAGACCACATGCAGGCAGTCGAAGATGTTCCTGGGAGGGGAGTCCAGGGTTCTGAAAGACGGGATCCTGAACCTCAAAAGGAACGAGCTCAGGCAACGAACTGGAGTTCTCACAGGACATGGTCCGTTCAATAGACACCTACACACTGTGGGAGTCAAGGACAGTCCTACCTGCGATAGATGTGGGGAAGAAGACGAAACGGCGGCACACTTCCTGGGCATCTGCTCGGGATATGCGCGAAAGAGATTCCACATCTTTGGTAGAGGTGCAATCGCAGAGGAAGACTTAAGAAGATTGGCCTACGAGAGCATTCTTAGGTTCATTAAGGAAACTGGGAGACTGAGCACTCCATGGGACAGGTAGTATAAGTATAGTATAAATATAGGCATATAGTTAATATAAGGGGGAAGCCAAGCGCTTCCAGGGAAGGGATAAAAGCACTGAGTGCTTAGGTCCCTAGGTGCAATACACCAGCCCACCATATATATATATATATATATATACTAACAAAAAAATTACTGGAATTTAATAATTTTGATATTTTATTTTAGTTTTTCCACTAATATTGGAAGTAAATGAATACTTCAGAACTTTATGAATTTTATTAGGTTTTCGATCGACATAGACGGTAGAAATGTATTCGCACGCGTATATGTATTGTATGCCTAAATTTGAGTGGGTATAGAGACTGGTCCAGTGGTGCCATCCCTGGTCCTTTGGTCTGGTTGTAAGTTATGAGGCCAAAATTAAAAAAAAAAAGTAATTCTTGCTTATTAGCCGATTTTACACAGTTTTAAATGACGAAACGAACCAATTTATCATGTTACATAAATATTCGTTCAATGACATATGAGAAGTATTTAGGGAACAGACAGACACAAAGCAAAAAGGGTTTGTTTGGACTTGAAAAGCAATGAAGGAAATTTTGAAATCTATGAACAAAAAATTCTTGCTTTCAGAAACGATCACGCTTCCTTTATACTTCGGCTATGCGAAGAAGCAGAGTACATTTTACACAATTTCGCATAATTATGCTTTAATTCCATATATTTTTCCGAACAATAGTCTGAAGAAGAATTGAATTGTGCATTCTACAAATTGGGTGTGTAATCCAAAAACTTATGGAGTAAGCACCAAGTAACTGAAAACAAATAACATTAATAGTTATAGTACATCGAGCCTCTCAATAATTAACAAGAAAAAAACCCTTCGGCTTCCGCAATTTTATAACTCTTTATAACTTTATAACGTTTTATAACTCTTTACTGAGATTTTGACTTTCCACATGTTTTGTTTAACCCATAATTGCTCAAAAATTATCTTGTATACCACTGACTGTTTTTCCTTTCACAGCTGTATAGTAGAATAGATGAAGTTATGAAATCGGACAGAAATTCGATGTAGATTTTTCAACAGAACCAACAGGCTCTGTTCAAATGAACCTTATACATGAAATATGTACTTGATGTTTCCAAGACTAGACTATAATCATAATAATGCAATCTTTCAAAAATTGTTAGTATTATTTTTTTAGCAAACTTTATCAGGCCCGCATCTAAAAACGTTTGCTCAAACCTGCACTATAGCTATTACTTGTTTCCTTACTACATATAATCCAGGTATTCCAGACATCATCCCTCCAAAACTCTTATGAAGTAAGTCCTTTTCGCATAGTATTTAAAATCGTTGCACGGTAAAATTTGTGATATACCTATACCTATATATAAATTTTAATTCCATAATTCGTTTTTCTTTTATTTGCAATCTGTACAATATATTAACCACAATAGGCAAAGATTATGGTTACAAGAACAAATAAAAACAAAATGTGACTCGATGGGAGAAGGCAGCCGAGCTGACACTCCCTATAGTTTTTATATAATAATACTTTTTGAAATATAATAATAATTTCTTTAGACAGATTAAGGCTAATAGAGTTGATAAATAGAACTAAAAATAATTACTGGGATAAAGTGACTGAATACCAGTGATTGAGTCAAGAACTATGAATAATTTGTGATGGCCAAATCACTGAGATTACCCACCTCCGTAATCAACCTTCCTTATCTTAGTTTTTGTTTTTTTTAATTATTGTCATTCAATTAAAATTCTGTTTCTTATCTTTCCAAGTAGATAGATATATTGAATTATTGGTTCATCTTAAGCAATGGCTGCATTGAATAGGTATTTATTTTAGGTGTTTTTATATTTAAAATATTATATACAGGGGGAACTAGTTAATACACAGCTAATATCAAAAATAAACAAAATATGGAACATAGAAATTAATGAAAATATATCGATTCAAAACTGTTGCCTGATTTAATTCGTGAAGGTTTTCTATACCTTCATGGGCTGTTACAACCATGGAGGAGGTTTTCAACTTTCGTATTTTTGTAATTTAGTAAAAAGAAAAAAGTAAAGACTTTTTTGAAACAGTGTTTGTTTTTAATAAAAAAATGACAATGGAAAAGGTGCTAAGGTATGTAAATGCATGAGATGAGATCATAATGAAAATCATTTAATTTTTATAAATTAATCTTTGATTACTGTTAATATTGCTGCCACAGTTTAGGTTAATTTATTGAAGAATATAATTTTTGTATAGCAACATAATTTTTCTGTGCACATTTTAATTCCATTAGTGGTGGACTTCTTGTTGGAATTGGCAATCCGCTGTTGGATATATCTGCTGTAACTGATACGGAATTGCTTTCTAAGTATAATTTGAAGCCTAATGATGCCATTTTGGCAGAAACTCACCATATGCCTCTCTATAAAGAACTTGTCGACAAGTACAAAGTTGAATATATTGCTGGGGGTTCCAGCCAGAATTCTCTGCGGGTTGCGCAGGTAAATATGACTATATTAGTACTGCGAAAAATATTTTTTTTTGCTATTCAAAATATGTGATGTGGCCATTACATGACTTTCTTATACCAACGACACTTACAGATCACTCTTTCCCCCTCCCTCTTCTCAAAATCATTTCATACTGGCATTACTGGGTAAGTATATGAAAGTAATGAGCTTGCGTCAGCGGTATTTTTTCGTTTCGTTGTACAAGGTAATTCTGAGAGTGACTTTCTAATATCCAGTAGTGCCAGTATGAAATGATTTTGAGATGGGGGTGGGTGAGACTACTAGCTCTTTCTACCAAACTACTACTAATAAAAAAATATTTTATAATTCGTTGCTACACGTTACGATTTAAACATTATTTCGAAATATTTCCTAAGGAAATTTATTTTTCATTCTTTGAGGAGCTATAACTTTCGTCATATTGATCCTATCTATATGAGGACATATAAATTTAATAAAGAACATTTTTGGTAGGGACCACTTTTCCAATATGAACTAACCGCTCACAACTTTGTAAGCACGTACACACACACAGATGGACATCATCGCGAAAATGGTCAAAACGTATTCGAGGACCTTGAAACTTGAAAATCCGTTGAAACCTGAAACTCGTATTTTCGTACGATTACAATCCTTCCTTATACTACCTACAGGTATAAGAAAGTAAAAACAAAATGTATTATATTTTCAGTGGATATTGCAAAGGCCGCATACATGTGTTTACTTGGGATGTGTTGGTAACGACGAATACAGTAGAATATTGGAGGAAAAAGCAACAGAAGATGGTGTAACTGTCCGATATCAGTACACTTCAAAACAGTCAACAGGTAATTTAGAATGTTTATCTATAAATGTGTACTTTTAAGATATAATTCTTCTTTTAGCGTAATTGTATCGTATCTATCGTGGAGACCTCGGACTTATCTCTTCTAGGGGTGCCTGCCTAGAAGCAGTCTATCCGTTCGGATTTTTTTTGGTACAAACATTTTCGCGCCTGCTCAAAAATGATGGTTTAGTAACTTAAAAGGCTGATGATTTTGTACTTCTAGAATGACTATGAAACTCACTTCTATTTATGAATTGAAAAATAACTTGAAAAAAATAGTTAAGCCCGGCTCTTCTGTGAGTCCGAAATTTTGCCTACCCAGGTTTAGGCACAGACCCAGCTTATGAATCTTCGTACTAAATTTTGTGTCGATGCATTCATTACATCGGCATATATTGGGCTTTTGAGTTGAGCTTCTTCTGATTCCCCCTTTTCCTTCGGCCGATTCCGCTGAAAATTGTTGAATTTCGTTCTTATGGAGTTTTTAATTCACAACTGAAATTTTATGTCGATACAACGGCTTATTATTATCAGTTATTAGAGTTTTTGTGTTAGGCCTCCCGCCTAATTCCTCATTTCCCTTTGACCGATTTGACTGATAATTAATAGGATTCTGGATACCCATGTACAATTTCATGTCACTACATTCATTAACGTGTTCACAGGCAGACAGGGTCGGAAAACCTTATATAATCTTATTACTATATTCTGTTGAAAATAATCTACTTATGTCTATCAAGTTAATAACACCCTAGGCTTTAGTGATGGTGGGGTGATTCTGAACAGGCCTTCAAGTGCATCCTGTGCTCTTTATTTATTTACTTATTTAATTTTTTGTTTTTATTTCAAATTTTTAGGAAAATGTGCTGTTCTTATAACAGACAACGGACATAGCCGATCTTTGTGCGCCAATCTTGCAGCCGCTGAATGCTTCACTCGAGATCATTTAGACCAAGAGGATGTAAAAAAAATCATTACAAATGCTGAATTTTACTATTCCTCGGTATTTTCTTTATAAGTGAACAATATATAATTTATTATTATTTTTTGTAAATAGTCATTTAACGTTGTAGTGTTTTGATTTTTTCAGGGATTCTTTCTGACAGTTAGTACAGAAACTATTGTGGAAGTTGCACAGATAGCTCATAAAAGAAATAAAGTTTTTCTTATGAATTTAAGTGCTCCATTTTTAACTGTTTATTTTAAGGAGCAAATGATGCAAGTTATGCCTTATGTAGATATTCTTTTTGGTAATGAAACAGTAAGTTTAGTTGGAAAATTAGAAATAATTTATTTATATATTCTAAATAATTCTTGTCAGGTTGTGGACAATTATTTATTATTTTTTTCAATAGGAAGCGTTGTCCTTCAGCAAGGAACATGACTACAATACTGAGAATATCAAAGAGATAGCACTGAAATTGACAACGTTACCAAAAGAAAATCCGAACCGTCCTAGAACTGTTATCATCACTCAGGGAACATTACCAGTTATAGTTGCGAAAGGTATTGAATTTAAGTTTTTTTTCAGTGATGAAGTGGTAAGTAGGGATCTTATGGTCTTTGTAGAAGGGAACATTGGTAACGCACATCAGCTTAACAGATCCACATTGCTATATGATAAAGGCATCATCTTTAATAATAATTACTGATGGTAACGTCATTGTAATAATATAATTTATATAAGTTTTACTTTACAGAGGGTAAAACAGAAGAATACCCTGTGGTAGAGGTCCCTGTAGATAAGATCGTTGACACGAACGGAGCTGGGGATGCGTTTGTAGGAGGTAAGCATGTAGTAAATTTGAGTGAATTTAGCATGTGCACAATATTCAATTCATTTCTCTGTATAACGACAAGTTACTTCAATTTTTGGTTAGAATAAAGTTCTGATAAGGTTATAACAAAGTCATCAACAAAAGGACGCACAAATTTGAGTGGATTTATAGAAGTGAAGTTGAAATGGTCATCAAAATTGCTCTGTGACATCAAATGTGAGGCTTCTCGCGCCTCCTGCCTCCATTAAACTTCTATGGCGAACGAACGCAATATGCTCCTAAGGGCAAAAAAAAAATCTAGTTCACAAATCAGAGATTGACGTACATTTTTTCATTGCACGGTATTCTATTTATTTCCTCAGTTACAAGTGAAATAGGGAAAATTATGGATTGAAATAGCGGAAACAATTTGCAGCTCTCTCCCACACTACTCATCTTTCTTTCGCAAATATTACACTACAAAACTATAAATGATTTTCGAATTGGTGAAGCACGTTGTAAACAACGGAACTTTTATGAAAAGTCACGGTGTCGATCCATCGTCGGAGAACTAAAACTTTGGAATCGTTGAACCTAAAAAGCTAGTAGGTAGGCCATTTTTCCACACAAACATAGCCTCAACAATATTTCTTGAAAGTCTACATTTTATTAGTAATTAATTAAGCGCCCGAAAAAAAACTATAAACATTTTGAGTCGTTAAAAAGATGTGGTTTATCGGTTTCGTTTTATCATTTGAGAAAAAAACTAAATATTGTGGAGAAAAAAAAATTGTAATGTAAAATGAAGAAACAAGTATGTTTTTAAAAATATTGTCTATTTCATAAATAATGGGAGTTCTTTCGGTATTGCTATCTTCAGCGACGACGTAACAAATACAGTATTAGTGGTAGCAAAACCGATAGTACTCCCTTATTTTATACATATATATTTTGTGAAATAGACAATCTTTTTACGTTTTTCTTTATTTTTTATTAATTGTCTCACAATATCTCCGTAGAAAATGTATGTAGTATCATTAAGAAATACATAGCATGGAAAACATTCAGAGGTTAGAGAACCCTTATGGTGCGAGGGTCGACTCGCACTTGACCGTGTTTCTAAGGATTCACTGAAGACTTTTTTTAGCCTATAAGAATTTACATTTTTTCTGTTGATTGAAATATTTTACAATTAGATTTGGTTTGGACCACTCTACATTAAAAGTTGGAGGTTTTATCGATCCATTTGTAATTAAGCCTCACTATACTCCAGACATAATCTTGTTTCTTTCGGATTATTTCAATAATTATTAATGTTAGTTACTCCTAACTCTCAATAACCCCTTTATGAAATAGTTGAATTGACACCATTCCTCTTTCTGTTTTAAGCTGTTCTAAGTCTGGAGAATTGTGATTTATAATTAATTCGAACCTCTCCCTTTCTGGTGGATGTTAGACAAGAGCGCAATCTACCGCAATCGAATTCCCCCTCTAGAATTACATTTGATTTGACTCTCATGTTTCAGGCTTTATGGCGCAGCTAATCAAAGGAGAACCTATCGAGACCTGTATCAAATGCGCCATCTGGGCCGCCTCACAGATCGTACAAAGATCTGGATGTACTTTTGAAGGAGAACCTACCTTCATTTTATAGTCTAGTGTATACTCTTTATTATTGTTTCTAGTTACTTCTGGTAGTTTTTTTTCTTTTCTAAAAATTATAGTAATTTTATTGTCATTACATTTAACAATACAATAAACTATGTATGCTGCAGATTGGGGTGTTTCCCAACCTGCAGCATTTATGTATTTCATCGAATTTCTGACTGATCATATAATTTTCCTTACAGTTCGTGTAGCTGGGTTGTTAGTTCGTAGCATTTATAAAATAAAATTATATTTGTAATTCCGTGCAGGGCCAAGGTTTTTACAAGTTATACACGGATTTTGAACACCATAATCCTCCGATCCTCTCGCAAAATCCTGACCTATTTTCTGATTATATTATTTTTTCCATTGTTTCCTCGAACGCATTCATCATATTATGTGTAGAATCATAAATAACTGGTCAAGAATAACTTCAGAAATTATTAGGATAGACGGCTAATGAAGAGAAAAATGAGTTTTTTATATGACTCTTTTTGCTCAAGAGAATATAAGTATTTTTCAACTCTAAATCGCCTAAAATTTCTTGAAGACAATTATTGGTCATTTATAAAATAAGGAGAAGAAGTTAAATATTCAGTTGTACTAAAAAAAAAAAATCCACCAATACTTATACCATTTACCCAACTAAGCCATATTTTCCCTCATTACCTTAAAATATACATTACTTTTCATTTGAAACTTTTTAATTGCAGTGGACATTGTTGTTATTTATTACTAATTCGATATTATATTCATGATATTTTGTAATATGACTGTGATATTACTGGCTAACTGAAAAGAAATTGTCTATTTTTACCATTTCCAGTTTTGGAACTGTTTTTGTAACCTTCCATTATTTTTGACATATTAATTTTTTGTACTTAAACTAAATCTACTCCTGTGCCTTTTGTAATAAAAAATTCTTCCCAGACATAGTAATAAAAAATAATTGTTGACTTATTTATTTATATTAACTTTCCTTTTACACATTGAGCATTTGGATGGAACGTTAAGCGATGGTCCCGAGCTTGTACGATGTCAGGTACTCGTTAAAGATATGACCTCGTAGTTAAAGCCCGGGCATGAGTGACAATAACTAACTACATTCTGTGAGGTGGG
Source organism: Aradus depressus (assembly GCA_963662175.1). Classification (NCBI taxonomy): domain Eukaryota; kingdom Metazoa; phylum Arthropoda; class Insecta; order Hemiptera; family Aradidae; genus Aradus; species Aradus depressus. The sequence goes on from OY759215.1 coordinate 48,001,168, forward strand.
TTACAATATTTTGGATACAAAAATAGGACGGACTGGATGTCTTCTACCTTCTCCATAATTAATATATTTTGGTATTATCCGTTTTTACATTATCCGGACATGACCCCTTGGAATCTGAAGTTGAACATTTTGTATTTTTGCAAAGAATGGCTCAGCATTTTACAAATTGCAAATATTTGTGAATGAGAATACTTCAACGTAATGACAGAAAAAACAAATTAACAATCTTCGACCGTAACTCAGTATGGGAATCAATTTTTTTTCACTTTCTGAAAAATCAAAATTTTAGACCTATACAGTTGTTGCTGTCAACACCTGAATTGTTTTATTTAAATAGTGGATTTTGGGTTAACAGTGGTGATTTTGGAGTATGGATTATAAGACTTATAATCTAACCTCAGCAATAAAGTAAACTTAGTTTACTTTATTGCTGAGGTTAGTATTCGAACATACTCAGAATCGGAACTTCCGATTCACTTGCTCGGTGCTGCTGTCCAGCGGCCAAGATAGCAAACTTCCTTTCAGGTACGAAAATACATATATACAGATTGATCGGCCGGTGGTCGCCCCCAACCCGTCATAGCCTCACTTGAGCCCTTCTCTCATCCCCAAGCTCCCTCAACGTTCGACAGACGATGTTGCACATGTGCAAGGTGCACCCTAAAAATTTCTTACATAATAAAAGTACAAAAATGTACGATTTAAGTTGATTTTTGTTTATTATTTGCATCCTAAACTTCCGTCCCTGATGGGACATCGGATTTTGGCGCCTTTTACACCTGCACTTTTCGCTGTGGCAGAAAATATCGTTATCTATCCGAAAATTCTTGTTTGATATTTATAAATGGTACTTTCCAAATGTTGGGATTATCCAAATTTAAAATAAGTCGTCGGTTCATCTCGTACTATGTATATACTTCCCTGAATCATACTGAATTTCTTGAGTTACATTCATTACATCTTATTATAGTATTTCAGTTGACCCCTTTTTCTGGTCTTCTCTTCGACCAATTTCGCGGTAAGTTAATTGGTGCCATCCTCAAAGGGTTTTCAATGTAAATATTGCTGGGTCGCATGACACCATGGTTTGCGGGTTCGAATCCCGTCCGGGAGTGAGTTTTATTTCGTAGATAGAACTCCTTCCCGGAGCCATGGATGTTGTGAATAACTAGATAACACAGTGACATGACTAATATGCATCGTACGTAAGGCCAAAAAAAAAAAAAATGTAAATAAAAACATTTAATGTCGAAACATTCACGACAACGGCAGTATTAGGGCTTTTAAGTTGAGTCCCCCCCTGCCCCCTTTTTCAGCTAATTCTAGTGAAAATTAATTGGTGTCCTAATATCCTAATAGGGCTTTGAATTTACATATGAAATTCCGTACCAATACATTTATTGCAAAGGCAGTTAATAGAAATTTTGTGTTAAGCCTCCCCACTTCCCTTTAGCTGAAAATCAATAAGTGGTCGTCCTTAGAAGGTTCTGTACACACACTTACGAGGTGTGTAAATAAAGTTTTTTATTCAATTAAAATTGCAATTCCACATTGTCTCCTTCGAAGTAATTACCACACAGCGATGGAGACTATTTGTCCACTCTTCATAGCAGTGCTGGACCTCGGATACTGAAACTGCCGTCAGCTGGTCTTCTAGAATGTCTTTTAGTGTCTCACAAGGACTCAAGTCGGAGGAATAAGGGGGCTGAAGAGGCACAGGGATATTTTTACTTGTCAAAAACTCATTAATAGTAAATGCAATGTGACAAGACGCATTGTCGTGATGCAGCACCCAGTTGTTCTTAATGCTTGGTCTCACAGACATGACCCTTTTTCGAAGTCATTCAAGAACTTCTCGTGTGGTTTATCGTTTGGCCTTGAGGCAAAAGCTCTCTGCGGACGATTCTGTCAACATATTCGTCTGTTCTTGCAGTTGCAGGCCTTCCGCTGCGAGGTTCATCTTTAATTGATTCTTTTCCTTCTGCAAATGCCTTAAACTACCTAAAAACCTGGGTCTTTGACAAAACAATTTCTCCTTAGGCCTGCTGAAGCTTTGCAAAAGTTTCTGTCGCACCCAAGACAGAACCAAATCCTAATAGCACAACGTTGCTCGAAATTGATGTCACTCATATTCAGAACGCACTAGAAAAAAACAGCTTAAGAAAAAAAATCCTATGGACAATCTCATGACTCGGGAGTACAAACTGGCGGGGCATCACATGTTGATCCATCTTCCCGACAAGTCCCCAGTGTTGCCAGATCAAACGCTACGCTACCAGTCTCATTACTTTATTTACACACCTCGAATAACATTTCGTGTCGACACATTCATTCTATCGAGAGATGTCGTATAATTATATTTAAAATGTTCCCCAAACAGAACACTCCCCACATGACAATTCCCTATTACAGCTTCATCTCTTTGTTACCTGTGTTGGAAAAGGTATTTAAGAAACTGCTGCTGTCACGCTTGAAACCCATTCTTCATGAGATAGATGTTCTTCCCGATCATCAATTGGTTTTCGGAAGTCCCACTCAGCTATGCCATTGCATTGTAGACAATCAGCCTGCAGAGAAAGATGAAATGCGCAGGAGCCTCGATGTCTCTCGCCGGCTTTTCTGACATCTGGGTCTTTCAGGTCTTTTTCAAACCTGAAAGATTTATGATTGAGAGAGGCCGAAATCTCTCCACTTCCCTGGCTGTGTGTGGTCTGAGTTACAAACTGGAACAACAAACTGGGGAGGAGGAGGGGTATGAAAGATTGAAAGGGATATCTAAGGATTTTCCGCAATTTACAAGCGGGAATTGGGCACAATGTTTTTCTATGGCTGTTTAAAACATCCAGTTAAACATCACAAATTGAAAAAAATAAATGTATGCAGTTTAGGCTGTTTCACCTATCGAAAGTATGGAAACTTATAGTTTCATTGCTGTACGTAACACTTTTCAATATCCCCTCTTTCCCACTGTCACAAAATTCCCCTTGACGCGTTACGTAATTTATATTATTATATTTACATTTATTATTTTCCGGTTACTTCTTCCAAGTTTCAGGCGGTCCCCAAAAATTAAAAGATGAAAATGTACCGGAAATTCAAACGACTCTCATGGCTACTCGACAGACATTCAAACTTTCACTAGCCTGACTTTCAATTATAATTAATAAGGAGTCACTCCATGTCAGTTTGACGAACCAATCAGACTCCAAGTCTCAAAATCAAGTAATTTTAGGATTTAGTAGGTCAAACACCAACAAAAACAAACTTATAGTTTCGATCGTATGTCAGTCTGTCTGTGCATGGCCAACTAGCTCCCATACAAAAATTCGGAATGTATTTTTGTCTTACTGTCAGCTACAAACGGAGAATAATTGAGGTACTTATCTGTGTTGGAAGGCTTCATAAATGTGAAAAACATAAACTAAATATTACTGCGAGAAAAAGAAATTGGTTTATCAGAAAAATGAGGAGAATATAGACGGGATAATTCGAAAATTTTGATGCAATTTCACATTTTGAAGTCATTTGAGCACAATTTTCCTTGATACCTGTGTGTACCTCTGTCTGGTTGCGACTGAAACTTTGTGAGCACGTAATCTAAAAAACGATTGTAGCAATGAACTGGAAACTTAGATCTGATTAGATTTTGGCCAAAATTGGACAGGAAATTAAAACCACTCTACTTGCGGGCATGAATAAAGTACATATTACGAAGAGGTACAACATTTGGGACTACTTCATATCTCGGTAACGAGAACTTAGGTCCTGGGATAAAAATACTACCGATCTTTGGGGAACCTCACCATCGGATGCCTTGGTAACGGGCACTTAGGACCAGGCATAGAGAGCTATTGCCGATATGTAGACTAGGACCTTTCGAAAATGGATTATGAGCCTATACGGAAACTCCCGAATTCGTAATTATCGCGAGCAACATTGTATTTCTGTTTTCGAAATTTCAATCAATAAGAGTTAGTCTATAGGGAAGGAACGATGATTGAAGATAACTATGAGACCAAATATTTTATTAATAATAATTTGACTATCTTGTGAAAGATACACATTAAAGTATTAATCCCTGAAAGTGTAGTATACGTTTTATTTCATGAGTTTAAAAAAATAAAGACAACTTTAAAATTATTATTGTAATGGGGCTTCTGATTATTCAGATTCTGGATTATCCAGCTACTTAGTAATTTTCAGTTGATTATTGTTCTGGAGGGTTTAGATTATTCAGTTATATGATGGTTGTTCAGCAATAATCATTCAGCTTCTGTACATGCTAGGCACCCCATCAGTGTCATGACTTTGAAGCAATCACAACTTTAAGGTTGATTTTCGCAGTGGTCAATTTTTTTTTTTGCCAACCTCCAGTGGAGGCCACGACATCCGTTCGCGCAATCGTCGGGGAAAAGAGGGCATAACATAACAAGTTTATTATCACGAAAGCAAAAAATATAATAATTTTCTTTTGCTGAGGTCGGCTAGGGGCGATCGCCGCCTACCATCTGCGGCGATCGGAAGTCACTCCCAGCCAACCTTAATTTCTTTGGCGCCCCGAGACAGCTCGGGATAAAGGGGGGCGCTTGCTGGCTGTAGCGCGGTGGGGCGCCGGGGGCGACCTCTGGCGTGCTTGCAGTCGTCCTCGGCACAGGGTCATAGTGCTTTCTTCTTTCTCCGCCAGGAGGCAAGAAATGGGCTGATGACTGGGTAGCCGGTTTCCGTCCCCAGCTGCCGTAGATCGAGTCCCAAGTCTAATACTCCAGTGTAGATAATTCTACGCGCAGAGTAGCCGAGACTCCACGTCGCGTGCGCTAGGTAGCTCAGAGCGTTGAAAGTGGCGGTGGTCCTTTCTTCGGGAACAACACCGTCGTAGATCAATATTGAAAATTTCACGTCGACCTTTTAAGAGAAAATTTAATAATGCTTCAGAATATCATTCTCAACATAGATCAATTTCCTAACCGTTTAAGGAAAAATAAGTGAAAAACGTGTTGAAAACTTTGTATTTTCAAATGTTGCCACGGAAAAATCCAGTATCTTGCTTTGAGAAAAATTCAACAAAGTATAACACATCTCAATCCGTTCAGCGATTGAGGCTATAAGCCTGTCAAACTAAATGTTGAACAAAAAGACGAATTTCCACAATGAATTTCTCCCAGATTTCTACATCAAATTTCACGATTTTTTTTTCTTGTGGAGACGTGCCCCAAAATGAAGATGTGCCACATAAGAAGATACACGTTATTGTAAATGCGCTACGGCACAGAGAACATACGTTTAAACTCCGTGTAGTAAATATACACTTGGCAGCTTGCCGGCTTTTCCAACTTTACTTGACGGAGCGGAATGGTGCCGCATTCCTTGATATAAAAATTAATGTAAGCAAACACAATTAAGAGTTACAATATACTAAAAATAGATTGCTTATGATATTTCTGAAAAGTTTTGTCTCAACTTTTTTGAATTTGTGAAATAAGGCTCTATCTTCCTGAAAACCCCCATTTCCTCCCAGCCATGGTTTTTTTTCCGTAGTTGGAACGACCCCAGAGATCTTCCTAACTGTGTGTTTCAGTCTGGTCGATGTGCTTTGGATAGACGCTTTTATTAGATGTCTTCTATGCGTCCGCTCTCCCTAAATAATAAAATGACACAAAATGGAAAGGTCCTGGGAACAGGTATTTTTTTAAACTGAGAATCTCTGGTAAATTTTGAAACGGAGGCAGAAAAAAATGGAAAATACGTCAAAAATCCTAATGATTCCCAATGCCATGAAGGTTTGTTTTCATAATGAGAAACATATCGGTTAAAAACCTTCTAAATCTATGCCAACGGTGTGGAGGAAGTTATGAAAGCCAAAGGAGTCTATATACCGTATTATGTTTATACTATCACCTATCAAGTTTGTAAATATATATTTTAATGATGCTTCTATTCAATGAATGACTAAATTAATTTGCACACTATTGTACATCTAGTGAAATATAATGGTTTGTTTACTTTTGACCTGTGAAGCATTGCATTCTCTAATGCCGTAGTGTAACGGAGCTTTGAATTTTTATTGATAAATTGATGGAGATAACTGTTTTTCAAATAAACGTATTTATGCTGACACTTCATTGTTCGATGTGGAGGTATTACGTTCGTCTGTCCCAGTCAAGGTCATAGAATATAAACTATTCCGTGACTCAGGGCAGACTTAGAATGGAGCCGAGCCCCACATTTAAATGTGAACAGCTAAATACTGACATATTTCTCCACCATAGGAATTCAATTTCAGTCAACAATATTCCCGGAAAAGTACCTTTTATTGTTTTCTATATAATAACACTATAAAATAAATACATACATTTAAAAAACATACATTTTTCAAATTGTAACGTAAATTTATACCTGAACAACTTGAAATAAATTCATAAGAACGAAAACAGGATACGAAAAACATAAAAGCAATCGGATGGCTGTAACTTACCTTGTAATTTTTGCCAAATATAAACCGTACTAAGACAGAATGGATTAATGAAACCCTTAAATATAGAGTAATGTAGATGAACTTTAACATTTTGAAATAAAATAGATTAAATTATAAAAACTAATAGGAATGTCATACATATCGAACCAGTTCTCGTCTACCGTATAATATGGGTCATGGGCAGAAATGATAAATTATGACAAGGATGTAAATAAAGATAAAGAATATAGAAATGGAAGATGGTAAAATTGAAACAAATGTTTTATCATGATGGAGACAAGTTCAAAATGACAACTAAACAAATAAAGTGAAATTGTTGGTAATAAGTGGTGAAATGTGTGATGAAGGAGAGTGAGTATAGTTGACTTTGATCTAAGCTCGTATTTCAATTCGGACTGTAGAATGCGTTGTTAGCGGGTGGCCGGACAGGCACCTACGGCAGCCATCTTTCTCAACATGTTTTGATATCGCTCCCGAGCTCACCTTTTAAACTTGTTCTTAGTGTTTTCATCTATGGCTTACGTTAATTGTGTTGTGTCGTTTCAAATACAAATGCTTCATTGAGTGTACAGTGAAATGAATAAAGTGAATGGTGCCAATTGAATGGTGTTCTATTTAAAAAATATAAGTGAACGGGAAGATTATGTGACTAACAGTCCCCCGATGCCTTATATACGACGTCGGAATAATAAATTGATTTTTATCTCCTTTTAAAGCCCTTCTCCAGTGAGTAAAACTTATTTGTTATATTTATTTATACAAAATAGAATTTAAAAAATGTTAATTTTCTACATTGGATTAGGATTAGATGTTTTAAAAGGTGTTGAAATATGAATGAGTTGTTAAAATGGCGCTCTACGGCCTTAGCGGTCTAATCCCGCCTTGCATTATTTTTATCCATTTACTAAAATCAGATTCTGTCAATAATGATATTTTAATCGATAAACAAAACAATTTCTTTTAAATTAAAGGCTATATATAACCTTGGGGGTTGTTCGTGTTTACTTTTTTATCAATTTATAAATATTTACTTATCATTATTTGAAGTAATTATTCTAATATTTCAATCGTTTAACTTTATATTTTTTATTATAGGTGCAGTTTTCGTTTAACAGGAAAGAAAGTTGATATGAGTGATCTTAGACAATAGTTCGTTCAATACTTAAACTGTACTTTTGTTATCATACGTAAATGCAATTTTGGAAACGTCAGAATTAGGAAGAAATATTACAATAATATTTATAACACGAGTGTTTTCAATGCACTTTGTTGCGAAATGCGGACAAATGAATTCCATCTGCCGATTTGAAAATATCAGACTCTTTTTCATGATCCTTGTCCTAGTAAATTCAACAAATCATGAAAGAGGATAATAATTCGCAATGGCACAAATGGATTGTGGCTGCTATCTGTAAAATAAGAGGGCAGAAACAGAGACCGTCTGTTGAAAGGGTATGTAGTGCGGTCCGACAACGTCATGAGTTCACGGAAGCGGCTATAAAGGCGCATTTGGAGGTGTTAGTCAACGAAGGGCGAATCCTGAAAGTGTACAATAAAGGACAAATCTCATACAAAGAGCCGGGGTTGGGTAGGGGGAAAAAAATAGTCAACAAAGATACAGACTTGACCAAGTTGGTAGTGAAAGCGGTGAAGGAGCTCAACGACCGGGAGGGATCACCGCTGAAGAGCATCGAAAAGTATATCCAGCATGCTAATGCATTGGATATCGATTCGGGCGCAGATCTTATTCAGCTGATAAAAACCTCATTGAAACGTGCCGTCGATAAAGGTCTGTTACTACAAGATGGCAAATTGTTCAAATGTGCTGAAGTCAAAAATGAAGACCCCGTCATTTTGCTTCACCAGTCCCCGACCACCGTAACGGCTCCAGCAACTGTCGAAAAAACTCCAAAAACGCCTGGAACACCAAACGAAAAAACGTCAAAAACGCCTTCGGCACTAATTGAGAAAACTCCAAAAACGCCTGGGACACCGAACGAAAAAAATCAAAAAACACTCGTGACACCAAATGAAAAAATGCCCAAAACTCCTGCAACACCGGTTGAAAAACCTGCCAAGACGCCAGGAACTCCGAAGAAAATGAAATCATCCTCTGAAACGCCGACATCCGGCGTGCCAAGTAAGGCTACTCCTGGTTCGGCGTCCAAGGCTCCCGGCTCTGCTAACAAACCTCCGGGATCTGCGAGCAAGACGACACTTGGAGGGAGCAAGACAGCGGGAGCAGGCTCGGTCAAGACCCCTTCTGCCGGCTATAAGACTCCCGCCGCCAGAACCTCCACCCCTACCACTAAAACTCCAACTAAAAGGAAGAAGACTTCAGCCGCTCAAGGCTCCCCCAAGGTTAGTGATTTTGGTTTCTATTCATTTGTAATTTTTTCATACAGGTTCCCTGTCGTATTCAGTGTATTTCGACAAAAACGGACATTTAACCATTTTTTTGAAAGTGAATACCGTTTCGCTATTTTCTATCTGGCGATCGGGGTTGTAAACTGAAAAAAAAATCTGTCACTTGAGTAAAATTTCCTGTCAAACATTATGTCCTAAACCTTCGTTTTTCATTTCTAAAGGGAATGAAGTATGTCAATAACGCCTAGACTGACCGCAATTTGTTGTTACATTTACCATCATTGCGCATATTGTAGTTATTTTCACTTTTTTCTCTCAGCATTTTGCATTTCTACTTGTGTTGTGCAATGTTGTCAAATATATACATATATAAGTATATTCCTGGTTGTTTAAACAGCGTTTTCTATCAAATTCTATACAAACAAATTCAAAATAAAAATATATGTTTTCACATTATGGCTACATCATTCTTGCATCGGCACATTTTATCATTCATTGATTTTGTGTTGATTGATTTTTAAAATTAAATTACATAGGGTAATGTTTCGTTGTTCGTTAGTTTCTATTTACTCTATCCCTGCTCGTTTTTTCCTCTAGTTTTCATAGAGCTTCTTACAGGTCACGGAGGAAACTTCCTTTTAAATTCATGCAAGGGGTCTGATAAGACCGTCACTGTTTTTTCTTTTTCAAAACTAATATGTGATAATTAAAAAAAAGCTATGGTTTTACTTGCTGGTTTTCAGTGTGCTCTGGAGTAAATGTGCTTGATGTATATATATATATTATTTTTTTTTTTTTGGATAATGTACGTGGAGTACTGAGGGTTCAAAATACCAGTTTTTATCGTTTTAAATGTTTCATATAATTCAAAATTTTGGAAATGTACTGGAATATACACTTAAGAAATTCAGTGGAAAATAGATTTTTTTTTATAAGGAATAGTCGCTAATAACTAAATAATTTAATTTATCAACAAGGTTTTTCGATTTTTGCAATATGAAAAGAATTGTTACTCTTTCAACCGAATTCTTTACTATTTATGGTGTATATATTTCCTCTCCTTCAGTGATATATTTTTTTAACCTTTTTTCACATCTTGAAGGCTAACTATTCATCTGAAGTCAAGCATAAAAAAAAAAAAAAACCCTAAATATTGAGTCAATCTCCCTTCCAAGTGGAATTGTGGACCTCGCAAGTTCAAAGTAGAGTCTAGACTAAGGTGGATGTTGAATAGCCCTCAGCTGATCACTGTCTAGCCGTGTATGAAGTGGCATTATCCTTGGTAAACATTAGACCTCCAGTCTCGAGGCAGGCCTACTCTGTTGTACTATTTTGCTGATAGTCTCCCCTTGATTCTTCCCATCGTTTGGTGAATGTGGCGCACGATAATTTGAAAGGCATTTACAGCTGGCCAAGTGCCATTTTCCAAAAAAAAATTTAATTTGAAGAAATTCACCATTTTTTCCTACTTACCCTGTCCTATATGTAAAGAGAATTTATAATAGTTTTGTCTTTTATCTCCATACCTTTGCGGCATTATGCCTACACTATTTAATAGTTTTGTATTTTATCTCCATACAATCTTGGACCACTATGATTTCCATTTTCGTGGGTAGACATTTAGTTGGGCTAATTTCAAATTCTGAAATAAATATAAACAAAATAATAGTTCTGGCGAAAAATCAATAAAGGGAAGTTTTTGTTGAAAATATTTGTTAAGCTTCCAATATTTCATAACACATTACCCAAAAAGTGTAATTTATTTTTACAGTTGATACTTCAAAATACAAGATACACACAGAGCGTGCCGGTAGCTCAGTGGTTTGTGTGCTTATTGAGCTCACATCGCGGCCGAGGCACATAGTTTTTTTTATCTGGGAGGTAAATAAACTTAAGCACGACGTCCTTCTGGTGGATCGTTAAGCGATGGTCCCGGACCCCGTACTCGTTAAAGACCCTTAGTAGAGTCGTGCTCATATCCACGAAGCGATATGACCTTGTAGGCATGAGTCATAATAACTAACTAAAGTCATCCATTGTCTGTTTTTTAAGTACAATTTCAGAGTACAAAATTTAAGTAGCTCACTTCTGATTAAGTCATGTCTATACATGAGTCATACATTACCTCGTGATATTTGCTGAAGTTCCTCGTGTTTGCTGCAGCCTTATATTTTTCATTCTTTTCTTAATTAGTGATTTTTTCTCAGTAGAATGTTTATTTATATTTTTTTAATGAGTAAACCACGCCCAGAATATATTAGTATAAAAATAGAAAATGGATGCATTTGTTCCATTGATAAACCTGTTGGTGAGAGGCCGGAGCTAGAATTCACTTTCACTGGGGTAGCCCTTTCCAATGGAGATGTTAGGTCACTTCATCCTCCCAGCTTTCTGTTTATTGATACTCAATGTTCCCCCCTCCCGGGTATATATACATATATCTTTTCCCCGGCGGTAAAAAACAAATTATTTTTTAAAATTATTTAGACTAATTTTATTTTTTAAAATATATTGAAATATTGTTCAAAGTAGAATCTGAAAATTGTAAGGCTGACAGACATTGTTAAGTTTCTTTTCAAAAATATGACAGTTTTTACAAAGTGTAGTTCACTTCCGAGCAATTTTGTCCACCGTGTCCATAAAAATTTTGTTAAATTTAACGTACTATTTGATGTACAAGTATCGAATTAAAAATCGATTTTAATTTAACGAAACTAACGGAGTAGAAAATATATTTCGATTGATTACCTATTCCTTTTCTCTGACACTGATGATGAAAATGCTTCCCGAATTGTAATTGCTATTTTTTGAGAAGGCAACAAATAAATGGGAGAAATGATGCTGTAATAATGTATTATATTTAAAATTTATTGTATCGTCATGAATATTAGTGAAATTGCACGAAAGATATTCATTTCCCCTCACTAAATCTAATTTTCTGCTTAAATAATGTTGGGTTTATCTATATTCTGCTGTATTTTGAATATTCTCCTCGTGTCTACAATTATTATACAGTTAGACGGCAGGTGATGCTTCCTTATTTAAAACAGGCCAGAGTCCTCTGTTCATTTATGAGATAGCGTTCCGCTCTCTAACATCTGTTGTCCAGAAGCCTTGTCCCCATATGTAATTCTTTTAATTTTAACCTTAAAATGATTTCTTTACCTTATCATATAGAAGAAAAAAAAATAAAAGTAAGAAAATACAGAAATTATTAAGAAATGAACAAAGTAAAACAAATACAGTAAAGCGTCGATTATCCGAACGTCAGTTATCTGAACGTTCAATTATCCGAACTGGCTTCATGGAAAAAATAATAGAATTTGTTTTTCCATGAACTTCCATGAAGGAAGCTTAATTATTTCTTAGAAAGAGCTTTGTTAGTTATAAAAGGGATGTGTGTATGTCTATGTATGTAATTTGTTCATTGGATTTTTTCACTGAATCGCTTTCCATTCGTATGGTCGGTTACCAGTCAATGCTCTCAGTTTCAAATCATTCATTGTGAGGTGTACATTAAATTAGTTAGTGGTCACATATTTTATGTAAAACATACAACATGTCGACAAAAAGGATACGAGTAGTACTTTCATTATAAGATAAAATGAAAATTATTATGCGGCTGAAGAAAGGTGAAACGGGTCAGGCATTAGCTATCAAATTCGGTGTTGGTAAATAAACGATAACGGGAATAAAAAAAAATTCTGATTCAATCACTAGGTATGCACTTAATCTTGACAGTGAGCAGGGCAGTTCATATTGTAAAACCAGAGGCGGCTCTAGCCCATGTAGCGCCCGTGTGCAATCAACACCCTGGCCTCCTCTAGTAGGCGCGCGGTCAAAATGGATTACTTACAGTTATATTTTCAAACGGAAATTCGGGTGCAAATGGTGCAATTTTAAATGATGTCGGGAAGCAATAGGTACAGGAGTAAAAAGTATATTTAGGAAGGAAGGGGTTACAAGAATAAAAAAGCACAACTTTGTAGTTATTTCAAAAATATTTAATTTAAAAACTAGTTACATTACAGGACGCTCGTAATACAACACAAATACCTATATTTACAAAAAAGGTACTTTTCGTGCTTTTGCATTGGCAAAATCTTTAGGCCACGACACGGGCGCAGGGTGTTTGAGAGCGCCGACAGCGACGCATCTTTGGAGGTGTCGCGAGCGGCGCTCGGCGCCCCCTGAGACCCTGCTCCCGTGTGCGCTGTACACCCTTCACCATAGGTAAAGCCGGCTCTGAGTATAACTGTGAAAAAACCGAAATCCGAATTGTTGGAAGATGGTGTTTTCACTCACTTAGTTTCTGCAAAAACGGGCTTCTCTGGGCGGTCTATTTTGTGTGGAAAAACTGGAATTAAACATGAAGCTTGGTGGTGACTCTTCATTCATATTCAGTTCTGTGTGGCTGAAAAAATTCGATTATCCGAACCCACACAACATTAGTTCGGATAATCAACGCTCCACTCTAATAGTAATATAGCACCCCGGCGGTGTACTCCCCCAGAACGAATTTCGACAATTAAGTTGTCGCTCTCCCTCTAAAACCAATCGACCGTTTGGGCTAAAAATCAATGAGTTGACGGGTTTTAAATCCTCATACTAAGTTCTGAGTCGATACATTCATTACATCGGCATTATTAGGGTTTTTGTGTCGACTCCCCTTTCTCTGATCCCATCTACTACCCTTCGGTGGATTTCTCGGAAAATTAATAAGTGTGTACCTTATAGTCGGTGTATAGAATTGTAGTAAAAGTTAGAAAAGACAGGGCGACCTTTTCACACTCAGGTCGCATGTATGACTGGAAGCAAGTTGTGTGTTCTCCGAAGTCCTGTGTATAGAATTGTAGTAAAAGTTAGAAAAGATAGGGCGACCTTTTCAGACTCAGGTCGCATGTATGACTGGAAGCAAGTTGTGTGTTCTCCGAAGTCCTGTGTATAGAATTGTAGTAAAAGTTAGAAAAGACAGGGCGACCTTTTCAGACTCAGGTCGCATGTATGACTGGAAGCAAGTTGTATGTTCTCCGAAGTCCTGTGTATAGAATTGTAGTAAAAGTTAGAAAAGACAGGACGACCTTTTCACTCTCATATAAAAGACCCCGATAACTGCCGATATAATTTATCAACATGAAATTTTATGTTTAAATTCAAAAGCCCATAAGGACACATTTTCGGCAAAATCGGTCGAAGCGAAGGGAGGAATAATTCGTTCTGGGGAAGTACATTGCCGGTAATTCATCGAAAACTTTTCATTAATCTGCCTCATAATCTGTAATTTAATGTATCTCTAAATATGTCTTTCCATCGGTCGACATCCAATCATTAGCATCCACGTTATTGTTACATATCGATTAATTGTTTGTGTACTCAGCTGTTTCCTGAATGGTCGTAAATTATATAATTGAAGCGGTCATTGTTAAAAGGGGATATGTGACATCAAATGTCAAAACGACTTTTTTATATTTTCATAATCTTGAGGACTGAACACATCTTCTGTGTTGAAATGAGACATGTGCAGTGCGCTCTTTGGTTGTGGTGGAGCTGAGAATATCTGAGTCACTGTTGAAAGGAGGTATATGACGCAATTCTTTAGGAAGTTTTATTGAGCTTCCCAAAATTTTTATTTTTATTTCATATCCCCTTTCAACAATGACCGCTTCAATTAATGAAAAAACTGATGGTCACAAAATGATTTGATACCTAGCAAATCACCAACTATAGTTACTTAATTACACTGCCATGTCTGACCTTTGTACCCTAGTCGCCGACATTTCCAGGAGTGATATTGTGGATAGTGAGACTTGGTCCTATCGATCTGATAACCCCATTTTCGTCCGGTGTGAGTATACTTAAGAAGGTTACTCAAGGATTATAAGCTTTTATCGATCTTATTCTCCTGAGTCATTGCTCCCCTTCTAATTAAATATAAATCGTTCTTATTTAAGGTTCCTGGGTCGAAAACTGTCTCAACGACCTCAGGAAACGTCAAGTTATTTAATATTATAAATACAAAAAAAATCTGTTCTACCATTTATTATTGGTGTACAGTATATAATGTTCATTTCTATTGTTTCGCTTCTCCATTCTCCATTTTATAATTTTACATTATACGAATAAATATCCAGGCGGTAAAAAAACACCATTTAATCGGCCCGCGGGCGGCAAGAAAAGCCATTTACTTAGGTGGCGGGCAACACAATGATTCATCCGGCTCCCGGTGTATAAGAATGACCACTCATTCGGGCCGGCGGTGGAGGTTCATCCGTCGCGCAGGCGGAAAGGAAGACCATTTATTCTGACCTTGGGCTGTGATCATTCATCCGGCCGGTGGGCGGTAAGAAACACCATTGCTTTGGGCGGTAAGAAGATTCATCCTGCTCCCGGAGGCCTCGGGCTGTAATGGTTCGTTCGGCCTGTCGGCGGTAAGAAAGACCACAATATCTTGGGAGGTGAGGGTTCATCCGGTCTCTGAGGGTTAGAAAGACTGTTCATTCGGGCCTTGGGCTGTGATCGTTCATCCGGTCGGTGAGCGGTAAGAAACACCATTGCTTTGGGCGGTAAGAAGATTCATCCTGCTCCCGGAGGCCTCGGGCTATAATGGTTCATTCGGCCTGTCGGCGGTAAGAAAGACCAATGCCTTGGGCGTGAGGGCTAGAAAGACTGTTCATTTGGGCCGCGGACCATTGTGAGTACGTTGTCGCGGCTTGTTCTCCAGGGAATTTCACAAGGTTTCTGGCTAATTAATTTTCTTTCTAGAAAAAAAAAATCGCCAAATTATTCTAACTGTTCAAAACGAGACAGTAAAAAAATAAGTCTCATCTTGTATTTTTATCAAGGGTTTCTATGAGGTAAAATTAACCATATTGCTTCGTGTTTTTTTATATTTCCATTTGTGAGAGCGAATTTTATCTTTATCCCAAATTTTAAATTGTTGATATCCGTCCTTTTAATAACCAAAGCAGTTGTTCGCCCCAAACAAACCAACCAAGGATGGTTTCTTTTAAAACCTGAAGAAACAATAATGGGCTTTACATAACAATTTAAGAGGTCACTGAGTCTTAATTTGAAGAGGTGTATATCAGACGCCACCTGTTATATGTCAAATCTGTACGGGACTACACCAGAAGTTAAATATACGCACATTTAACCTTTTTGGCCGCTCTAACACGGTTTTCTATGTAACTGTCATCAAATGTCAAGAGGGAATGGCAGGTGTGAACTTTAAAACTGTTGTTGGCTTTGGTCATTAGGACGTTTAGTAAACCAGTGTCTTCCCAGACAGCGATTTGATAGCGAAAAGTGAATCACAAAACATGGTTCAGACTGGGTTAGTGGTGATGTGGATGGAAGTGATATGGGCCGAGGCGGTTTGTTAGTGAGTAGGGTAGGTTGGACGGTGATTATACAGGAGTGGGGGAAGATCGATAGGGGGCCCTCTCAAACATTCCTCTCCTCCCTCCCCCCTCCCTTCTCATTAGGCTGTTAAATCGTTGTCACTTCAGCCATCCGTATATGTATAATACTATTTTTTTTTAAATTATAAGTATACTAATATTTTTTTTAAATTATTATAAACTAGGTTACCGAGGGCGCCGGGTAGCTCAGTGGTATGCGTGCTTGTCTTCTGAGCTGAAGATCGTGGGTTCGAAACCCGACCGAGGCCCTTAGTTTATTTTATCTGGGAGGTAAAATAAACAAGCACGCCGTCCTTCGGATGGGACGTTAAGCGATGGCACGAGCCTGTACGATGTCAGGTACTCGTTAAAGGCCCCTATCCTAGGTGAATAAAAATTTATGGTAGGCAAAATTTAGGACTCCCATAGTAGATTCGGGCTCATGTCCACCAGAGTGGTAGTAGGCGATATGACCTTGTAGTTAAAGCCCGGGCATGAGTCACTATAACTAACTACTAGGTTACCCGGCGTAGCCCGGGGGTAACTAAGCATTATATTACTTCACCTGAAGCTGATTATGTGCGATATCCGGTCAAGAATAAATAGCTTACCCGCCCCATATACCATTCTTTCTCGCTACCTCTCGCTTCCTTTTCGACCCGTCAATGTTATTTATCTCCGTTATTTCCAACATTGGGTAAAAAATGTATAAAACAAAAAACATAGTTTGAAATAAAAATGGTTATCATATTGATTCTGTACTTTTTCTACATGTGATAAATTGTAACTGAGAGAACATGAAATATCTTCGTCTATCACCAAGTAAACACCATATATTCAGCCATTTTGAAATCATATTTATCTTAAAAGTTATTCTTGAGTAGAAGATTCAAAGTATGAAGTTCGAAATGAATTGTTTTCAGCCATTTTCCCTTGGTGCTGAGGCAAAGAGGCAGACTAGCGGAAAAATTTAGAAAAAAAATGTTTAGAATGAAAATTTCTTTCATTTTGATTCTGTAACTTTTTCACATTGGATCAAGCCTATTGATTTATTCTTCTTATCAATTATTCTCTAATCCTCCCCCATTCATTCAGTGATTTTGAAATAAGAAATAATTCGTATCCCAAAAGTTATTATTGGATAGGCAGATTCTCTTGGAAGTATTTTTGTCCATTTTCTCTTGATTATGGGTCATAAACAAATTCTAAAAAAACAGTTGTATTGCCTTTGTTGGACTCTGAAACCCTAATGTAAATCAACTATGGATTTTTAGTACAAACCATCGATTGGTTTCTCATTATCGATAATGTAATAATGAATTGTTGTAGGTCTCATGGAAACTATGGAAAAGTGTTTGGTAAATCACCGGCAATATACTTCCCCAGCATGATTTCTCGCTCTCTAAAAGCAATTGACCGTTTGAGCTAAATTGACTGTCATTAGGGTTTTTGAGTTGAGCCCTCTCCTCTGATCACCCTTTTCTCTAGAATCAATTCGCTGAAAATTAAATGGTGTCTTCTATATTTGAATTTAAATAAAAAACATTAAGGCGTAGTCAAGGTCCCCGCCGTAGTGTTTTCGTGAAAACGTCGGGATAAAATCATGTTTCATTTTCTTTTCGATGCTGCCGTAGCTTTTGCATTTGCTCGGCACTAGACTTTTTAGGTTTTTTAAATTCCTTTTGATGCGAGCTTTCCACTGATTTGCGTTTTCTATAATTCCGCGCATATTTACGATTCATATGAGACATTTTTAATTTTTTTGCAATTTTCAATTTAATACAGATTTTTACATATATTTCGGCGAATATTTTTATTGTTTCACTTTGAGTTCTAGTAGTGCTCCTCAAGCTCTTTACAATGACACCCGAATCAACGTTCTATCTAAATGCGTTTCACGCTACACTAATTTCTAATTTTACACAACGCTAATTCGCAACAATCATCCGCCGGCGCCCACACTAGCCCGATAACGTCACAGGCAAAACAAACACATACAGACATGCTCTATCCATTGTGACCTCAACCGTTGTTATCGCATTATTAGTCTCCTAGTTATTACCGATTGAAATCTGACGGTATTTTGTAACACAAGAAAGTTTGACCGGCTATCACTGTGCTTAACGAGCGAATAGACGTTTTCACGTCAAAATAAGGTGCTCGGTGAATCACCGGTTATGTACTTCCCCAGCAAGAATTATTCAATTACGTTTTCGCTCTCCCTCCAAAGCCAATCGACCGTTTGAGCTAAAACTGAAAATTGAAAGTTCAAAATTAATGGTGGAGAATTTGTTCATATATCTCTTTTCGGAACCTCTCGGGTGCGAACCATTCTTATACATCCAGAAAAGAAGTAGTTTTGGGGCCGTATGGGCCAGTGCGTAAAGCTTCGATTTTGAGACTCACCACGGTCGGGTTTCGTATCTCATCCGGGGAAGAATTTCATAAATAAAATTTACCTCCCGGAGCCATTTTTGTTGTATAAATAACCAACTATATGAATAAATAAAAAAGGAATGAATGTCCTTGGTATATGGGTTCTAAGAAACTAGTACTCAACACCATTTAACAAAGGGGGGAAACATGAATATGTTGAAATTTCAACTTGTGTATTAAGAAACTATTAATCAGCAACGTCATTGTTTGTTTTTCTATTTATTCTCATGACAAAGCTTGACTTTCATAGAATAGGTTTTTGTTATAGTTCGCTTGAAGTAACGGAAACTTTTTTAGCAAACAGTGTTACCCGGCGTTGAGAGACTGAAGATCTCTCTCATGCGATTTCTAGTCCATTCGTCATTCATAAAGTTGCAATTTTCCGTTATTCACATGGAAATGAGGTATATGCCGTCACTTACATATAATTTCGAAACCCCGAATAGCCTATGTTTCAATGTTTTTTTTTTTTATTTATAAGAAGAAGAAGAGTTTATTATAACAGTCGTATTTACAGAGGTACAATTATACAATAAGGTTCCTTAACCATTACCCTCAAACACTACAATACAAATTAAAAATAATCAGTTAAATTAAAAACAATGCTACTGCTTAAGAGTAAATTATAAAAAACTCCTAAAGAAAAAGAAAAAAATACGAAGTAACTGAAATTAATGGAAAATAGATTAATAAACATTCAAAAACAGAGATTATAATTTAAAATCGTGAACGAATATTTTTGTGTTTCCCTCCCTGACTTTTCCCTATTTTCTTTACCAAAACGTTTTGATTTGTGTATGTGATTTCAGTAATATTTTATACATTTTACTTAAGTGTATGTATAAAATATTACTGAAATTAATTATGTAGTCTAGTAGGAGCTCAACATTTAGGTCTTCATGGATTTGGAGAATGGTACCTCGAGTAGCTACCAACCAATCTAAGGCATTTGTTTTGGGCCACTTGAAGAGTTTCGTTGCTATGCTTTACAATTTAAACGTTACTTTGATATATATATATAGGGGTATATAACACGGGTATACCTCTATATATATATGATATATATATATAGGGGTATTTGATATATATATATGTAGGGAGGCTGGGAACTATTCGAACGTTGTTCGGAACAGAAACAGGTACTATTCGACTTACCGAAACGTTCCAAACCGTTCTACTGCTCGAACTTGTTCCTCGTTCCGTTCCACCCGGAACGGACCATCGCTATTACAATCGTTTCTGAGTATAGCGCTCACAAAGTTTTAACAGTAAACACAGACGCGAAAATGGTCGACGGTTTTCAGGAGACCTTGAAACGTGCAATTTCGTTGTAAACTCTCTCGAGTTTTTTGCAAGAGTACAATACTTCTTGATAGTAAAGGTATATGAAAGTGAAAATGGAGCTATTCTCTGAGTACATGGTCAGACAGTCTGATGCAGTCTCTTATGTGTGATATTTAAAATATCGGGCTCTGCATTTCTTATTTAGAGAATGACCTCTTTGTGAATGGGCTGGTGCAAGCCGCCATCTCCCATTGCTGAATGTATTGTGAAAACTGTGTTAAATGGTCGCCTACTATGCCGAACTGGTTGGCATCTAGAAAGAAAAAATACTGATTCAGGATAAGGTTCCGAATTGAGGTTCATCGCGTTTTCTATTTAGCACTCTGCTTCTACAAACAATTGATAATGTATATTAAAACATTGAATTTTCAATTAATGTTTATTAAAGCGTATAAGTTATATTATCTATCTCTTTAACATGAAACTGTGAATTCAATATCGACCTTTTTTATAGGTCAAAATATCTAACCTGGTGTGCATCTCCAGGTCTCAGTCTCTGTCTTCTGTCTGTCTGTTTGGTTCCTTGCATATCAGCTCGCTCCAGATGTCCGTGCTCTTCTATCAGGTCCTCTGCCCATCCCCGTTTTCGACCATACTTACTACCGAACACGTGCGCACGTTGTGATTAGTCTTTCAAGCAAGTGATACTTAAATAGAGGTATATTTTACCATTATGAACTCAGTTTGATATGTGTAAAATGTGTCTCGCATGTATTACACCTATATCAGGCCTTCATTTTGCAGTGGATATATTTGACCTCAAGTCATGTGACTTAAGAATTTCACTACATCATTTTTTGACTGTATTTGCTGAAAAGAGAAATTGAGGGGTTATTACTTGCTCATTGAGTTAACATTATTAACAACTTTCATATTTATAGATTACGATTTTTTATGGACTTTTTTTCTCCCTTATAGACTAACCTACTCAATTATTCAATCTTCTGAGGGCTCATAACCTGCAGTTGTGCTGAATGATGTTATTAACAAAGAAAATTCATTCTAAAATCACTAAATTATTAACAACTTCTAAGTTGAGGAACGCGGACATATTGTGGAAACTTGTAATAAATAAATAAAACAAACTTATTTTTGAAATATTGTCTATTCCACTAAAGATATAAATATATATATAACTACTGGTTTCGGCCTTACACCATCGTCAGGTCTAACGTTAGTTCATAACTATACCTGACGATGGTGTAAGGCCGAAACCGGTAGTTATATATATATTTATATCTTTAGTGGAATAGACAATATTTCAAAAATAAGTTTGTTTTATTTATTCACTACATTATTGTCTATTTAGTCTAGGAATGCAGTTTAGTTAGATAGAGGCCGTGAATAAGAGAGTTGGGAGAACCCCCTTCCCTTTATCAACGGAGTTGGGGTGGGATAAAAGCTCCTCCCACCACTCATAAACTCCTACTAGGGAAGAGTGGGGTGATACGATAGAGTGGAGGAAAGGACAGCAGTGTTCACCCTTACCGTTTCACTTTCTTTACTGTGCTCGTTACTTCAGTCATTCTATGTCTCGCATGTTCTAAAACTTTAAGGTAAATTGCCTGCGAACTGCATTCACTGGTTATACTAAATTGGCTGTTGCTGTTTTCAGAAAGGTTTGCCGATCTGCGGTGAATGCTTGGGGACAGCCACCAACAACAAGTGCGGCGAGGCGGAGCCGTTGAGCCAGTGCTCCACCTGTGGCAATGGGCTCCATCCCAGCTGTGTGGGAGAACTGTTCATTCTACTTTCCTCCAGAGGGAACAAGTGGCTCTGTGAGGACTGCGCCATCTGTGGGGCCTGCTCTCAGGCCCAAGAGAAGGTAGCTAGTATTTAGAGGGGAATACATGTTACCTCCTTATTGTCTTCCTTCCTTCTTTCTACTGTTTCACAACCACTAAGACCCTGCGCCATGGATATAAGTTCAATAGTTTTCTGTCGACCCATGACCATTGTTTTCTGATAGGACTTGACTCAAGTGACATGTGAGGTTGGTTCCGTCATCTTCCAAAGTCAGTGGCCTCCGGGAAATAGAAGACTGTACTGTATGTCTTTCCTGATTCAAATCCAATCAAAGTGTCCTGTGACGCCTCACCCAATAAATGGGATATCTTTATCAAATAACAATTTATTTCGAGCTTAATCTTATTTTTATCATTCTCTGAAAATGACATTAGATATATAATTTTTTTAATGAATTATTGACAAACGTGTTACGATGTTACGTTTATTGATTTGTGTGTTTCTTAAACTTCTCTGGGATGTTCCACTGTTGGTAAATTCCGGCATTTCTTCCAGAGGTGTCTTCTATTTTTTTCGACAATATTTCGGGACACTTACACGTCCCTTCTTCCAGTCACTGTGAACGTACTGACCGGAAGAAGGGACGTGTCCCGAAATATCGTCGAAAAAAATAGAAGACACCTCTGAAAGAAATACCGGAATTGACCAATTATTGATTTTTTTTAAAATTTTTTTTTTAGTAATTGATGATGCGAGTTGTTCCCGAAACGTCTATTATTAGCTGCGTTGCGAAAACTCAAAAAATAATATATCAAATTTTGTCTATATCAAACCTACGTGTACTGAAAGAAGTTACTTGTTTTTACGAAATGTTTAAAATTAAGTACAAGTTTACTCCTATTCCCTAAGTAAAATTTTGAAGGTCTCGAAGAAGGTAATTGCGAATCTATTTTTATAGAGGGCGCCGGTAACTCAGTAGTATGTGTACTTGCTTACTGAGCTCAAGATGGCGGATTCATAAGCCGGCCGAGTACCTTAAGTTCTTTATCTCGGATGTGAAAAAACCTTGAGAAACTTTCGGAAGGGACATTAAGCGATGGTCCCGAGCCTGTACGATGTCAGGTACTCGTTACAAGACCCATCCCTATGTGAATAAAAATTTTGGGTAGGCAAAATTTGGGACTCCCATAGTATAATCGGGCTCATGGCCACCAGAGCGACAAAAGAGCGCTCTGGTAGTAGCCGATATGATATAACTAACTCCATTTTTATAGATATTTTTTTTTTTTGTAAATTTTGTAAAGTCTCATGGCGACATTTTCTGAATATATATTTAGGACATCCTCCACAACTATGTCTAATCGAATTATTAATATTAATAAGATTTATTTATCTTTTGGGACGGGTTAGACAGAAGCTATCACCTCTAGCTCTCTTATTTATTGTAACGATGTTTCATTGGTTATTAAAGACGCTTTCTCTTATTATAACAGTTATTGTTTAAGTCACTATCTCTCTTTATTTACTAGCTAAGCGGAAAAAAGCGACGAAAACCTGACATCCAAGATTTATGTAACCAAAACAATGGTTGTTTAAAAGACTAAAATGGATATTATTAATTGACAAAAAATAACTATGGATCCCTTTTTGTCTTTCATCCGACACGCACTTGGACGATTTGTATTTATTTATTTTTTCAGTTAAGTCTAATTCTTGGCCTAAAAAGTAACTTTACAGTTTCCTCTTGTGCCGGACCAGAGGACCAAAGGGGCCGCGAGTTGCTAACCCCTCACAGCTTATGGAGTACAATTGGTGGACGGTTTCTTACTATTATTATTTTAATATTGCCTTTTTCTCCTGGGAAATAAGATTTCGGTTGGAAATCATACTGATGGTCATGTGAGATATTCAATTTTGTTCCAATTATCTCAGTTTAACCTACTTTTTTTAATCTACTACTCTTAGAACCGTTTTCTGCCGTTGTAGTTGGTTTTACAATGAAGAAGCTACACCAAGTGTTAGCGCTCCACCTTTCTCTGATCGGGTTGGAGCATACGAGAACCTTAGATCAGAACTACTCTGCTTTACTCTTAATGGCATAATAACGGTCCAATATTTTGTCTTGCAGAGTATAAATTGAATTTTTTTTATTTAAATTTCCGAAAATTGTAAAAATTTACTAATATAAAACTAGGCCTTTGGATATATATATATATATATATATATATATATATATATATATATATATATATATATTTATAAAAATATTAATAACATATTGTGGTTTCTCTAGACATGCCTCCTGTCTTGCGGTGTGTGCGGCCGAGGATTCCACTTCGCCTGCCTGGATCCTGCAGTGGACCGGAAGACCAAGTCAGCCTGGAAGTGTTCAGGATGCCTGGAGGGCAAGCCAGGGGCAGTACCATCCACCCCGCTGCCCTCCACTCCTTCAGCCGCCACCCCGAGGTCCAAGCAGAAGAGTCTCAGAGCACTCCATCTCAGGAGTTTAAGGTACCTCTTTTTGTTATTTGTTTACTTCCTCAGCCATACGAAGTATACGGGCAGTTATGTAATCGGCCTGAAATTTACGTGTTTTCACAGAAATTTCATGTTTTTTGAACTCTTGATAACAAAAATTTAAAAAAAAAAAAAATGTTTGTGTGAACATTGATAGAATAAATGGATCAACAGGAAATTTTGTGTGTATCCAGAACCCCATAAGGGTGACATCTATGAATGAGGAGGAGGCTCGACCCAAAACACCTAATTATGCCGATATAATGAATGTATCAAAACAAATTTAGCATGAGGAAGTCAACTATTGAGTTTTAGCCCAAATAGTTTTGGAGGGAGGATGAACATTTAATTGACAATCTTTTTGTTATTATTCCCATTTAGCCAGATAATGTGTGTGTCTACATTTGCTGTATAGCTTAAATGCCTGTTAATTTCACATATTAGGTGTACTTTAAGCTATGGATTTCAGGGTTGGGCGTTTTATTGCTTCAGAGGTTCGATAGAAACTGTTCGAATTTATTGGAGTAAACTTACACAATGAGTTTATCGCTAATATTTTATGTACACATCTGTCCGAGTTAATTTGGTTCGTATGGGTTGGCTTCTGTAAGTTCCCAGTTTTTATAATGGGTCACTCACTGATGTATTCATGATGAAATGGTTAAAACAATGCCAATTGTCATTTTAGCATCATGTTATCCGAAGATACATAAATAAAACAGATAATTGCAATGGTATCTGAGAGCGCCTGTAGCTCAGTGGTATGCGTCCTTGCTTACTGAGCTCAAGATCGCGGGTTCGAAATGTGGCCATGGCTCCTTAGGTTTTTCATCTGGGAAGTGAAAAAACCTTGAGCCCTACCTTAGATGAATACAAATTTAGGGTAGGCAAAATTTAGGACTCTCATAGTAGAGTCGGGCTCATGTCCACCAGAGCGACAAACCCTCTGGTACTAGGCGGTATGATGATAGAGCCCGGGCATGAGTCAAAATAACTAACTGGAATGGTTTCTCTTCTAGCCTCCTTTATATTTTTTAATTGGTAATGAAACTGTGACATTCATAGATTCTCCTGCACTTTTCATAGCTCAAGTGTAATAACCTGGTAGGAATAAAGTTCTATATAAGAAATTGGAACATAAAAAGTAAAAAAGAGACTATATAATAAGGAGGTGAAAAAGTGACTGCTACGACGGTACTTTTGATTGGTTACTTAAAGCTGTGTCCTGTATCCTGTAAGTTCTCAACTTGGTCATAGAGTCCTGTGTTTTCCAGATCTGTAATTTTAGTATTCCTGAACATAGAACATACAATCACATGGGACTGGTAGTTATTATTTTTTCTGTGCTGTTTCTTAAAGTTATTTCTATATAAGGGATGGCATTGTGTTTCAGGAAAGCAGCTGGAGTGAACCTGCCAGCGAAGAGGAGTCGGCGAAGTGGTAGCGTGGAGACCAGTTCGGAGGATGGTAATGAGACAGTGCCTTCTCCCAAAGTAGTCCCCAGCCCTCCTCCTCCCTCCTCCTCCCCCTCTGGTGGGGTCCGTCGCGAGGAAATATCCGAGGTCATTTCAAAAGAGAAACAGAAGTTTTTTAGATGTTCAGCCTTTTACCGAGGACCCAAAGGAGAGGGGCGGGCAGTAGCCCACGAGGCGGCCTCCCCCGAGCCCCGGGACCCCGTCATCACCCCTGTCACCCCGCTAACCCCCTTCCCACAGAGTGTCCCTCCCCTCCCCCCGGCTTCTGCTGAGAAGGAACTTCCGTTCGGGAGCCTGGGTGAAGAGAGCGGGCCCTGGGGGTTTGCCGCGGCTGCAGCCCTCTCGCCGGCGGGCAAGCAGGCTGCAGCTCCAAGACGGAGGAAGAGGGAGGAGCAGCCCTCGCCGTCACCCTCGAGTCTGATCAAATCTGCGGTTTGCTGCAAGTCAGCCGAGCTGGAACGAAGGAAGCTGCTCACTTCTGGAGCTGGAGGGGACCGGGGACAGGAGGTTCCAGCCAGACCACTCGGTAAGGGCCCTTCTCACTTCCAGACCCCCTGTCCCCCACCCCTCCTCACCACTTCACAACACACTAACTCACATACACTCACTCTCACTCACCCTCTCTCATTCTCTAGTAACTGTGGTGTCATTAGATCTATTGTTATCAAATTACAATCATTTACAAATATAAACGACATTCAGATTCAGGAATTTCCACTACATAAACTGGCCATTCTGAAGAGAGAACATGGTAGTGTTGACATAAATCGTCATTGTTATCACAGCAGAGTTGTCCTGCTTCACCATGTCCTCAGGGACCTTGGTGGTGAACCATGGGGTATAGAACAGGTTACTGAGAGCCATTGGGGTTTGGTTTCCCATAAAGACGTTCGATGATTTGTGTACATTGTGAAGCTTACCTCCAAACGAACACAATCCACTCTAGACCTCTGGGCAAGAATCACACATTTATGAGGTGCTTTGTATGAGGACCAAACAGAGGAGCCAAGTACCATCCTTGAGTACGCCAACTTTATTTTTGCCAAAAAAGCTTATTTTTTCTCGTTCTCACGGTTTTCGTTGTTACATAGATAGATGTTCCCTAGCAAAGAAGAAACAATATTTCGAAAAGGCCCTGCGCTTCATTAAAGATGTCAGAGGGTGGGTTGGGCAGCTACGTGCGCATGAGGGGCTGTTGTATGGGCCTTCAAGCTTTAAATAATTCAGGTATTAAACCCACCTCTCCAATCCATCTCGGTTTGGTGTTCGGTGACGGCTCGTTTTCTGAGTCATAAACACGCCGCGAAACACCAATCAGATTTTGTGTTTCCTTCGAGAAAACTTCTCATATCAATTATAAGAACTCCGTATCTGGTATTTGCCAAACTTTTCCAGAGAAGACAATTAAAATATCGAATTGACCTACCAGTTTGGAGCGCCAGACATATTAGTGGTCGATATGATTAATCTGTAGTTAATTGAATTATCAAATGTAATAAATATAGCATTATCTGAATTTCCAGTAAAATCACAGTTTTGGTGTTTTTGTTCGAGGCACCCAAAGTGCTCTTATCAATTTTGTTCTCCTCTCATATTAATGGCAACTGTTGACTTTCATATAATATTCTGTGTACAAAAAGATCATGTGTAGGCCATCTCTGATTTTTTTTTTGTTAGAAGACAAAATAAAATGCAGTTTTTTTTGTTTTTGTTTTTTGTCAAAATGATGTTAATATGTTTGAATTTATGTTACACTGCTTATTCGTATTGAGTTGATGTGAGTAAAATGTTTTTTTTAAGAGAATCTTGTGAGTCTTTCACATATTTTGAATAAAAATTGTATACATTTTTACGGAAGAATTGCAAATTGTTCTCTCCTACGACGTTCAGCGTTTTTATAGTTTTCTATGAACATATATTTCAAATTTTATGTATTTATTATTCACTCCCTGTTTTTGGTATCATATCTGTTTTTATTCGCCTATCAAAAAAATTGTTGAAAAATTTGACTTTTTTGTATTATTAACATTGTTTTTATTTTAAACGTTTACATGTAAAAATTATTTAAAAATATAGTGACACCATTGTCTAGAGATTCTAGTCGGTCTTTTTTCTTTTTAATTCATAGGATTGAAAACCTTAATACTCTAAAAAATGTGAACTTTCTGGATTTTGTATTTATTTCAATCAAAAATGTAAAGGCATTTTGTCTTGGAATTTTGAAAAGCTATCAAGCATGCTTGTAGCATATTTTATTTTATTTTTCATATGTATTCATTTATAGTTCTTTTGTCACAGGGTTCAAGTGTTTAAGTCAGATTTTGGTTCTAATCTGAAATGGATTTTTTTTAAGGAAGGTTGAATTTTGAGGTTGTAGTGTATAAAAAAAGAGACGAAAATTAACAACGGCGAATCCAATGTTTATTTACTATTAGCTCAGTCTTGCTGAAACTATAGCGGAGAAGAATCTGCGTTAAAGCCAGAAGACATTTTAGTCACTTATATTCGATAAGAAATTTTGGCTAGACATTATTTGACGATTAGTATTGAAAAGTAATATGTATCGTGTTAAAATAACACTGTGTTAGCGATATCTAACTGCTTGTTTCTTATACAGAATACCACATTTATTTTTTGTAAAACAAGCTACAACACGGACTTCAGTTTGATGGTGATAGCACAGAATGCCTGATTGCCGATGTTCTTAGCTAGGCAAACTCATGATTACAAATTTGACTATACTGAACGCATTATTTAGATAATAATGACTTAAGCAATTTTACCCTGTTAGCTTGGAACGATATGTAAGATCTTGGGTATTGTTTCATTAACTGCTTCCTACCTTTATATTGAGTAAGAATTGTGCAGTTTACACTTTATTTATTTGGAATTTCACACAATTTGTAT
This sequence comes from Aradus depressus, assembly GCA_963662175.1. Lineage (NCBI taxonomy): Eukaryota > Metazoa > Arthropoda > Insecta > Hemiptera > Aradidae > Aradus > Aradus depressus. The sequence continues at coordinate 48,029,832 of OY759215.1, forward strand.
TTATATTTTCATGAAACGTTTTTTCCAAAATATTGTGCCGACTGTTTGTAGAGAGGGTTGATTGACTCTATACAACCAGACCTATATATTTCCAAAATTCCAGTGTGCACCTCAAAAAGCCTGGCATTACCGTCATATTCACTACTAATGCTCTCGGACCCCCACCTACCTTAATAAGTTGTATCATGCTAACCTCCCTCCTATTCACATCCCTTCTAATCTCCTTTTTTTTTTTCTTATTATTTATTTTTTTTTTTGCATTTTTAAATTTATATTTTTAATTGATGCTTTCTTAACATCTTCCAGTGAGTATTTTATTTTCACTTCAGGGTTATTAATAATAATATGCAATGAGTTTGAAAAAAAAAAAAAAGGGATCAAAGGAAACCAATCTATGCACCAGAAAAGTACTAAATTTTGCAATGATAAATTCAATGTATACATTCATTTTTGGATGTCATGAAAGTCAATGTGTTTCTTAAACTCCTCTGGGATATTGAATTGTTGGTTTTTTCCGGAGGTTTTTTCTTTTTTCTGACAATATTTCGGGACACTTACACGTCTCTTCTTCTGGTCACTATGAACCGCTCATAGTGACCAGAAGAAGGGACGTGTAAGTGTCCCAAAATATTGTCAGAAAAAAGAAGACCTCTGGAAGAAATGACGGAAAAAACGAACAATCATGAAAGGCATCCCCTTGTTGAAGTTGAATTGTTGTAGGTATTTATGTAGGTTTGTTCGCACCGCTTGAACTCGCCATGTTGCAGTACATTGGAACACCGAAATATAACAAATAAATAAAGTAATTTAAAGAAAAAAATAATCACTCTAATTTTTCAGTTGATAGATAGATGCTTTATGTTTTTTAAATTAACATTAGATATTGTTCAAAAGAGATTATAAAAAAAATAATATGAACAATGAAGACAATATTCTTGGTCTACTGACCGTCAGAGGGTAGAGTCGGGCTCATGTCTCCCATAATGACGAAATAGCGTTTTGGTAGTAAATGATATTACAGTTAAAGCCTGGGCGTGAGTCATAATAACTAAGTAGCAAATAAAACAAACTTTAAATAATTAATTATCAAAATGGCTTTGGATACTTACTGAATTAATTGAAGAATATTTTTAGTTTCATGATAAATTGATACAAACATGTTTTCTAATGTTTAAACAAATATCAAAGAATTACATAGTTTATATTTGTAGTAACCCAAAAGTTTAGCATATAATATATGTAAAAGTGCGTATCATTATGGGGGCCACCTCAAGCTCGAGGTTTAGGGCCACGGCCCTCTTAATCCGTTTTTTTTCTTTTACCGTTTAATAGACTACTGTCATTAAATTTATTATTTTTATCTGCTCCTCAAATAGAAATGTGTTGAGAAAGTTTTTTTAAAATAGATTCTTTGAATTTGATATATCTTTATTTATTAATCTGTAAATATTGTTTTACATAAGTCTGGTTATGTTTACAGCAGCAACAGTTAACCCCTTAGCGTCAATTGAACTTCCACCGGGTGTCACTCAAAAGGATTTTGAATTGTTTAAAACTGCACGAGAGAAGACCGTAGTTGTGAGTTATTTTTTCATTATATTTTAGTTTATACTTGTATTAATCATGCCACTTCGGCTACTGTTCTGGGATATTTAAAACGTGAGATGCTGGAATAATATCAGTTCTCCAGTTTGTAATTTTTTTTTTTTTTCCAAGCAGTCTTTCTTGCTTGCGAATTCGTTCTTAATGTTCATTATAACCGTTGAAGTCGTAAAAAGAATAATGTAGAATAAGTCCTTGGCCGGTTATTGGCATGAATAATACTATGATTAACTTTTTTTTTTACTTTTATATGAAGTTTAAGGGAAGTTATCTAATCGGTTAAAAAATCTATGAGGAGTTGATCAACAAAATGTTTCCCGACTTCCTGATTCAAAAATTGAAAAGAAAAGAATGGTGTCTGTGTGTGTGTTTCTGTACACGAGAATTCTGGATAACATGACATTTCATATGTATATTGGAAGCCCTGTAAGGACGACACCTATTAATTTTCAGCGGAATCTGCCGAAGGAGCGGGAGGGGGCTCAACTGAAAATCATATTAACTGCTGATATAATAAATGTATCGACATGAAATTTTCTACTTAAAATCAAAACCCCATATAAGGATGACACATATTAATTTTTCGGAAACTCGGTTGAAGGGAAGGAGAAGCCGAAGAAGAGGGGCTCGACTCCAATACCCCCCTCCCCTAATAACTGCCGATGTAATGAATGTATAGCAAAACATTTTTATGAGGATTCAGAAGCCACTATGTAAGTCCAAATATTGAGTTTTAGCCCAGACGGTCGATTGGCTTTGGAGAGAGAGCAGTAATTGATTAATTCTTGTGTGAAATACATAGCCGGTGTTTCACTGACGACTTTTTTCAATTTGTTGAAAGCCTTTCCTTGTCTTATTAGTTCTGCTGGTCTAAAAAGAGGTAATCTTTGTGTTGAATGCTTGAATAAATAAATCTATTAGCATAAAAATTCATACTTTTGCTGTTTAAAATGAATATATATTTATTTTTTGTCGGGGAAGTTATACATTTTTCTAAAAGAAAATCTAGGAAAAACTGTTACGATGGATTTACAGGAAAGGAATTTATAAATTTTGGCCTGGCAACACTGGCATTGCTAATGCTTCACTTGTGTTTATAGCGTTACCTTCTATTGGTTTTAACTTTGGTTCATTGTCAGTTTTCTTGTTGTTTTATATATATATTTACAATGATAAACACGTAGAGACCTAAGTATCGAAATGAATACGTAAATAAATAAATAATATGATTATAAAGGAAAAGAAAACGAAAGAACCTAATTATGATGGATGATGGGAAGATAATGTAGATATCTAAAACTAATTTTGGTCAGGAAACAAAGAATTTTGCTATACACCTCTCAACGTTGCAACTTGCGAGAAGAGTTTTATAGTTTTATAGAAATTGCAAGGGACGAGAGGATAAACATCATTGAAAAAAACGTTTCTCAGCGGAGTGAATCTTGAGCACTCCATCACCATATGTTCATTGGTGTCATGGACCCCACAGGGGGGGGGGGGGGGGGGGGGGGGGGGTCTTTAACGAGTTCCTGACATCGCATAGGCTCGGCACCATCGCTTAACGTCCCATCCAAAAAAACTGTGTGCTCAAGGTCTTTTTTTTTACCTCCCACATGAAAGCCTAAGGGTTTCGAACCCACGATTTTGTGTTTAGTAGAGACTAGCACACTGCCTCTGAGACCCTCAAATATGTATAGATATTATCACATGAACGAATAAGTATTGAAAACAAATAATAAATGTGCTGGTGGATAGATAGAAAGGTATCTCTGGTTTTGTTTCGTATCTCAGACAGTCCAGTAAAATCTAAATGATCCGGCCATAGTTAGGCTTCTAGTTTCATGACGGGGACAAAAGCTAATGAGAACATTTTTTTTCTTTTATTTATGAATGTCATTGTTGAAATTTGTCCAGGTGAACAAAGCTAACCTGCTGGAAGGTGACAATGCCCTCCAGGGGACCAGTACCAACGTGCTGCCCACCCGGTGTCCAGCCTCCATAGAGTTCGGACACTACCTCATACAGACATGGTACTCCTCTCCATTTCCACAGGAGTATGCCAGGTTCGTTAACTGTAAACCTTTTATTCAGTACTTGCAGGTTCAGCCGGCGTTGCCCGAGAGTAAATTTGTTTTAAGATATATATATATATAGGACCTGATGATAGGGGGAGTGCTTCCCGAAACGTTTTAATTGCTAATTTTTGAGAAGGCAAAAAATAAATGGGAGAAGTGATTCTGTAATAATATATCATATATGAATTAAGATTCTCCCAAAAAGTATATTTTATAAATTTAAACATACAGCTGTGGCTAATTGCTGAAGTCATTAAGGAGTAGGGAGAGAAAAAGCTATTGAAATTTCTCTTAGGATTTCGTACAGTAACTTCTAACTGTATGTACATATATATTTCGATGTATATACTCCGTTGATTTTTTTATGATCTAATAATGTTGTTTAGGTTAGGAAAGTTGTTCCTGTGCGAGTTCTGTCTGAAATATACGAAGAGCAGGGCTGTCCTGGAGAGGCATGTCGATAAGTGTGCCTGGCGGTGGCCCCCAGGAACTGAGATATACAGGCATAATGATCTCTCCGTATTTGAGGTATGTTCTAATAGGATTTTCTGAATATATTACAATGAAAGATAAAGCAATAATTTTCCCCATTACCTAAACTTTTCAATTAATTTAAAACTTTTTTAAACTACATTATAAAGAGTAACCAATCAAATTCAGGCATTTGCAGGAAGAATTGAGTTATACACAATATACATGAATTTTTAGTTTTGGGGATGCCATATAGTGTTACCCGGCGTAACATTAGTGAGCTTAATCAAGTACCATATCAATGTTGGTTCTTACTGCCCCAAGCTATACGAAGTATACGGGTAGTTATGTAATTGGTCAGAAAATCGATGTTTAGTTTTCACCGGAATTGCATGTTTTCCAAACCCCTGATCCCAAAAATGAACAAAAAAATCTGTCTACAGAACACGATAGCTGCCAATTGAATGAATGTATCCGACACGAAATTTTATATGTACATGAAGAACCCTCTAAGAACGACACCTATTGATTTTCAGTCAACTCGGCCAAAGGGAAGGGGATTAGGGGGTGGCTTAACACAACAACTCTAATAACTGCATGTAATGAATGTATCGATCCAAAATTTAGTATGAGGAATCAGAAGCCACTGCGTAAATTAAATATTGAGTTTTAGCCCAAACGATCGATTAACTTTGGAGGGAGAGCGAAAGATTAATTTATTATTTTCGTGCTGGGGAAGTACATGACGGTAACTCACCGACGACGTTTCCGGTTGTTTCTATGGCAAACGTTTCTATGGTTACTCTTCAATATGTTTTCAAAACTGAATAATTTTACGCATTTAAATTAGTGTATTATTGTTATTGTTTTTATCTTCTTGCCTTATGTTTTTAGGTGGATGGAAACAATGCAAAATTTTACTGTCAGAATCTTTGCCTTCTTGCTAAACTATTCTTGGACCATAAAACACTTTATTACGACGTTGAACCATTTTTATTTTATGTTTTAACGAGAAACGATGACAAGGTAATTTATTTTATATCATTATCAGTTGTTATTAAATGATTCACATTATTTATATATATTTTCTTTAATATTTTATAATTTTATATTTTAATTTAATTTTTTTAAATTATTATTTGTTCTAGGGATTTCATCTTGTGGGCTATTTCTCGAAGGAAAAGCATTGTCAACAGAAATACAATGTTTCCTGTATAATGACTCTTCCACAATTCCAGAGACAGGGCTTTGGAAGATTTCTGATCGACTTTAGTAAGTACATGTAGTTCATCCACTTTATGTTGGCAGTTGTGTACCTTTTATTGGTGATACGACAGACAATAGGAACATCTATAGATAGAGGATAGAGGAGGCGCTCACATCCAGCTCTTAGGTGTACGGCCATGCGTGACACCTCCTAAAGTGTATTCTGTTGAAAATTAAATGTAAGATGAATTGATAAGTTAGTACATTCATTTTCGTCCGTTCTTATGACAGTACTGTCTCTTTTAATTGGAGTATTATGAATCTGTAAAACGTACCCATCAAAAATAATATAATTACACCTAAAATGAAGTATCTTCAAGTGGAGACCGCCATTGATTCCAACATGGGATAGATAAAATATTAAGAGCAAGAAATATTTTTAAGTTTCTCTGTAACTGGGTGTCTACAAGACCGCTATCAGACGTAAGGCGTTCTGATAAGCCCCCACAAACCAAAAAAGTCCAATCTATTTAAATTAAATCCTCAATCAATTCCCATACTACGTTTCAAACATTACATCGCGTCACATAACAACTATATAAAAATGTGAATAAGTTCATGTCAGAACACACTAGTGACAGCAATGTTGCCCCTGTCCTTTCCGGGTAACCCTTGGTGACCCCCTCCCTGAGAGGCGATGGTGCTGACCACCTGTTTCATCAAGAGACTCCCGTTACTTTTATTTACAGGTTATTCTTGTTTTCTCACTATGATATATGTTCACACTTGGAAATTTTTTAATAAATATGAAAAAAAAATCGATCTAATGTAGACTATACTTGCACAATTAGTGTTCCGTGCCATCAGCCCCCCACTTGAATCATTAATAGTTAAACCAATGATTCAGCAGTTATAAGGAAATAAACAATTAAATTGTTTATAACAATTGATCGCGTTAGAATTTTTAAATTCTGATAATTTTGGCTCAATCTACACCTAATTCTCAATGTTCATGACGCAGTGGTGAAGAGGCTTCGGAATTGTCTACATGTTGTCACGTTTTTCTATTAAAATTTAAAAAAATATATAATGCTGGATAAGTTGCCTGGCACGAAAATATGCTGATATTTTCTCTATTGCTATATTAAATAACAGTTGATGTTCAGGTTACCTATTGTCCAAAGAGGAGGGTCAGGCTGGGACCCCGGAGAAACCTCTCTCGGATCTAGGTCGGGTCTCCTACCATGCCTACTGGAAGTCCATCATCCTGGAGTACATCCATTATCACAAGGATGAGCACTTCTCTGTCTCCAGCCTCTCCAAGGAAACAGGTAACCAAGCCTCCTCTTCTCTATTATATATTTATTTTTCTTAATTTTAATTTTCTATACTTTAATAGAACTGTTATTTAGTAGAAACGACTTTTTTTCTTCTTTCTTCTCCAAAAAAAGCAAGTTTTCGCTCTCCCTCGGAAATCTATTCAATTTGGTTGAAAAACAATAGATGTGTTAGTGTCGGGCTTCTAAATCCAAATAACAATTTCGTGTCTATATTACATGTTTAAAGTTAGTAGGGTTTTTATGCCTTTGGTCGATTTAGCTGTAGAACAAAAGCCGCTGTCTTTATGAAATTCTAGATATACATATAAAATTTTGTGTCGATATATTCACTCTATCGGGAGTTCATTCTCGGAATCAAGGTTTTGAAATTCCAGTTATAACAACATCGATTTTTGACCGATTACATAATTTCCCATGTGCTACAATGTTATAGCTGGAGAAGTTGATAATGATAACGATAAAAAAATGTGTGTCAGTGAATTCCGATGGAATGAGACTTACTACGAAATGTTTTGTATTCAAAATCTAAAATACAACCACCTATGACTTTCCAGTGAGACGGCTGGAGGTGAGGAAGGGTTTAGAAATAGTGTTATTACAAAATTCTAATAACTCCCGATTGAATGAAAAATAGAAGACATGCTCAACTATTTTAGATTTATCATCTTGTAGTTTTGTTGGGTTCGTTTACTAGCTTTGCTCGGCCTCGTTCTGGTTGAAATAATTTAACTTTGTAAAGTCCTATACGTTTAAATACAAACCTGTTCTAAAACCTCACGAGAGCGCGTTGCCGAGCTAGTCAGTCATTTTATTGCCTGTCTCAAAAACATCGTCTCTCGACAGTAAAGTTGTTGTCATTTCACACTATCGACTGTATCGATAGTAATTAATATTAATAATAAATAAGTTATATTTTTTATATTAAACTATATAAAAATACCTACATATTCAATATATAATATACCTTTATAAGTATATATTTTGCTGATGTAAAAAAATATTGGAATTTTCTAAAAGAATAGCTGAGGAAACTTGAATTTAAACAGTTTTTAACCTTATTTTTTATTACTTTGACCATAATAAATAGTTGATAATGAATAAATGAGAGGGCATTAAAAAAGAATGTGCAATTAGTTGGGTGCAACGATAAGTACGGTTTTTTGTTCAGTTTTTACCTCAGACATATGAACTTTTGAGGGCGCCGGTAGCTCAGGGTTAGTTTACTTGCCTACTGAGCTCAAGATCGCGGGCTCAAACCCCTGCCGAGACTTTATAATATATATTCTACAATATTTTGTTATATTTATTATTTATAATGGTTTTTGTTGTGTAGGGGTGGCTCCGCAGGACATAGCGGAGATGCTACAGTCAATGGGGATGATCAGGATGTGGCGGAGAGGCCGGGAGGAGGGTCCAGGTCTGGCTATAGTGATAGACTGGAACCAGGTCAACAAGCACATGGACAAGGTGTCCACTCGAACCAGGATACCCATCGAGTCGGAGAATCTGCGCTGGACTCCTCTCATCTCCAATCTAACCAACCCTTTCAAGGTGAGTTGTTCTTGCTAGGAGCAGGGTTCGCTCAGGAGAAAATCTGCAAATTGGAAATTAGTTCACTGCCACCAGAGGCTAATAAAAACTGGTTGGAATGATAATTCCTGGCTTAATCCATCCCTTTAATCCTCTCCTATTGTTTATCATCTCTATTACTAAAATTATGCGTCAGAAAGGTCTGTAGAAGATGTTTATGTTTACTATACTCTTATCTAGGAGGTCTACACCTAGGCGGAAAATAACCTGTTGAAGGATATTTAGGTACCAAACCGGTAGTTCAAGAGCGCATATCCATATGTCGTACGTTAGTTTATAACCGGCAATTTAACTCGGCCACTTTATTCCTAATTTTTTTTCAATTAAATTAAATTTTTCATTAAAACAATATTTTTGAACCCTCGCGGCCGCATAGTGGAAAGACATTGTAGGTCGCGGGTTGTCGACCCCTTTTCTAAACGAACACCTGTTAATTAGTGAATCGTGAATTTTTTATCTGGGAGGTGAAAAAACTTTGAGCGGCCTTTGAATGGGAGGTTAAGCGATGATCCTGAGCCTTTACGATATCTGATACTCGTTAAGGACCCTCACATCAGGTGAATAAACATGGGTAGGCAAAATTTAGAATTTCCAAAGTAGAGTCAAAGGCTCATGTCCACCAGCGCGACGGAAGAGCTCTCTGGTAGTAGGCGATATGACCTCTCGTAGTTTAAGCCCGGGTCACAGTAACTAACTAATATGACTTGCCATGAAAAAAAGAAGGGTCAGAGAAGGGGGACTCGACTCTAATGCCGAGGTAATGACAAACACAACAACTCTAATAATTACCGTTTTAATGGTTATATTGACACATTTCATATGCAAATTCAAAGCCCTATAAGGGCGACACCTATTTATTTTCAACGGAATCAGCCGAAGAAGAAATAGGAAAGAGGCTCAACTCAAAAATCCCAATAACATCCGATATTATGAATGTATCGATAAGAAATTTTATATTTAAAATCAAAACCCCATAAGGATGGCACCTATTAATTTTGCCCGAAATCGGTCGAAGGGAGGGGGGGGGGGGGGGAGGATCAGAGAAGGGAGGGTCGACTCAAATACCCTAATAACTGCCGATGTAATGAATGTATCGACACAAAATTTAATTCCAGGATTCAGAAGCCACTATGTAAGTCAAATAATGAGGTTTAGCCTAAACGGTCGATTGGCTTTGTGGGGAGAGTGGAAACTTAATTGATTAATTTGTGTTGGTGATTCATAATTTTTTTTATTGTATATTTGCTTGAGCCTGCTCTTAGACAGGCATACATGATCGAAAAAATGTATATTCTACATATTATTTCACAAATTCTACTAAGTTTCCTGTATATTCCTGGATAGAGAATATTCTATGCGTAATGATCCAATCCTTGACTGTAGAATGCAAAGAAAAGTTTGGCTCCAGATTCTATAATGAAAATTTAAAAATAATTATATTTCATAGCGATTAAAAAATACATGTAATTATTTTTAAATCATTGGCTCCAGAGAGAATTCATGGTTTGTGTATTCCTTATGTACTGTACGAACTTTTTTTTTCTTTAAAATATTCTGTTGTTCTAGGGAGATGACGCAGGGGAAGAAGGTGATGATGAGCTGGACGAGACTGCAGCTGCAGAAGAAGAGGATGAGGATGAAGAAGAGGAAGACAAAGATGGTACTAGTTCAGGATCAAGAGCCGCAGTGAGGAAGGCCTTGCCAAGGGATGATGTGTCCGTCTCGTCGAAAAAGAGGAAACTCAAACAGAGGTTGGATACATTCACTATTTCACTTGGTTATTGCAATTACTTATATTGACGGGGCTAAAAACAAAATGAAAGAGTTAGTTCCCTTCTTTACCTTATCCATACTAATTTAAATGTAAATGGAGCTTATTGCAGCTGTGAAAAATACACAACTAGCAAATGAGCATTTCTGTCTTTCAGTATTTTGGGAAAAAAACACGGATTAGAGGATTATTGTCCGAACAAAGGGAGGAATGAAATTCTTTGTGTCTGAACTTAATTACTTCAATAACGGAAGGAACTTAAGAGGTCCAATGTGAAGGGTAAAAGAGACTAGAGCGATTTTTTCATAATTTCTTAGGGTTCCATTCACAAAAGTATAAAACGAAATCCACTTACAATCACTTGGTTAGTTGTCTATCACTGTTAATCTCGGGAAGTATATAGCTTAAAAATCTGGATTATTGGTAGATCCCATATCTAGTGGAGCTATATAAATGTTATTATTATTTGAATAATAATGTTATTATTATTTGACTAATTATTTGAATATATATATATTCTAACAAAGGGGGCGCCGGTAGCTCAGTGGTATGATTGCTTGACTTCTGAGCTCAAGGTCGTGGGTTCGTAGCCCGACCGAGGCCCTTAGTTTATTTTATCTGGGAGGTAAAATAAACTTAAGCACGCCGTCCTTCGGATGGGACGTTAAGCGATGGTCCCGAGCCTGTACGATGTCAGGTACTAGTTAAAGACCCCTACCCTAGATGAATAAAAATTTAGGGTAGGCAAAATTTAGGACTCCCACAGTAGAGTCGGGCTCATGTCCACCAGAGTGACGAAAGAGCGCTCTGGTAGTAGGCGATATGACCTCGTAGTTAAAGCCCGGGCATGAGTCATAAAACCTAACCTAACCTATTCTAACAAAATATTAAAATCTTGATGACACGCTCAAGTGGTGTGGTATTAAACTGCAGATTTCAGAAATACTTTTCAAAACAAAACATGTAGGACAATACGAATTACGGAAAAATAACTATTTTTACTATCCCCCCTCTATTTCAAAAGATATAAGCTTAAAAAACCTGAGAACTTTTCTAGGGGTGCATAGTGAGAGGAAGTTTTCAAGGAAAACTGTAGGGGATGTATAGTTTTAAGCGTTCGGTAAAGTTTACGTAGCTAACGGTAAAACAATAAGCTATTGGGGTTATACGTATGTTATGAATGACACGTTAATTGACCGGTTTAAAAAAATGCTTATAAATTTCCCATTTATCTAAAAGTTACGCTATTCCTACTCATTGTGTTTATAACAATTAGAATTCATTAATTACGGGCGTAAAGAAACTTCATATATCCTATCATGTCGCTGAACAATCATCTATGCATTAGGGTTTAATTCCTCACGATTATTCTTGAGTTGGAATATTTTATTAATTATTTTCGTAATTTAATTATTTCTCTCTTTTTAGAACAATACCGGACATACTGATGAAAGTGGAGAAGAAAGAAGTGAAGGAAGTATCGGTTTGCCAGAAGAAGTGTTGCAGAGAAGAGGAAGAGGAACGTGAAGTATTGCACAAATGATGAGGGTGGAGAAGAGGACGAGGGGAGGGTGCGGAGGAAGAGGAAGGAAGACTTTAGGAGAAGGAGGTGTGGTGGGAGAAGCTAGCCCTCTGATAAAGCCGAGTCGGCCTAAAGGTGCCTACCATCGGCAGCCTCTGACAACACTTCCACTCCCCCTGAGGAGGTAACGGTAACTACATAACTAGCTGTAGTATCTAGAGGGCATCCCTCTCCTAATGCTTTCTAGATTAAAGAGGCCGCTGGTAGCTCAGTGGTATGCGTGCTTCCGGGGCCCTTAGTTTATTTATCTGGGAAGTAAAATAAACTTAAGCACGCCGTCCTTCGGATGGTCTCGAGCCTGTATGATGTCAGGTACTCGTTAAAGACCCCCTACCTAGCTGAAAAAAAATTTAGGATA